>CAHIKZ030002323.1:3517500-3597500 GCA_903632075.3 Acanthosepion pharaonis | reverse complement strand
ATATATATATATAACGCTCTGCTTCAATGTTTGGGTTTCGATATAAAGATCTTAACATTATTTCATGTCTACTAGAGATGAGCCTTTCTTATCTTTCTCATCCAAATAAAATCACTTTCTTCCTCTGAATATATTGCCATTTCTCTTATCAGTTATGCAACGTACACAATGCTAGATCAATAATCAATAGGCATTTATTATAAATATGGCGAATCGGCATAGATATCAGTAATGTGATTTTTTTAAGGAATGAGATTTTATTAATATATGTTTTTCTGGTGATTTACCTTCCAACATCAATTATGTTGTAAAAGATAAAATATTTTGGTAGAGTTAACAGAATATAAAAACGTGTATTTAAGGAACAGGGTTCAGTTACGATCTGCGTTTGTTAATTTCAATGGCTTCATCAACAACATTTTAATAAATTATATGCGATTGTTGGGAATTTCTTTAATTCGACGTTACAACATAGTAAAAGTATATTAAAAGTGCTTAGCAGAACGAAAGCCTTGTTTCGTGTTTCGTACAGTTAATTTAAGGATAGATAGATAGATAGATAGATAGATAGATAGATAGATAGATATGAACAGAATGTGATAAATATATATGAACGGAATGAGATAAAAAGATATGAACAGAATGTGATAGATAGATAGATAGATAGATAGATAGATAGATAGATAGATAGATAGATAGATAGATATGAACAAAATGTGATAGAGAGATATGAACAGAAATATTGCGTCATCCGTGATTGCATCAGATTTTTATCATGGCCAGACACTATTATCTCGACTGTCGAGTTAGTTGTTTTATGGCCATTGTCTACGTTGGGCGTTACTCCAAGGAAGTGTACGAAAATTATAACACACTGGCAAGCCTTACTAGTGATCAAATGAAAGTACTATAGATTTGCCCAGAAACTCCAATCGAGAATCTGTGGTTAATCTGCAAGGAACGATTTCGTAGAATGAAGATACGAAGTACTAATATGTGTACTGGGTCAAGGTTCATTGGAAAAATATGAAAAAAATATTAATAACGGAATTATTCGTTTTGTTTCAAATAATTTGTACAGGGTGTAGAATATGTCTGCCATCGAAAGACTATTAATGTGTTTCAGTTACAAATATGCTGTGACAAGTTTTCAGTATTAGTGCAACTTCAGAGGATGGAACGGATTTGCAATGGACATTGAAAGTATCTTACTAACATTTTCTTTCCGGCAATACATTTTAAAGTATATATGTAAGTATGTATGTAAAAATTGGGAAAGCTTTTCTGAATGTTTCGGCATAAAAATTCTGTCAGGATTTTATTTAAATCAATCGATTAAAACGTATTTAATGAAGCGTGGAAAAGTGGTTTTTAAATGTATGTCTGAGATTTTCCATTCCCACTGCGTTTCCGTTACATTTAGAATGTGATGGTTTCTTCTGGTAAAACTAATAAATAAATAATTATTGCTAAGTCAACCAGCTGTGAAGATTTGACAAGTGGATTCACTGAGGAAGCGAAAACATTTCTGTGAATTTCTATCTTGTCCGTTTTTTTTTTTTGTTTTTTTTATTCTATGACGATTCAACGCTTTCATGTCGATCATCAGAGGAACACTTCGAAGGAAAGATCGAATATGTGTCATTAACTTCTTTGGGAAAAAAATCAAAGATAAAAAAAATGACCAATTGTTCATTCCTTGAAGATTTATTGAAAAAAAGAGGGAGATTCTTGGACATAAAATTTGGCTACCGAATTCGGTAAGCTATTAACACGTATGCAGCTATTCAATATCCGCTAAATAAAGACTTATTTACATTTAACAAGTCTGACACAAGGATGTAGAAATATATCGATGGCTCACAGACATAATTCAGAGCAGCAATTGAAAACAGAATTGCCTACAAATATGGATGAGTTAATATTCCTTGGGAAATAATCGATGTGTTTTATTTACTTTTCATATTTAATAATAGAATCACTTTTTTATTTATTATAAAGTGTGTAATACTTTTATCATCCTGCTCATTCATGAAAAAGAAATTGTGTTCACCAGGAGTGAAATTTAGCTTGAAAACTCTTTAATTTTAGCGTTCTACATGTTGAAACAAAGAAAACATTACAAAATTATAAGCTAAAAGAAAATAATCAGAATCTTCCAAGACATATTTATAACCTCCAGATTATAGGTACCGTCTTTTATATTCTATGTTCAATAAAGGTCTTGGCCGTCATAGCCCTCGTCAATATACTGTCTGTTGTTTCTTTAAATAATTCTTGTTTTCTATGACTTTCTTTGTTTTGGTATCCATTTTTTTGTGCCATTTTCTTACTCAAAAAAAAAAAAAAATCCGTAAGTTATTCGCTGTTTCACCTTCCTTATCTGGATTTCATTATGCCAAGAGTGTGTTTAATTTACCAAACTTACTTTCCTTTCTACGAGTCCAATAAAACTTTCACTATTCTCATGCACCTTCTAATTCTGTATCATCCTTTTCATCTTTTGAAACAATCAGTCAGTTATTACCCTGCCTGATACACGCTTAGGAGATCATGAATCTTTCGATACATGACCCACGGAGCAGAATTTTTTCCCTCAGTAGGTTGTCATTTCTTTCTGCGGTAAACCAATAGCCATCAAAGCCTACAGAACCCGATCTTTTCTGCTATTTACCCATAGCTGGTGGGGAGAAGAAGAGGATTGATTCATTCATTTCCCAAGGGTATTAGTACGTAAGTGAATATAATCGATTCGACTGGGAGTCTAACTAGGCTCCACGATTCATCAATCCGAGCCGCTATGCATTACTCCAAGTTACTACTAAATACTACTTTTACGTCCCCGACACGTATTTCGAACAATCATTTAAAAATATTGTATGTAAAAAAGAAACGCTTCACATAGAAAGCTTGTCTCGCAAACTCCTTCGTGAATGTCTCATCTTCGCAAGTAATATGGTTTTATGTTAGACCAGCGAGAGTTTCTCAACCATTTTAAGCAACAGCACACCTAGAGGCAAATGAAAATATCAAGGCAAACTCAGCCAAAAGTGTATATAAAAAAGAGAAGTATAAGTAATCAATTTCTGATAACCCCGATGAGTGGAAGGAGTGATTCACAGAGGGTCCTTCTACGAAACTCTGGAGTCGGAATGATGAAGTTAACATCAATCAGCTAAGTAAAAAATCTTTTACTTCTATTAAATCTATATATATATATATATATATATATATATATATATATATATTTCATGAATTATTCACACAAAACAAATGCAAGGTTAATGATTGAATTGTCGAAAATCCATCGTCGCAAACAATTCAAATAATATACAAAAACCTCCGAATCCGTTATGAATGAAATGATCCTTGTTTCTATAAATATCTGCCGTATTAGTTCTTATTTTTACTACAAGCACAAAAATAAGAACTAATACGGCAGAAATTTATAGAAACAAGGATCATTTCATTCATAACGGATTCGGGAGGTTTTTGTATATTATTTGAATTGTTTGCGACGATGGATTTCTCGACAATTCAATCATTAACCTTTGCATTTGTTTTTGTGTGAATAATTCATGAATTTGTAAATTGATTGCACGTTTATCGTAATATATATATATATATATATATATATATATATATTTCATATATACATATATCTATATATATATATGAAATAGGTATAATTTGTTCCTAGAAGAAAAAAATTAAAATAATGAAATAAAATACTAGCAAGTTATTGAACCAAATAAGTGAGATTATATTTAAACGTCGCCATAAAAATCGATTTAAATTATCTTAAAATTATTTTTCTTATTTTGCAGTCATACAATTATTTTGTAGTATTTATGGAAAGTCATATGCTTTGATATATGTATATGCATATGTTTTTGTGTATTTATATATGTGTGTATATATGTACAGTTGTATGCGTGTGTATATGTGTATACATATATATATATATATATATATATATATATATATATATGTGTGTGATATATGTGTGTGGATATGTGTGTCTGGATATATATATATATATATATATATATATATATATATATATATTTATATGTGTATGTTTATATACATATATGTACATGTGTAGATGTGCGTGTATGTGTTTGGTTCGGTTTGATTTACTCCATAGCAACACCACAATGGGTTATCTAATGCCGACAAGATTTTTATTGCTGATAATCTTGCTTCTAAAAATGCATTGCTGATTTTTTTTTTTTTTCATTTTTCAAAAAATGTATAGTTGGTAATAATATATTGCTGCTAAATTTTTTCTTCGGAAATTTATTGCTGGTCATAATTTTTTTACAAAGTATTTCTGGTATTAAAACCTATTTTTACATTTTTATAGTGTTTTGACCCCATTTTGTGGGTTAACTATGTGCCCATAGCTGGGACCCTGACAGATGCTACTAACCCGGGTTAAGATGAACCTGGGAACATCAGCAATTTAAAAATGGGTCCTTGCTCCTCAAAAGCTCTTGATCAGAGGTCTAGCTGTTGGATGTAGTTTATCGTCTTACCCAGGACGGGGGTTGGCCCGGTTGATTTTGTTTAGCGGCAAAATCAAATCTATACGCCTGATGAAGAAACTCGTAGCATAATACTTGATCTATTGTACATGGGAGAGTGGTTGCTTTAGATTCTTTTGAGTCGGACCTGTTCTGAAATACTCTCGTTATGATCACTGTTCATTTGTATGTACGGGTGTAAGTTTTTCTATTATGAATCAAACTGTAGTCTCTGTTCGAAATGTAGTTTATCGTCATACCCAGGACGAGTATATATATAATGGTATAATGGTCTCTCTCTCTCTCTATATATATATATATATATATATATATATATATATATATATATATATATATATATATATATATATATATATATGTATATGTTTGTTTAAGTGTAGGCATGTTTACGTATATGTATGTACGTGTTTATATGTATGTATATGTGTACATGTGTGTATATATACATATATGTGTGTGTGTGTGTGTGTACGTATATATGTATATGTGTACGTCTATGTGCATGTATTGTACATATGTGTTTAATTTTGTGTTTGTATGGACGTGCATATTTGCATATGTTTTTATATGTATATGCCACGCATATTTATGTATATATGTGTATATCTATCTATCTATTTATCTATCTATCCATCTATCTATCTATTTATCTATCTTTCTATTTCTCTCTCTCCCTATATATATATATATATATATATATATATATATATATATGACATGTACATATATATATTTATATATATATAAATGTATATGAAGATAAATGAGATATATTTAATTTAAGGTTTATATATATATATATATATATATATATATATATATATAATATTTAAATTTTAATTATGAATATAAATTAGATATATTGAATATAAGGTTTATATATATATATATATATATATATATATATATATATATATATAAATTGAACATAGAAGTCGACACTTAGAGGCAACAGTCTGTTTCATGCTAGACGCAATCGTCAGGCCTGATGATTGCGTCTAGCATGGAATAGACTGTCGCCTCTAAGTGTTGATTTCTATGTTCAATTTTATATTTACACACACTCCATCTCTTATATTGAGCCCTTTATCCCATAAATATAGCACACCTTAAGACTATATTTATTCATATATATATATATATATATATATATATATATATATATATATATATATATATATATGTATGTATTTAAATTTTTCTCTCCTTCTTTATATATGTGTTGATGATTTTTATTATTGGTCGTAAATTAAATGATGACAATATTAATTTTGATTTGATTCCAATGTATTTCCTTAGCTGTCATTAATACTTCCCCCCCTTATTCTTTGTGATGACACTTTGCTTCCCCTCCCATTTCTTTAATAATATAAATCCACAGATAATTTTTTTCTTAGTCATGCAGTTGAGACTTACTTCTATAGGCGTTCGTACTCGAGAAAAATAAATCAAAAAAGAATGTTCCCTCCGACAAGATGCGAGCATTTGTCCCCCACCTTACTGGAGAAAGCAACGTGCTGTCCGGTGTGCTTTGATGGCTCGGCCATGGAGATCTTCACACTCGATCAAGGTTCTATTTGCATTCAATTACATTCACCCATTTAAAGTATTAAAAACATATCGAATGAAAAAAAACTCCGTTAATTCTTTAGAAATTGCTTTGTTTACATTTCAGACACGAAACTAAACAAGTAAGGCTTTCGAGAAAAACATCTGAACGAGTGAAAATGTTTTCAAGCAAATAAAATTTTGCTCGACTCTTACATTCTTTGGCAATGGCTTTCGAGTTTACTTTTCTAACAGTCTTCTTTAAGTGTCTTTCAGATCTCATTAATGTATCAATATTTTCTCTAATCATCTGTCTTAAGAATAAGTTTTGAAATCAGACGTTAGGAAGGAAATTTCATTTTTTCTTTCCTGAAATCAATTCGTATCATCTTGTGCACCTTTGTCCGAATATGAAAGCAAGCGAGGTGCGTACACTTCCGATTAACCAACAGATCTCACCGGAGTATCTATATCTTGGAGGATGGAGAGTTTCCAAAACTCATTTGGGTCATGTTACTGAAGATCTGTCTCCAAAACCACCACCCTATACAACTGCTTTCGTAGGCTAGGAATGACGTTTGATGTGTGTGACAATGTTTTCGAAAAGTCCTCTTTAAAAAGACTCAGACTTTCTTCATCTTATATTACGGATATTTTGCCACACACTGACATTTAGTGAATATGAAGTTAAATATGATAATAGAAGCTTCCATAGGCGAATGGCAGGCATACTAACCTTTCAAGCGTGCCCAACGCGATTATTACTTTGGCTTTGTATCAAATTTAACTGACTTACGTAAATGTCTATCCTAACGGCAACTATGGGCAGTCTTGACATTGAGCCATGGAGCTTATCTCGCTAGCTATTTTAGTGATTTCTTTTTTTTTTTGTTGTTGTATTGTTGATAAATCTAAAGTTGACTAGGTTCATTTACTGATGCAACATAGACATTCTGTTCCACTTATATCACTGAAATTCTGGATTGTCTCAGACTATGTTCACAATTTCTAGGCTAAGTAAAAGAAAGCCAAAGATCAGTGAATAAAAAGTCAAGATCTTGATCTCTATTTAGATCTGCAGATTTTGAAGGCAGAAAGCAGGGTCTTTCCACTTGCACCTCTGCCCGAAAGATATATATATATATATATTTTCAGATTTAAAATTATTTAATATCGTGAGGTTCGAAATAAATTATAGCACGAGACATGAGTCTACATTACTTAACATTACTTTTTGTTCAACTCCTTATTTCGTCACTTCCTCTCACTCGGTGTTGGTGTGAAGCGATCTGCACAACCGATACGTGGAACTTACAGTTTGCTATCTATGAGAGACTGCCCAAGACACCATGCACAGTTCTTTATATAACAGGTTATATTAGAAAAATCTATCGCACGCCTGCAAATTTTTGCACTATAACTACATTCAAGACGCATGAAAAAGTTAATTTTACTAAATCTTATATTGTTGAACAAAAAAGAATTGGAGAATATTTTCATATAAAAATATTTTCGTCCAATTTATAGAAATAGAGATACTCTGAATTTGAATCGTTTTTCAGAAGATAACAAATTTTATCAGAAATCAGCAGAAATAAAATATAAAGTTTTAAAAAATCTGGAAATTTAAATAATTATGAAAAATTAATTTTAAACATTCTGTACTTATTTTATCAATCAGCGAATTTAATTATTGATTTTTTTTTATTATAAGAAAATTAGTTGATTATCTGGTTTATGAAATTAATGGTAAAATGAACTTGGTTGGGAATAAATGTTTTATGCTTTAGAAGATAATTCCCCCCCCCCCAAAAAAAAGGAGTTTGAAGAATTTCTACGGTATCGAAGGCTTTCTTCCAACCCTAAAGAAGGATCTTAAAAATAGAGATTAAAATTATTCTCCAAATTAAAAAAAAACTTAAAAATAAAAAATAAAGTATATTTGTTTTCAAAGTATTCGACTTTCTACATTTAATATTTCATTCAAAATGATATCGTGCGTACGAGATGATATGAAACATTTTTCTAAACGCATGTGTTGCAATTGTAACATTCAACAGAAATTATCATACAACCAGCGTGGAATAAAATCCAGCCTTCTGATCCAACCTGCAATCTATTCGTTGAGTTATTACACGAGGATTTTAAACGTTGTGTTGGACCGGATCCCCAGTCTTTATGATGGCTCGTAGGGCGAACGCATCCTATTTTTTGTATGAAATTTGGCAAATTTGTTACCAAAAACAGGAAAATTGTTATTCATATATATATATATATATATATATATATATATATACATATATATATGAAATATATATATATATATATAGATTTAATAGAAGTAAAAGATTTTCTACATAGCTGATTGATGTTAACTTCATCATTCCGACTCCAGAGTTTCGTAGACGGACCCTCTGTGAATCACTCCTTCCACTCATCAGGGGTATCAGAAATTGACTTCTTATACTTCTCTCTTTTTTTTTACGAACTTTCAAGTCGGTCACAGATTTTTAATGACACGCGACGTTCAAGGAAAGTTGAGTTCAATACGACCAATCGTCAGAAAAATACCATAAAATATTTTTTTAAAAGAGCGGTGGAGGCAGCGGTGTACGTACCCCTAGGGAATAATTAAGAACAAAGAGAATTATTCCCAATTTACATACATATATATATATATATATATATATATATATATATATAGTGGTACTCGTTTGGAAAAACCTTAGATATTTCGGCTTGTCGTTGAACAAACCAATACCCAGGAAAAAATGAGGAATAAAAAAAGAAAGAACTAAGAACATGAAATTGAGGCGAAAACAATCGTCCAGAGCTCAGAGTCCAAAGAAAAAAACAACTCCAAAACGAGTAAAAGCAACTACGTAAAGTGCTCAATACACTAAGTAGAGAAAACCTAATATAAATCTAAAGAACCAGGAAAAACTACTTAGGTTTCACCTAAAAGGATCGTCAGGGAAATATATTTATTTTGTAAGAATACCAAATTGTGGCACAAGGCCAAAAGGGGAAGCGGGGAAAGGCTAGTCTTTCACTAGCTATCCTATTCCTAGTTAACCACAATCATGTCCCATTCATTCATTACAATTACACATTCACCACAAGAACTCATCTATCATCTCTCAATCCTGCACACATCACAATACCACATATTCACAAGGGTCATACAAAACACCCCATGATTTAAAAATTTGCAATGTTCGTATATATATATATATATATATATATATATATATATATAAATTTCATGAAACATGAAATGTTGGGGAGGGGATATGAACCCCGACAAGAAACCCAAAATGTCAACGAAAGACAAAACGAAAACAAACTAATGTTAGTCGGAACCGTTCCCCCTTCAAAGTAATAAGAGTGGCCGCTGTATTCTATCGATAGATAAAATCAAGAAACAAACTCACTAATAGAATGGGGAGGGAAAAATAAATGACGGGATGGGAAAATCAAAGGCTGACTCAGCCGAGATGAAAGAAGCGGGCAAAAATAAACTGGGGAGGTTGGGAATCTCGACATGGATCATAACAGAAGAAAAAGTCGGGAACAGGCCGGGAACAAGACTTATTCACATTAACTAGGAACACAAAATAACATCTAAACTGGGGGGGTCAACAGGGAAGCGCCCCGTTGCGTTAAGGATACTTAAAAAAGAAAATCAAGGCTAGCTCCGTCCTCACGAACCAGGCTCACCTCAGTCACCCACCTTTCACTGAAATCTTTCGAAATCAAACGCTTTCGATCAGATCTGATTTTCACCTTAAGCTGATGCTTAAAAAAACCCATCAGATCCTGATACGAATAACGTTCATTTCGCAAGATTCCCTCCTTTCGCGACATCCACACGACCATTCTTGCCACCGCTAACAATGCAAAAAACACCATCCGATTTAGGCCGGAGAACGGGGGCGACACATTGTCACACGCGTACGTGAGATCGATGGACACGAGCTGATCGGAAGCGATACGAGCCGTCAACTCGCCATAATCCCAGAAAGGGCGCACCCGAGGACAATGGTAGGAGGCGTGCGAAGCCGTTTCTTCTAAACCAAGATCACACCGATGACAATCTGGTAAATCTGCAGGCGCCCCATCTGAAGAGTACGTCATGGAGAGGTAGCACGTTCCGAATCAATCGCCAGCTAAGCGAAAACTGAGGGTTGCTGAGATAATCCGCCGCTGGTGCCCAAGACCAAAAAGAGCGCAACTCTGATGCCGACAAGCCGATCCGGTCACACAGAGGATCCTTCGCGACCCCCTCCACTAATTCATGATACAATAGTCTCCGAGGACGGGAAAGGTCACTGGACCGAGGAATGACCTTCAAGGCCGACCGACACTCTCTGAGGAAACTCGATAACCTTCCACGACCGCGACGGCCCTTACCGAAAAAAATGGGTGGAGTGATAGTAAGGCTAGGTAATACGTACCTAACACTCAGCGCCAAAATCGATTCCTCCGTTAAAAAGCGGCGTAGGAAAGTCAACATTGAGGCATGGCGATGGCTCGCCAGGTGGGGCAATCCCGGCCCCCCATGGCACGGACGCTGGTAACAGGCTTCTTTACGGACCCAATGCATGCGACCACCCCACAAGAGGGTGATCAACAAACCCTCGATCGCCTCTACACGTTTCCTGCAAAGAGGAAGTACAGAGAAGCGGTAAAGGATAAGGGGAAAGACGTAAGTAGCACACGCCTCAGCCCTACCCTTTAAAGACAACCCCCTTCAAAGCCAAGTCCGAACCGACGCACCGACTTTTTCCTGTACTTCTGAACAATTCTTCTTCACCCGGAATCCGGGTCCGAACCACACTCCAAGGATGCGGACGGGTCCATCAGTCCAGCCGAAGGACCCCGGAAGCGCGACCTCCTTCCAGGCACCTAACCGCAAGCCGGAAGACTTGTTGCGGTTAATCTTGGCCCCCGTCACCTTCTCGCACCGTTCAAGCGCCTTCTGCACCACCTTAATGTCACTGCGACACGAATGAAGATGGATACGTCATCAGCGTAAGCAGAAACCCTACCACGAGTACTACCAGGGAAAACGGCTAATCCGCGTAGGGCCGGACTGCACTCTCTGTCTCTTAGCCGTCTAAGGAAGGGCTCCAACGCATAAAGTAAGAGGGACCGCTTCCCGTTCACCTGTACCATCGCACTGGGGGAGAGATACAGGAGGCTATTCCACCTGCAGAAGTCTGGTTCGAATCCGGCGACCTGCAGGACAGCAGCCAGGTACTGATGGTCTATCCTGTCAAATGCCTTAGACTGATCCAAATTGATCAACGAAGCTCACTTGTCGTCTTTTACATCCTCTATGATCGTGCGCATCAGATGCAGGTTGCTTTGAATTGTTCGTCCCCTCACAGCACAAGTCTGCTCAGGTCCCAACAAGCTCGCGATAACTGACTGCAACCTCTCCGTCAGGATCTTGGCCAAAATTTTTAACTCTGTGTTTAGCAGAGTTATGGGCCTTAATGAACCCTTTAAAATTTTCGAAAGTTAGTTTCGATTTGATTTATCGGAGTTTGCGACCCATTAATGCAATTAAGTCTTAACCTATGAGATAAGCAGTGATAAGCTTAAATATCGGACAGAAGACATAAGTGATGGATGTGATGAGAATTCGTATCGCCACTGAACATATATTTATCATCATTGAGAGTTCGAATTATTCAACTATCAAAGAATAAGACTTTATTTTGCTCTTTTGAAAGCTACTAAAGAAAAATCAATACAAGAAAAATCATTTACATTGTTCGACCTGTTATCCTCATCTTCATTGCCATATTCACAACGTTTCTGACGTTGTATGCTCCGGTCTTCTTCAGATGATTGGACAACAGGCCAAACGTTGTGATCATGGCAGTGAAGATGAGGATAACTGTCCAAATAATGTAATGCTTTATTCTTTTCGACTGCTTTTCGATCATAATTAAAAGGTTCTTATTAAATATTCTTATTAAATGTTCTTATTAAATGCTCTTATTAAATTGAAATGCTGTTTTTGCAATCGCTAATGAAGTGGAGCATATTCTTTTCTTTTTATATGCCATGTCCTTTCAGGATGTAGGCGATCATGGCTCTTTACCCCCCTGTATCCCTTGCAGTTCTCAGCAAGTTTCTTCCCTCTGCTTCCTCCCCCAGACCACGTTCTGTCATCCACCTGCTCAAGCTCGTCGGGTATGTCACGCACTGCTTTCCTTTGTCTCTCTTTCCCTCTATTCAACCCGTGAGTATCAGATTCTCCAGGCCCTCCTTCCACATTATGTATCCCAGAAACATCAGCTGCTTCATTATGATGCTAAGACCTCATCTTTGCTCACATGTTCGGTCTATGATATCCTTGGCATATTAACGAGCGCAATGAGCATTCCAAATTATGAAGGCCTAATTTTAGCATGATGAGATTTTAGATATATATGTTATGAGAAAATCTTTTCTGCAAGTAACTCATTTCGTACTTTTTTGTGGATCTTTTATTCAAGAAAAATGTAAAACCAACTGTTGCAAAATTATAAAACCAGTTATAGAATGTTAAAGAAATCTTTAGAAATATGCAGCACTATTAACATAAAATCTACGGAGGTTCCCTCCCCAATAACTAGACATTTCCTTTTTAGTATCTTGACATAATGACTATTTATCCGTAATTGACTTGATTCATTATGATTTTTAATTGTATGTTTATTTGACGCTCCCATAGAATGAAATGGGATAACGTTTTCTCTAACTGGCGAATTTACAATGTCTATTGGAATAAATAAAATAAAAAGAATGCAACCAGGTTTTTAAAAATAACAAAGTAAAAATAATAATGATTAATTAGTAAGTAGATGATTTTAATTGATCAACCCCAGTGTCTTTGATTTGCGATGTGAAAGTGTCCTTGAGAGACAAGTTGCGAGAATTGCTAACAAGATATTGGTGAGAAGAAATCATGGGAAGAAAAGAAAGAGAAAAAAAAAGGCAGACACGAGAAAATAATGAGTCGATAGAAGTAGAATCCCCAAATGGGGGAGTTAAGAAGGAAGTTCAGAAGAGTCTGCCACAGACAGACATTTTCTTCTCACCAGTGTCCAATTCCTCGTCAAATAAACGCCATGGAAATAAACAGATGCTTTATACCGACATAGTAAATAGAGGTTCACCGCATCAAAGCAATTTTTATTAAAAATCAAGTTTGTCTTTCCGGTTTTTAACTACACGAAAATCCGCCATCTTTGCATTTAATGGATTTCAGTCAATCTCAAGAAGTTTATATTTAATAAGTCTTAGATAAGTATGACATACGGCTAAAATTGTAAAGCACCCTGTGAGGATCTAATTCACAACTGCAGTAATAGTTTGCATTGCGTATTACCAAAAAACTGTACATAAATTGCTATGTAATATCAGCTGTTCGACATTGCAATGAAAGCAGGACAATTTCGTTAGAAATAAAGGAGATTTGAGGCAACAGTCATGTTCTTTTTCTGAAGGATTTTTAGAATACCATGGGTAGAGCGTGTAAGAGTCGAGGAAGTCTTAGGGAAGATGAAAAAAATCGAAAGGACACATATATGTAGAATCAAAAAACGATTGTTGAAATTTTATCGGTACATCATAAGGAAAGAGGGCCTAGCATGCATTTGATACTTACAAGATATATCGAAAGTAAAATAGACAGTGCGGGTCATCTGTTTTTGTGTAATGAGGGCAAGAGAGATGCTAAAGTGACAAACATCGCTAAGAGTTCATTAGAATAGGAAGTTGTGGAGAGCCATGATCGCACACATCCTGAAATGTCATAAGAAGAATGATTTTTCAGGCGAATTTACGATCAGCTTGTATATTTCGTGATACTATTTAAATGTAAAAATATAGTATTATTAAATAGATAAATACGTTTGGCTTATTTGATAAACCAACTCAAATGTTTCGCGTCAAAATGTTTATTACAGGAGAATGTTTGATAAATCTGTAATATTGTTCTTAATTTGTTTAATATTATATCTCTAGTTAGCGCTTTTCTGAGAGAATATCTTTCTTCAGGATGTTAGCGATCATGGCTCTCCCTAATATCCTGCCCTTTGTAGCTATTAATAAATTTTGTTTTTATCTCACCTAAAAGTTGTTCTAACATCCATTTGCTCAAGCACGTTAAATAGATTATGCGTTACCTTCAATTTGTGCTGTGGGTATCGATTTTCCCAAGCATTCTTTCCTCATTATGTCCCCGAAAAATTTCAGCTGTCTCTTGCTGATGTTACATATACGTTTTTTTTTTGTTTTCATTTTCTCTAAAACTTTGTTGTTGTTCACAAGTTCGTTTTATGGCATTCTCAGCATCCTTCTGTAGAACCACATTTCTGTTGCTTCAAGTCTCTACTTCATTTGTGAAGATATTGTGCAGCATTCATTCCCGTATAGGAGGAGTGATCTTACGTAACAGTTCAGTACTATTTTATTTGTTTCTAACGAAATGCTTCTGTTACTTAATACTTTACTTAGCTTTTGGAAGGCATCTTTCTATCTACCAATGCGCCTTCGGATTTTTTACATCTACTGAACTCATTTTCTATCCGTGTGCAGGCGTTTTGCTGCCAATATAGGTTCTTGATTATTTTAATGTCCTTCCCAAACATGTCCAAGTTGCTGAGAAGTTCGGACAGATTTTTGTGGTGTAATATTTCGAACTGCTTTGCGTAGTCTATAAAGCACAGGTACACGTCATTCTGCATTTGCGTCGCTCTTTCTGATAATATTCTGAGTATAAATATCGCGTTCTTTGTCTCGCTGTCTTTGACGAACCCGCACTGTTCTTGTCCTACCTCCGGTCTGATTCTGCTGAGCCCTCTATGAATCAGAATTTGGATGTTGAGTTTTGTTATGTGGCTCATTAAGGCTGATTGTCCGATGGAGTTCACATTCGTTTGAACCTATTTTTATTTATACATTGGCATTGCCATGAAAATAAATCTACCTAGATCTTCTGATATATCGCTATTTTTGTAAATTTTATTTTTTCTGTAATCTTGTTTATACAAAAATCATCTATGGCTGTCATCGTCTCTATTAGAATTCTCTCTGGCTTTGCCGCTTTTTCTGCTCAATTTGGCCATTTCTGCTTCCACTTCGGTTTTTAATATTTACGGTTCGTCGATATTTCTGTGTATTGCCGGTTATTCACTTTTGTTGTGGAAGAGATCTCCGATATAAACGTTTCAGCTCTGAAGTATTTTTCTTTCTCTAATATCATCGTCCCGTCCTTGGAATCCTGTTGATACGCATGTCTTTTGCACTGTTAGTTCTTTTATTCCAATCCTTTTTTCTTTGGAATGATCTTGATTTGTCATTTTACTAAAAGTTCTCTCAATGTGCCTCACTTAACGTTGCTATTTCCATTTTGTCCAGTGTATCTCCTTTTACCACTGCCTATCTAATTATTCTTAACATTTGAATCATTTAGGAGTCTGACTTATTGAAATTTGGCTGGTCCTTTCGTTCTCATCAATTTCCGTAGTTTATACATCACTGAAATGTGGTCGCTCCCACAGTCAGCACTTGGGTATGTTTTGCAGTTTAAGTCTGCATTTCCAAATCTCTTATTGATAGTTATATAATAGATTTGTTTTGTTTTGTTTTTAATTATTTCTCCTCCTGGTCTTCTCCATGTCCAGATACATTTTGGGTGTCTTGAAATCAGGTTTCGGCTACTACTTAACTATTCGCTGTACACTATTGGGCTGTCCTGAAATACGTTAAATTTTCGTAATTTTCAAGCATATTTTACTTGTATCATTATTATTTTATTATTATTATTATTATTATTATTATTATTATCGATAGAAGCTGGCTATAATTACTAGTATTATCTGATGTCTGCGTAAATAGCCTAACAGATACATTACCTTTACATATAATACCGGGGTAAATTTACCAGATTGCGTTACATGTATCGAACCTGGCTATATTTTATTACAGAATAACTAGTCTAGACTAAAACGGTAAAGTCTACTACACTAGTGAAAATTGAATTGGATTTGTTTGAATCTCGTGACTGTGAAAACTATACATTGACTTTGCTTAGGCTTTAATATAAGACCGAAAAACACAATTATCAGTCCTGCTACAGCAGTGATGGAATAAAATTGCCATCCTCTCCGAGATGACGTGTCAGCCTAAAGACGTGCAGTCTCTCCACCTAGAGAGGATGGATAGGTTACCGACTTGTTTTCACTCGTTCTGTCTATAACCTTCTCGCTTTCACTTTAAATCGATGCTTAAAACAGTATCCCCGCACTGTAACAAAGCGACTAATTACGAAAAGGTGTGTCTTAGATTCTGTCAGTGATGCAGAGTCGGGGTTCCTACATAAGAGTTGTCTATAAACAAATAGAATCCAGATAATTCTCACAAGGTAGGTTTTAACGCTAATTCGTGTGTGTTGTGTATTTGTTAATTCAAATTCAGTTGTATTTACTTTCAACTAATTCGCTTTCTATTCTCCGCAAACATATTGGTTAACTAGTAGAATAGAACCCTATTGGTTAACTAGTAGAATAGAACCCTATTAGTTAACTAGTAGAATTGAACCCTGTTAGTTAACTAGTAGAATAATTGCTGAAATTGGTGTCCACTAAATACAGCCGTTGCTTCTTAATGCGTCGCATCTTCTGTCTTCATGCTAATACTCAAGAATCGCACCGTCTCGATTTCCCACTGAAAATCAAATGACACTTAACTAGACGAATTTTTTTCTTATTATTACACGATGACACAGCGGGGTCTAAATCGGACAATGTTAGCGTCTCTACCAGTCAGTGATGGAAAGAATACGGTGAGTGAGAGAACTTTTCTACCCACATCTGCAAGCTACCAAGCCCCCCCCCCCCAAAAAAAAACATTGATATTGGAATTTTTTTTCCAGGAAATCGCACCTTTTCACAAGTTGCTGATTAGTCAATTCACGGACTGATCAAATCACCACGCCACATGCTGCTTGTCTTCCTTTTATTGACTAGCAACTGACCCTGTGAAATATATCTTCTTCTTCTTCTTCTTCTTCTTCTTCTTCTCCTCCTCCTTCTTCTTCTTCTTCTTCTTCTTCTTCATTTCTGCTCAATCTCAACACTCAACTATGTTCTATTTTTTTTCGCTTCACTTCTCTAGTTATTTTCTCTTCATTTTTCCTCTTTTTCATTTTTCAGCCTCCTCTTTCTCTCCTTTTTGTATTTCTTCTATCGCCACATTGTCTAACACTCCTTTGTCTCTTCCATTTCTCCCCCTCTGAATCTTTCTCCTCAACATCATTCTTTCTTTCATCATTTTCTCTTTTACATCCTCTTTCCGATTTTCTATTAAGGAAATTCTTCTGCGACTTCTCTGTGCCAGGATAAAATTCTTGTATATGCTGATCTTAAAATTGAATATATGTTTTCAGAACAAATATAGACTTTGTTTA
Source organism: Acanthosepion pharaonis (assembly GCA_903632075.3). Lineage (NCBI taxonomy): Eukaryota > Metazoa > Mollusca > Cephalopoda > Sepiida > Sepiidae > Acanthosepion > Acanthosepion pharaonis. The sequence goes on along the minus strand of CAHIKZ030002323.1, from coordinate 3,579,932 downwards.
CTAGTATCGTAGAACAAGCATATATTAGAAGTAAGTTGGACCGCTTCCTTCGAAATTGAACAGAGATTACATAGTTACTCTGGTTTGTTTGTTTACGCAGTTTCTTCGCTAGAAGTCCTCAATGAATTTCAATTATCATTTGTGGGAAGCTGAATCATGTTTCCAGGAACAATTGATTAAATTCGATCAAGAGTTTCAGGAATATTTTACTACAATTTCTGGAACTTAGTGTTAAAAGAAGATTTATGTAAGGGAAATATAAATATTTAGATAATTAAATGGTCGTTCGTTGATAATGTTCTGTTCATTTATTATATCGAATTATTTTTCTTAAGGTTTTTAAATAAATATGAACAATATTAGATTTTTTTTCAAATTACGAGCGTGTGCTGAAAAGTTATCGGTTTGACCACGATGCTCTTCCAACATAAAATATGACTTTTGATCATTCGAACAGATTTAGAGAAGTGGGTCGATACAAGAACTCTCTAGTTCCTTGTATTGATAAGTCTCTTCTGAATAATTTACAGGATCTATCACTTAATTTTTTTTATTTTTACGGATAATGTCGTTAATGTAGATGTGCACTGTCTGAGAATTTTCTAGTTTTATTCTTTGTCCCTGACGAATACGACGTTTGTCCCTAATATTTTTTAATGTAGAATTTTGGGTTCAAAAAATGCATTGATTTTCAATCCATCGATGAATCAAAGTCTGGAGTAGTGAGGAGACAGGAAGTACGCGCTTAAACTGACCTTGTGTCACATCTCGTTCTAGTGGGGGAACGAGTAAACGCCATGAGGCGACAGGAAGTACAGGGTTACGACTACTGTCAAAGTGCTACAGTCAGGCTGTTCTTTTTGAATGGTGATTGTTTTTACTTGATCACGGTTTGAATAAAAGAAAACTGTATAAAAAATTTTATTGTTTCTTATACACATACTGAAGAAAGACATTTCTACATCTGTGTTTGTTTGAAAAACCATTTGATGGGCACAAAAATCTCTCCAGTGGAAATCTCCTGATGGTAAAAGTTCATAAAGTATAGCAGTGTGTTTTTCTGGATAATACTACAAAGTATTACGAGGTGATGATATTTAAATTATTCACGTCATTTAAGCTCATTGAATTATTTATAAATAAGTCTTTATAGGAATGACACGATTGATAATGATACTTTTTGAAATGAGAGTAAAAACTTGGAGATAAATTCTCTTTCCTCGAAATTTTCTATTTTTAAAACAAAAAGGAAAAAGATGGAATAAATACAACATTGGAAAATAATTCAGCACTTTTTAGAGGACAATTGCAAATTGTATTTTATTTAGTGTTAACATGGAAATTCTACATGCCTTAAAAATCATCATCCAAAATCTTAGCATTCGGCTAGGCATAAAGAGTAACAATTGACACTGGTGGAAACAAAACACAGCCTTAAAAGTCTAAAACACACACTGAAAATGGTGTATTGGAACACACAATTTCGACTGTCATTCTACTGGGGAAACTTTCTGCCTTCATTTAATGAAACCCTATGATTGGCTTGAGCTCGAAACGTGAACATCGTTTATGTATTTACCGCACTACCCGGTCAGGCGAAAAACAAGGTAAAACTGTTTTGGGTATTTTGATGATACTTGTATTTCTCTGAAAGAATGTTCGGGCGAAATTTAGCCTCAGCCTAATTTATTTTCATTTTCTAGGAGAAAAACATATTGTCGTTTCACTCATATTTTTTCCTCCTTCTGTCGAATTCTGGCTGCTGCTATGGTTACAAATCGACGTCTCTCTATCACACCATAAAGAGAAGGCGGTCTTTGTTTCGTGCAAAACCGTAGATGGACAGATATGGAAATAACCGTTATGCGTAGAATTTTTTTCGCATTGAAGAACCCTTTTCTCTTATGAAATGGTAATACATTCAATTGTCAAACTCAAAAAAAAAGAAACCAAGTAAAAATATCCTAATTGCCTTTCAAGCAACGCTCTGAAACTGGAATCGAAAATAGCTGATTAGAATAAGCAATATCCTTCATCGATTTATTTCAAAGAATTCTAAATTATGCTCAATAGATCATTTGGAAAACACTCTCTTAAAGTGATCTTAGTGAAAAAAAACTTCACGCCCAAAAAATGCACACGTTATTAAGCAATTGTCTCCAATATTGATTTCGATGTCGTCAGATTCCGGATAATATCAGAGAAAAAAAGGAAATTCTTCGCTTCTGTCTACATGTATGAGCTTATATATATATATATATATATATATATATATATATATATGTGTGTGTGTGTGTGTGTGTGTGTGTGTGTGTGTGTGAGGAAAAAACTTAGATAAAAACCAAAATTAATTTTTGACATCAAATAGTAAAACTAATTCAATAAAGTCTCAGAAAATACACTATAAAGAATAATTGTAAACTGTAAATTTACATATATAAAAATCTACAAAAAACCATAAACGCACAAGCACACACGCAGAAACACGCACAGACAGAAATATTCACACTTATGAATTTTATTCTCAAATTTTTTTTTGAATAAAATTAACCAATCAATGTGAAAATAAATTCTGTTTATTATTTTATTTATATAAGTAATTATTTAAAGACATTTTGTATGTTTATACGTTCTTTTTAGAAATACAAATATTTAGGTAAAAGCTTTGTTTATAATAAACAGTATTAAAGACATTTACTGGCCGATGACTTTTCATAGAAAATATGCGTCCTCCAACAGGAATCAAACGTGTATCCTATACGGAACCGTCATATAGCCTGACGTGCTTTACCGATTGAGCCACAGAGGAGCGTTTCGGTTAGCAGGGTCGATTTTAATGTTTTCAAACTTCAATTCTCTATGATTTTCTCTACTACATTCATATCTGCTCGATGCGTATCCAAATGTAAACAAATGACGTCACACATCATGAAATCCGAGAAATATTTTAAGACATTTTTTATTTAAATATTTGTATCTATAAAAAGAACGTATAAACATTAAAAATGTCTTAAAATAATTGTCGGACTTTGTCCATTTCATGTGTGACGTCATAAGTAATTATATAAGTAATATATCACTCATCTCAAATATTAATGTAAAATACGTATGTAAATAACATATAAGTGAGTTTAAAATTAATAGTAAATTTATCATCGTAAAATTAATTGAATAAAGTCTCAGAAAATATCTAAAAACTAAAAGTTGCAAGCTGTTAAATTGCACACACACACACACATACACACACACGCACACATACATATATATATATATGTATATAATTATTTTCTAAAAATATGATTCCATCGCGACACAAAAATTACTATGCTAACACTGTTTTGGGGGTTTTTTTTAAATAAAGAAATAAATACTAAAGTATTTTGGATCATAATCTAACTGTTCTTTCCTATTACATCAATATATACAACGGGATTTCTTTTTTATGGATGTTTATTTTCTTACATCTTAGATCATTTTTCTGGTTTCCAGTACCTAAGAAAACACGGAAGCCCGTTAACTCAGATAAAATAATAGATAAATAAAGCGTCCATAAAAAATACATTTCTTTGGCTATTAACCAAACTGTTTCTATTTGGGTGTTCGTAAAGTAATGTCGTCTTACGAAAATGGATATAAAATCAATATTATCAAAAGTATTTAGGCAAAATGTAACAACCTTTCTGCGTAATGTATTTGGCCTAACGAGAAAGAAAATATTCGATTCCCTGAAGAAAATTGATTTTTTTTCGGCTTTTTGTTTTTTTCTGAATATCAATTATGATATGTTTTATTTACCGAAATACATTTATATGTACTAAGCTAAATCTACTGTGTATGAAGGCATGTGGGTGAGCCTGCCATCTTAACGGTCTCATTTTTGATTAGCTTTCTGAGTGTGCCATGGTAGACAATGACACATTTTCTTTTTACCAAAACAGGGTACTCTCGATTATACGATGGAATTGCTGACAATAAATGTCCACGGTGATGGTCCTTCCATATTCTCCAGTTTGTAATAAACGACACTTTTCATATTCCACCAGATTCTGTGGATGGATTCCTGTCTTGAGGTTGGCAGCGGTTTCTTATTTTACAAAAACCACTCCCTTTTTCGTTTTCTGTCGACATGCGAAACACATTTTTCATCACCTGTAAAAATGCGGTGCAATAGCAAAAGATTAATATTCCTTGTTAAAAGTTTTGTTCGATTCTTAACCTATATTACATCATTGTAATGGATAGCGGCTCGGATTAAAGAATCGGAGAGCCGAGTTCGAATTCCAGTCAAATCCATTATATTAACTTACGTACTATTACCCTTGGGAAAGGAATATAATCCTATACTCTTCCTCAAACAATGGGTAAATAGCAGGACAAACCGGGTTCTGTAGCCTTGGATTGCAACTGGTCTACCGCAGCAAGAAATGGCAATCTACTACGGGGAAAAATACCTGCCTTGTGTATCACGCATAGCACATAACTGACTTTTTCTTTTTACAATTCGGATGGCATATTCCTGAACAGTGAAACATGGCAAATTTATTTTTTTGAGTTAAATCTCGGGTGCTTTGACCTGGCTCCAAGTCAATGGTAGCTATCAGAAGTTCTTCCATTAAAACGTGCTTTCTCTCAGAGTGAAGCTTGTTGGATATTTCAATTCCGCCATTTTGAAAACTTTTACGTCACAGCTTTCACTGTCTCAGTATGAAGTTTACATTCATTTGGATTTTTTTCCATAGCTGTTGTTAATAAAGTGCATATAAGTAGAATTATGATAAGTTTCGCATTGGCTAACATCAGGCCATATTTAATGAAGCTTATCAAACACAAACAACGGAGTCTACAAAAGAAGATTGCTAAATGGACTTTTTTTTTATTTTATTGTATACACGATACTTCTAAGCTGAACAGAAAATGTGGGTTGAGAGATTGTGAAACGCCTATCTTTGAAGTGGGAAGAAAATCAGTATTCGAATCATGCCTTTCTACAAGATCAATCCAAAAATGTTTCCGTTCGTTTAATTAATGATTTCATTTCGAAGATTGGCATTTTTATTAATGTGTTTTTCTTGAATGTTTTCACCTCATATTTATTCTGTAATGCGAGCGGGGAAAAGTACGAAGATCTGAGAAAAAAATGTATGAAGCATTGCCACCTCAAATCAAATACCATGAACAGTACATTTTGATGCAAATTTGCCTTGATAATATTTTAACTAAGACAGCAATCATTTTCAAATTTTGTTACAAATAAGAACTCTCACTAAGGAAAATTTTGGTGAAGGACCAATTTGGTGAGTTGCCATTCATTACCGTTAATCAAATATGGTATAAAAGCTCATTCTGATTAAAGATGCTTACAACGACGTCAGCGTGTTTGGTCTTTTGATTGATTGATTCGTATTCTTTTCTTTGCAGATTATTTAAAGCCAGATATATATTTGAGATTGTAAGAATTTTTAAGGCAATAATTATGGTATAATGAGACAAGTCTTACTAATTAAGCCATAGCTGGAGGGGGAAGAAAAGATGTATTCATACCTTTCCCAAGTGTATTTGCGCGTAAGTGAATCTAACGAACCGAAGGTTGTATTAGCACGAGGTCGCAATTCATGTTGAAACACAGGTTACGTATGATTACCGAAGTTAATACTAGTCAGTACTTGGATGGGTGACCGCTTGGGAATACCATCTTTTGTAAGCTTCTATTTGCGTGTGCTGTAATGGATAATGGCTCGGAATTGTTAATTGGGGAACCGAGTTCCAATTCCAGGTGGGCTAGTCATATTCACTTCCGCTCAGTACCCTTGGGAAAGTTATGAATCTACCGCTTCACTCCCCAGCTATGGATTAATTAGTAAACGTTATATCGCTAAATCATCATTATTATCTCCGTAAATAAAATAAAATAGCGTGAGAAATATTTAGATTTCGGCATTAAGGAACACATAGAGGTTTACCCTAAACAAGACAATCAACCAACAATCTCTGTCTGCCAGTCTTTTTGTATACATGTCTGTGAGCTTCCTCTCTCTCTCTCTCTCTCACTCACTCACTCTCTCACTCACTCAGTCTATCTCTATCTCTTTTTCTCTCGCGCGCGCAAATCCAAGTAGGGTTAATTCCAATGAGAAAACTCTTGAAACACTCTTGCTTTATTATTTTAGGAACTGATAAATCTTGATGGTCATTGCTTTTATTCAGAAAATCGACAAATTTAAGAGGACGAAAAATATTTCACTATTTTATTTATGCGGTAAAGGTTTTTCAAAAGAGAAAGCAAATAATTACTGTCATTGTTGTTGGTTTTTTTTTTGTTTTTGGTTTTTTTTTTTGTTTTTTTAATCGGTATTATTCAGTTGCTCCGAGAAAGAGTGGAAAAATAAATTGCAATCGTAGTATTTTGATGTTTAGTTGGCGCGTGTCATGATTGATTATTTTAATGCTTTCCTGTTGAGAATACAGGCTGGAGAAAACGAATCAGAAGCTGTTACTTATAATTCTTTGTGTAAATCCAAAGAACTGGAAGGATATAGAAGATTTTTTTCGGTGTAGACATTACGATTATATATCATTGAATTCTTCTGCTTCTGTTGACAAGAAAGTAATTCGCGACTTTTCCCCTGATGTCAATTTTCTTTATTTGTTCAAAGAATTTTTCTATTGAAACGACTTGTTTTTCATTCGACATTTTTCCCCGTATATACCAGTTGATAGCCAATCCGAAATCTACAAGAGCGTTACTTTTTTATTAGTTTCTTTTTGTCGTCCATCAGAGCAATTCTTGAAATATTTTTTTTTGTTTTTGTTTTCACTCTTTCTACAATCAAGATGACATCTACAAAATCAAACTAATATTTCCATGATTTAAAACCATCTGTGTTTTATGGATTTTTTGTATTTATAACCTTCTGCCAATCAGATGAAGCAGGTGGATGGCGTAACTGTTACAAAAAAAGAGAAATATAAATGATAGACTGAATTCAAATTCTAGTGGATTTCAAATCCTCATTCAGAAAGAAGAAGAAAGTAAACATCATGTAGTTCAACCCACCATACAACAAAGACATAAAAACAAACATAGGAAAAATATTCATTAATCTCATGCACAAAAACTTCCCCGCACCAAGCACTATCCACATGATATTCAACAAAAACACAGGAAAAAAACTGGTATAGTTGCACTGAAAACATGATAAAATAATAAACAAAACACAAGAAAACAAGCAACAAACCACCCGCTCAAATCAAACCCACATGTAACTGCGGGACAAAGAACGAATGTCCCTTATACCGACATTGCCTACAGAACAATGTAATGTATCAAGCCACTGTAAGATCAGCATAAAACAGAGAAAACTTGTCCTCCTCTTTGACAGGCCTATCCCGGTTTATTGCGGCTGCTGCCATGTGCCCAGGGTAGTTGGTACGTTGTAAGGTACTGATATACTGACCAGTGCTTTATCTAAGAAGACCAAAATGCTGTAACACGAGAGGAAGTGGAAAAATCAAATTTGGCTGACCACATATGGAGAGAAAAGGGAGATCACCGCCCTCTGTGGGATCAGGTTGAAATAAGAGACAAAGAACATCATTGGAAAATTCCTAAACTGAAGGATATGCTAAGCCACAGAAATCTCCTGAGCCGACCAAGCGTAGAAATGAATACAATATAAGAAACTCTAATAATAGGTACCAGAAAAGCAATAATAACAATGAAATTTGCAGTATGAGCGCTGTTAAAAAATGCAATATTAACAGTAAAAATTGCAATATGAGCACTGGTAAAAAAATGAACTGAAGACATTAGGTTTATAATCCCCAGAAATTCATACACAGTTGTCCTCAAGGATATATGACACAGTGGATAAAGGTGTTTGGTAGATCCAGTGACAGGTTCCAAAGAGTGTGAGTTCAATACCTTGTTAAGGCTGTGGAATTAACAGGAGATAATTGATAACTGATATCTGGAACTAGAAGCAGTCTACCCCAGCGAGCGAAATAAAGGGTTCAGTTCAACATTCCAACTATCTGAAGAAGGCCGGAGCGTACAAAGGCCGAAACGTTGTGATAAATATGGCAACAAAGATGAGGATGATATTCCGAACAATGTAAATAGTGTACATAATACCACATCTCAGAAATATAGACAACTAGCAGTAGAGCCCGGCATTGAGCCCGGGGATGTAACAGTAAGAGATAGATCAAGTATCGACAATCATAAAGACTGAAAAATAAAATTGAAAAAGATTATTGTTTAAGGTTGACAGACACGCATGTCTTAATTAGCTTTTTTTTTTTACGAATTGGTCAAACCCAAACTCAAACAAAAACATTGTTTTCAATCGTTATGAGTCTCTACCGATTGAACAGAATTTTATTATAAACAATTGACTTATAAATGGAATTTTAAAGCATTCTGAATGTAAAAATAAAGAAAAACGTGTGCCAGACAATAAGAAACACTACCTGCAAAAAAAAGTGAAGTTTTGTTGAAATCGGTTAAAAAATGTAGGAAATCCGATCCCATATATAAACCAACACACACACACACACACACACACACACACACAAACAAACAAACAACCTGGGTTTTATAATGAGTACAACTCGATATGAGTTGTCCCCCTTCATTCTCGCGACAGTGATGCCTCTTAATCGTGTTTTCAAATTGATTTCGTGCAAAACAATTGTGTTTTGCCAATTTGGGGCGCTGTCAGAACGACCGCAAGGTAATTTTACGTAGTACTTTGAAGTTTTGTTGAAATCGGTTGAAAAATGTAGGAAATCCGATCCAATATATAAACGAACAGACACACACACACAACCTGGGTTTTATAATGTATGATTACTAATCTACTTAAAATTATCATTATATGTATGTGTCGTGTGCGGTAAAAGTAGCCATGTATCTCTTTATTGGATCAGATGAGCTTTATTTGTTTCTTTATTTTTTTTCTGTGAGTTGTTCTGACCGTTTTACTTCCTTTTTTAAAGTTTTTTTAAAAAGTATTTTGTGTTATATTTTCTTACAATTTTTCTCAAAGTGAACATCACTTAATTAATAAAAGGGAAACAATTCTTTAAATCACAATTCAATTTAAAAATGAAAAAATAATTTGATTAAATCCTGCGTTCTTGATTATTACTTTTGATTCTTGAAGTCCCTTCTGCATAAAAAGAAAATTTCATATCAATTCGAAAAGAGAAAGATGATTCATGATCAAACGCGGTGATTGCTTTGTTTAACGTTTCAGCACTGTCGTAATTAATGTTGTACTCATTTACAACAAATCTGTACAAAAAAAAAAATCCCAGTCGAGTCTTCAGGAAGGTATTGGGATTACTGGTATTTATTAATCTAAAAAACTCAGCAAGAAAGTATTAAGCATTTAAGAAATACCTTTAAATGTTCTTTTTTTTTTTTGTAAAAACTGTCAAAAATACTAATGATATCCAATTATGGTTTTGATTGATTCTTAGTGTTTATCGATCTTTTATAAGGTTATTTAAATTTTTTGGGGGGGAGGGCAATAATGATATTCTGTTCCAAGTCTTACTATTTAACCCATAACAGGGGGAAGAGAGAAAACATACCATTCCTAACGGAATATAACGAACCCGACTGGAATTTGAACACGGTTCCCCGATTTTTCATTCAGAGCCCATATCCATTACGCTATCTGTATTTTTTAACAAAAGAAAAGTGATAAAGATTTTATTTTCATTTGCAAAAAAAAAGTATTTTTTTCGCAGAAGATAGGAAATTCGTAAGATCTCGGATCTGTCAGAATTAATTTATGCTATGACGCGGCGAATAAAAGATAGCAATCTGACCATGGCAATAATGAAAATTTCAAATTGGTCAAGTGGCTCGCAGGGAGAAATGCTGGAAGATAATCGTAATTAGGTCGAGGATGCGACCGAGAAAAAGGATCAGATGAGACCACCCCAAAGAAAAAGGAAGGGAAAAGAGAAAAAGGAAAAGAATAAACTATATTTCGGAGATATCATTTGGTTTTGGAAAGGGACCACCTGTTTTATGTCCAGACCTGGCCATGATAAAAGTTTGTTACCTGGACAGATTGTGGCGACAGAAGTACGAAGGCGTTAAGGATACAAGGAGATTCTGATAATCACTTGACGAAAATCTCGTTGATGAATTCCAGATGACCTTCAGTTAAGATAGAGACTAAATGACCACACTACGAGTCGTGGGGGTGCCAGTCGGGAAAAAAAAAGAAAAGAAAAAGGAAGATATTTCCTTTTCTTTGAGTGATAATTGTAAACTGAGGCCAGACTAGCCACACCCACGCTGCCGAGCGTTCATTGGCTCAATGGTGGCGTGATCAATGGGTGAAGGTTAACATATGAGAAAGAAGGGAAACCTGTTGACGCCTCTGAGGGGATTGGTATGAGATACCACTATGAGAAAGAAGGGAAACTTGTTGACGCACTCTGAGGGGATTGGTGTGAGATACCAATATGAGAAAGGAAGAATTTGGGAGGACAATTCCCTTAAGAACCCCTCTAAAACAGAAAGTAATGGACTTCCAAAAATGGAAAGTGATAAATTTCCTGTCCGAAAACAAAGAAAATCCTTATCGTGGATTTGGAATTATCGAGGAACCCAAACAACGACAGGCCCCAACCCGGTTTTGGTCGGCGTCCATATAAACGGAGTTAGAGTGGCAGTTGGGCAGACGCAGACAGAGTGACAGAGCAGACAGAGTTGAGCTGTGAGCTCGGAGACCAGCCTCGCAGGAGCTGACTGAAAGATCCCACGCATTCCGACTTAGACTTCTAACCAAAAACAATTTATTTTTGAGAATGACTTAGACTCACACCACCAAAACAAGTTTTACGAATATCGCCCGAAGATACCAAAAACCAGTTTATTGAAAAACAACTTAAGATATTAAGACTCGCTTAACAAACGCAAAGTGTCACGTATCCATAGAAATGGTTTGGGAGAAAGATGCAGTACTGTATTCAGCTACCAGATATAAAGATATTTGTTATTCTTTTTTAACACATTTGAACCTTTCGAGTTGTTACTTTATTTTCTTTTACATATACTTGTGCGGTGTCACCTTAGCTCGAATTCGGCTTGCATTACGGCCCGACGACTGATTGATTTCGTCTACCTAAGATCAAATCACAACGTGGGTAGGTTAAACTAGAAATCAAAGCAGTTACTTCGGTAACCAGACGTTGGAGGCGAGCTGGGAACGACAAAGCTGATGCCGAATCTAAACAGATTCCCACCCGAATCATCCGAGGGTTAGAACGTCAACAAGTCACATTGGTCGCCACAGGATAGCACAGGGGTAGAGGCACAGGGTGACATCACAGTGACAAAGATGAAGAAAATAGTCCGAATAATGTAAATAGTGTATAATGTAAATAGTGTATATAATACCTCATCTCAGAATATAGACAGATATTGAAAGGCCGAAACGTTGTAATAAATATGGCAACAAAGATGAGGACAATAGTCCGAATAATGTAAACAGTGTACGTAATACCTCATCTCAGAAATATAGACAGATACTGAAGAATTATACATTTCAAACTAATGACTAGAGGATTTATCACAATTTTCTCGATAAATGTTTTTCACCATATTTGTATTTTTAATGAAATCTTTAAAATCAATACGCAATACCAATTATTTTGGATAATAAGTCTATTGAGAAGATGTAATTAAACCAACAACTATGTGAATGCTCTTTACAAAACAAATAAGGCCTTTGGGCAAACGGTTAATCTCAAGAAATAAATAATTAGTCTAATTCATTAAATATTACGTTAGATAAGTTACATTTGAATCATGAGGCTTAGTTTCTATCCCAAGTCAGCCAGTTTCGCTATTTACTCTCAAAATTTGACATATTGTTATGTTGGAGTTGCTGAAAATCCTAATAAAGAAAAGATTTGAGCCCAGAGAACCCGCCGTCTAACACGTTACTAGTGATGATACATTCGATATTTTCAAGAAAGCTAACCTTCCCACCATCCACTGAAGCACACTTAAAAAAATGTGAAAGAACGTATTTTAAATAATATGCGTCTTACCCCAGATAATAACACAATTGATTACTCAGAGGATCCTGAGGATATGTTGAACAGTAGATGACATACTGGCTGCCTAGTGAGTCCGTCAGGTCGGCATAAATGCATCGGGGATGTACGTGTGAGAAGAGCCGTATAAATGAGATAGATAGATAGATAGATAGATATGGACAGAATGAGATAGATATGAACAGATTTAGATAGATATTGAACATACGGTAGGCTACCAGTGTATCTGCTGTTAGGCGCGATGTGTGCTGTAGCGTTAACAGAATATTGAATTTGTGTCAGCCTTTTATTATTTGATATTAATTTCTGTGTTAATACGCCAACTATGTAAAGGTTTGAATTTTATGCCTTCCATATAAGTCGACCAATCGTTTTGAAAACTCGACTTATACGCCACATTTTACAGTAACTATTCTGATTAAATTTCCTCTTTCAAGATCAAGTATTGTATCAAATACATATCAAAGGAATCAGAAGACGTTTTTGCACACAGCCACATTGAATTTTTTTCTCTTTGATTGTAAATTGAACAAAGGAATGATTCCTATCCAAAATATAGGAGAAAGCCACAAGATGGCGGTTACATTAAGTAACATTGAAATGCATTATTTTTCTCCACAAATTATAACAATGACTTAAAATGAATCATCATTTTCTTACAAAAAAAATGTTACACGAATCAAGTCGCGGGTCATTCGGTTAGTATTTTTTAAATTTCAACCGGCAGTAACGCAAGCTTTTTGATCAATGAACGCTGAATATTTCCTCCTTGTAAGGGAACGGATGATCTCAACATTAGCGTTTACCATAGTAAATAAAATCAATTTGTGTGAAATATTTAACATTAAAAGTATTGTTGACAGCTGAATAAAAATCACTCAACGCCGACAAGAAGGATCAGTTACCCAAAGAATACAGACTTAGACGATCGTAACATGATCTCCTGCTGGTCTCCGAGCATCAGACATAAGTCAGAATTTCGCAGTTCATATTGCTCTCTTAAATAAAGTCAAAACTGATGCACGAAACATTTTTAGAAATCAGGCGAATAATCCTAACAATGATCTGTACAAAATCACAATGAACAGTCGTTTACTCAGTGGACATTAATCAAGGAATAAATTTGACATATGCTTTCAACGTCTCTTAGAAATGGATGATATCGGTGGGGAGCAGTCTGTTTCTCTTCCTGAAGCTGTATCAAGAAATTTTTATGTTGTCAAGGCTTCAGTAAATGCAACAACAATGTGTTGAGGAACAAATTGCCTCTGGGTAAAGTTCACGTGTAATTCGAGATGCAAGAATAGCCTGAAAGTAATAATAAGTATAGACTTTATATAATAAAAGATTCCTTTTATTCTTTAGATCTGACTTGGGTTAAATAAGTTGTTATTATTATTACTTCCTTGGATTTCTCTTGCAAACACATTTCCCTCCGGGTCCCAACCAGAGAACTATGGTCAGAAATGATTTCATGACGTTATTATTATTATTATTATTATTATTATTATTATTATTATTATTATTATTATTATTTACTTTGATTTTCTTCCAGGTTCCAACCAGAGACCGAAGTTCAGAAATGGCCTCATCACATTTTTTCCACTGATCATTTCTGTGAGAAAAAGTCTATCACACACATTTTACATAGAAAAGCTCTTCGTAATGTGTGAGCTGCAGTTGCGAGTACTATTTTTTGTATTTCTTTAAGGCATGAGCATTTAAGGCATGAGCTACCAGGAAGTCCTTTTATAAATCTATCGGAACCTTTCACAATAAATCCGAGAGCTCCAACTACACCTGGAACTACTGATGTCTTCATGTGAAACATTTTGAGATTTCCTCTTCAAGATACTTGAACTTTGATATTTTTTGAAGATCTTGAAAGAGACATTACAATCTGCAGGGACTGCTTTGTCAATAGGAAAGCACATTATTATTATTCTTATTATTATTATTATATTTCCTTTGATTTCTGGTGTATTTTCATTTTTTTCCGGGTCCCTACCAGAAACCTAAGGTCAGATATGTCAACATGACACTTTCAAATGAAATCAAACATAGTTTACATAGATAAAGCCCTTCGTAAGTGGTCATATGTTTAAAAGTGTCCTTTCAACTAGGAAGAGTGTCTAGTAGCGAGATCAAGCTTCTCCTGTTGATATTATGGAAGATTTTGTTGTTGTGGCTTCTCTTTCTTTGTTGGCGACTTTTGTACCTCGTTATCTTAGATTTTAAGCATTAATGAGTTCCATCCATTTATATATTCAATGTCATCCGAAACCTCGAATCCTTTAAAGTTTCTAATGAGCACTATTTCTGGCGGACTTTCAGGCTCAGATATTTTTCTGTTATACCTTTTATATTCTTTCAGTTCCCATAATTGACAAGGGTCAACATTCAAGTCTAGATTTAGCATATTTTGTGTACTCTGTCACTGTGAAGAATGTCGGAACATCAACTTTCAAAGATTATTTCCACGTATTTTTCCGCAGTGAGATTAGTAAATATAGAACGATTAAGAAATATAAAATAAACATCAGTAATTATGGCAATCTTTCTTGTTGTCTTGAATGGCCACTTTTCTATATCATTCTACCAGGTGTCCCTCAGGGCTCTATCCTTGCTTTCTTTGTTGCTAATTTTTATCAACAACCTTCACGGTGTCATCAGTATTCTACTCGGTATCTATACTGATGGCACAACTATTTACTCCTGTCTTAATGGTAAATCTGATTGGTTCAATAAAGTCAAATTGGCAGCTAACTCCGAAAACGATCTTCAGACTGTTGTTAATTAGGGCAAGAAATGGCTTGTTACTTTTAACGACTCCAATATGAAACTACACTCTTTGATGCTTTCCATCAACATGACTGATGCTAACCTCCAGGAGAGTAAATCATCACACTTTCTTGGTATAATGTTTTCCACTGACAGAAAGCGGAGCGATTATATTGAACCATCATCTAGTTTCACCTCTGGAAAACTTGATTCACTGGATCGTGCAAGACAATTTCTCTCACCATAATATATCTTACAACCTTATACGTCAACCATTCATCCGTGTACTAAATATTGCTTCCACTTCTAATCTGATGAGTCTGCTATGTATCAAGATATTCATGAAAGAATCCAAAGAAATATCTGCAATATTATCAGTTCCGATATGGCATATCAGCTTCAGTCACATTCCCACCCGGTAAATTATCTTCCCTGTTCATTTTCTGTAAATATATTCATGGTAATTGTGTTTATGTACCTTCCTCTATGGTACCTAGACATTATGGTACCTAGATACTATGAATTTCAGTGCAGCACTAGATTGGCAACTAGGTCTCATTATTTTACTGTTGAAATTTATAGATGTAACTGAAGGTTCTATGCTTATAATTTCTTCTCTCGCACTTGTTGATTTCTCTTCCAGTTTCTTGCATTCTTTTCAATTACGATTCTCAAAATTTTAAGTGCAGTATCAATCTTCATCATTTCTCTTTTTAAATCCTGTTCATTTATTGTCATCTCGCTTCTCAATAATATCCTCTCCTTTTATTTCACTCTCAGTAACTTTTTGCTTTGAAGTGATTAAAAAGGGGCTACAATAATGATGCACACAGTGCGTATCACACAAATTGTGCTATATCAGACGATCTATCAAGATAGTTACAAATCGATGCATCTGTTTAATCCTTTGAGCCCTGACCCCTGCTTTACCGGTGGCAGAGAAAAATGACGTAATGCCAGCCATCGGTTCAACGGTAGGTAAACACTTGTAAGTATTTTTTTATATCTACCGTGAAACATTACATAACAAATATTTGTGAATTTTGACTCGGGAGCTCAGGCAGAAGGGTTAAAATTGTTCAGGAACGCGGGGATCAAAGTGATAAACGTCAAAGAAAATAAAATCCGGTCTAAATCCAACTTAACGGAACTGTTTAACATTAATTTTTTTTTATCTCTATTGTATACTAAACAAATTTCAAGACTGGTAATTTTTTCTCTTCAATAAAATATTGAGTGTATTTTTGAAGAATGATATAATTAGAGTTAGTGAGGTTAGTGAGGAAATTTGGAGAGACTCAATTAAAAGACATTCATCTGGTTGAGCTTAATTTCAAATGGTTTTGCAAGATATGTCAACTTATGGTTATTTAACTTACTGACCGTAAGCTACATGAACTGAGTCAAGTCATGACATTAACTATTTATTGAGTGCAAAAGTTATTGATCCACATGAAATCTAAAGCAAAATGCTTGAGCTGGAATATTCTGATTTTCTTTGCAAACCATTTCATTCAAAAAAAAAAAAAGAATTTCGGAAACTTTTGTGACCTTTTCGCCTAACAATAAGTTTTTCTTCATGAAAACGAGAATTATGCATATTACTTATAGCCAAACTTAGTCTCACTCAAGTAAAAAAAACGATTGTATAGCAATACTTTTCCAAGTTTCGAAAACAATATTAATCATCTCGTTTGTCTGTTTTAATTATTTCACGCCAAGCAATGCATTGAACCTGGGTTTGAACACTGGCACCAAATGTGAAATTCGCAAATATCACATTTCTCGTATCCTGTAATAATTATGCCATTTAGTGAAATTTGTGTACATATGTAACAACTATTATTGGAAATCAGTAGTTATTAACTATATATATATATATATATATATATATATATATATAAAGTATTAAGATTTACCGGACTGAATGTCCGAGAAATTTTCAGAGAAAATATTCGTCCTCCGACAGGATTCGAACCTGTATCCTATACACGACCGTCATATAGCCTGATGTGCCTTAACCGAATGAGCCACGGAGGATCGTTGGGTTAGCAAGGCTGATTTTACGCTTTGAGCAGATATGAATTTACGTGAGAGAATCATGGAAGATTGTCGCTTAAAAGCAGTAAAATCGACCTTGCTAATTGAACAATCCCGTAACTCAATCGGTTAGGGTACGTCAGGCTATATGACGGTTCCGTATAGGATACAGGTTCGATTCCTGTCGGAGGTCGCTTATTTTCTATGACAATTTCTCGGACATTCAGGCCGGTAAATGTTGCTTAATACTGTTTATTATAAACAGAGTATATACTTAAATATGTATATCTATGAAAAGAATGTATAAACATAAAAATATCTTAAAATAATTATCGGGCTTTGTTCATTTCATCATATATATATATATATTGGAATAATGTTTTGGTACCACAAAACAAATATAACGATTTAAAGAAAATGAATTTCTTTTGTATGATCATTTTTTTTTTTTTTTTTTTTTTGCAGGACCTAGGTACCTTTCGGCCAACGCTTCATCAGGGTCTTTCGTTGGCAAATGATTTTAAACAAACAATGAAAATGAAAAGAACGCCAAAATGGTATGGTTGGAACACGTCTAAAATTTTACGAGGATATATATACGTAAAATTAAAATAAATTTACGATTAAAATAAATGCGTAAATAATGAATTAATAATAATGAACCAACCTGAGCAGTAAGATAGGAAAATAAGTTGCTCATATATCAAAAAAATAAATTTAGCGATCGTGAAAAATTCTCCTTTTGTTTAGAAAGCGATGGTTTAAATAATTTGAGGCAGATGGCTTCCAAAATAGACAGATGATATTTGGACCTGCCTACGCATATAATTGAAAACGAGTCCATTGTGAAACGTTTTGAGCATGACTCATTTTCTAATAGGTGTTGCCCGATCGCCGAATCGTGAGCTGATTGCGAAACACGAATGCGATTATCTAAATTTAATTTAATGTGTCTGGGTACATGTTGTCCGATTCTTGTTTCCAAACGAAGACATGTTCACCCTATGTATTCAGCTTCGCACTGACATTTAAATTTATATATAATCGAACTTTTTTATTATGATAGGGCAAACGATCCTTGGAAAAAGACGGAAAAACAGTACGAGTACCAAAGACAACACGTAGTTTGGCCGAAAAGAAGGTAGCAGAAAACAACATTTGAAACTTTATCAGTCAAAAGTTTACATTTTCTGCCCAGCCAAGGTAATTTCAGATAAATAGGGCAAAGACCTGGGCCAAATTTTGGGGGCATATTGAAATTCTCTATTTTCCGCTTTATTGTGCGGTCAACAATGTTGGCTGGAAAACCATTGTTTATATATATATATATATATATATATATATATATATATATATATAGTCGTATGAGGGTCAAGCAGATCAGTTTTCCAGGAAACCGACAGCCCGACACCGGCACATGAGATTTAGATTCTAGTGGTTAAGGGCCTCGTGCAGGACCAGCCAGACTTTTTGGATGAACGAATACAGAGACCTGGTGCACAAAGTGCCACAAGGTTCCCAAACGACCATCCGCAGCTTTTGAATTCAGAGTTGTCATCCAAGGCTATAGAACCCAGTCTGTCCTGCTATTTTACACATAGCTGGAGGGAGAAGAAGAGGATTCATACCTTTCCCAAGGGTATTAGCACGTATGTGAATATAATGGATTCGACTGGAATTCGAACTCGGCTCTGCGATTCCACAATCCAAGCCGCTATATATATCAAACCAACTGTGTCCGTCGATTTTTTCCAGATACGAATGTTTTTTTTTTGGTGGGGGGTGATAATGTTTTTTTGCTTTAAGCCTGCGCCTGACTGTTCTTGAAGAAATCGCTAAACTAGCCCATCGGAAACATCTTGAGCTCTTGCGAATCGATGTTTTTTGCATTGACGAACCAAGTTTCTGTCTTCCCAGACGATAGTTATTATCAGTCGGCCAAGTCCGCTACGTCTATTATATGTCCCAGTCTGATTTCTCTTCTTGATCAACTTGCGGACACATGAATCAAATCGATTAATTTTATCAGCTATCGATCCATTCGACAGCCCAAGATCAAGAAAAGTGGTGATTTGGTCTTTCTCGAAATCAGACTAATGCTTAGGCAGGTTAGTAAATGTAAATACAAATGGAATAAGCTTTATATTTTATTCATCATTATTTCTATGGGTGCATCTCATTTTTCGCCTCATATATATATATATATATATATATATATATATATATATTAAGACATTTTTATGTTTATACATTCTTTTTTATAGATATGCTCTGTTTATAATAAAAAGTATTAACAACATTTACCGGCCTGAATATCCGAGAAATTGTCATAGAAAATATGTGTCCTCCGTTAGGAATCGGACCTGTATCCTATACGGAACCGTCATATAGCCTGACGTGCTTTTATCGATTGGGCCATAGAGGAGCGTTCGGTTAGCAAGGTCGATTTTACTGATTTTAAACTACAATTTCCCATGATTTTCTCACGTACATTCATATCTGCTCGATGCGTATCCAAATGTAAACAAATGACGTTACACATTATGAAATGGACAAAGTTTGACAATTATTTTAAGACATTTTTAGGTTTATACATTCTTTTTATAGATACAAATATTTGCATTGATGAACCAAGTTTCTCTCTTTCCTGATGATAGTTTTTAGCGGTCGACCAGATTCGGTACGTCTGTTATATGTTCCAGTCTGATTTCTCTTTTTGATTAACTTGCAGACACATGACTCACTTCGATTAATCTTACCAGCTATCGATCTATTCGACAGCCCATGATCATGAATAGCGGCGACTTGGCCCTTCTCGAAATCAGATAAATGCTTAGAACAAATCAGAACAATGTTAATAAATGTAAATACAAAGGGAATAAGCTTTCTATTTTGTTCATCATCATTTCTATGGGTACGTTCCTTCTTTTTGCCTGGTACTGTGTGTAATAATCATTATTAGAGATCAGTAGTTATTAACTTTTGTCTAGTCAGTCAAAAGGCTGCAGATCTTTGAGGGAGTGAAACTAATTTGCAATGACTTACAAGACATGCGTAAGAATTATTGTCTTACAGCACGTAGATATGTATAAAACTGAAGGTCGCAGGTGAGAGATTCTCACCCATTTTCCAGGACCTTCTACGGTGTAAAAGGTGGCTCAGTCTAAGAGTATTCTGGCACAAAATAAAATAGAGCATCACCTGGTGTAGGTGGTATCGCACTCATTCCTCATCTCGATACAGATTTCCTGATTATCAATCTAGAGGAGGAATTCAGTTATTCCTTAATTGTAAATGAAAGGATAATGGTCGAATTCACAGGCCATAGCTAGCAAATCAATGCTTCAAAAATGTTCAAGCATTGATTAACCTTCTCTTTCAAAAGTACAAAACTGAGGGTTCTTACGAGGATTACGTTTTTCAGCTACGGCTTGCGAGTTAAGCTTTAATACCATCCATTTATGTTGGATTATCGAGTATTAAACAATATTATATTTTCAGGATATGCTGTTAGTTAATTTAACGACGTATCAACCCATGCTGCTTATAAATGGGAATTATTTAAGAATGATAGACTAATTCATATATATATATATATATATATATATATATATATATATATATATATAATTTTTTTTTAAAAATAATTTAGGCTCTACTTTTGTATCGAACAGTGTTTTTTTTTAAATAAAAACAAAAATACTAAAGAACTTCGGATTATTTACCTAACGAGTTCTTTCCTATTTTCTACATATTAGCACACACACACACACACACGCGCACACACACACATAATATATATAAGGTGGACCCAAAAGTAACAGGAATCCTTTTCTCTGTGACAAGCCCATAGTAGTTCAGGTCTTCACCGCTCGATGTCACTTAAGGAAATCATCAGGCATCAGTGTGCTAATAAAAGATAGTCTGTCCTATCTACTAATAATTTGGCCGTATATAGATTTAAATTTCAGTGAGACACTGACTATATAGGGCGGACTAATCAACCTGGCAATGTTAGACCGCGTATTGTTACTCGTAATACATAATCTTAGAAAAAACGATACAGGATTCTGCGACAGGCCAGCATCTTTCAGCCAATCCAGATTTCGTGGAAAAATATACGAATTCGTCGTTTACTATTTTGGACAAGACACGGTTTGTAAAACTTCTGCTTATTTTAGAATCAATTTACATCAGTTTACACTGACCGTCTATGTGTCGACAGAAGGAGAAAATTTTCCGTCATCTTTCGTTACGGCTTTAAATCATGATTTTTCCTTTTTTTCCACTGGAACTATTTATTCTGGTATTTGGCATTTTTCTTCCCTATTTTTTCTACCCTTCCAATTTTCATAATAAATCATATTTTAGTCGTAATTCCTTGTTTTCTACTAAACTGTTTGTCATATAAGGTATTTCGTTAATAGTCTATTTAGCTTGTCAACGACTACTTTGATGTTGTGTTGCCCGAAAAGTTTATCTTTCAGAAAAAAAATCGGTTTTGTTTGTTCAAAAGTATTTACAACTTCTGTAGTATCAAACTTTTGTTTATATATATATATATATATATATATATACATGTGTGTGTGTGTGTGTTTCTGTTTGAGTCTGTGTAAACATTTCAGATAAGGCATATCTGTAAAAGAACAATATGAATAAAAAAAAAGGACATCTTATCTTAACCGACATCAAGGCAAATCCAAGAAGTTTATTTTGTAACAATTAGTTATATACAAGAGCAAAAAATATTTTTGGTTTTTCAAAATTTTTTAGTTAAGGAACGCTGAAAAATATTCATAATGTTAGCTGAAATGTCAGACTAGCTATGGGGGACACAAAGTGATACAATTCAATGTCTAAGAAACGAAAGTGAGTAAGTGATGTTTTTAGAAATTTAATTATAGATAGAAACAAATTTAAGTACAGCTTTGATCTAAAGCATGGCACACTTATCAAAAGAGAAAGTAACTTACTCAGAAGTAAACTTCCCGAGAGTGCTTCTATCGAATCTTATCAAAATATAAATCTGTGCCCCGGATTTTTCCAATATATTTCCATTCCTGAAAGATTACTACGTTCCAAAGTCAATATACATGACTACAAAAATGTTTTAAAAAAATAAAAGGAAATGGTTAAACCCAAGTGCGATGTAAATTTAGGAGAAGGATGTCCGTAGCCCACATTGACAAGTCTTACAGGGTAAACCACATCGCCCTATCAAGTTCACAGGGAAAATTCTGGACCTCCAGTTTTCCTTTTGGGAAATATTACAAGTAAGACCCACCCTTTTCACACTACTTGCTGTTGTACACATGAGGTATTGTTTCTCTGTGTGGAAAAATGTAAATATGTATATATAATTTTGTATATGACTTAGCGGCATAAAACTCTCCCTGAGAACAAAGAATGTTTGTCACTTCTTTTCTTTTAGCTATTCTGTTTCCTCCGTGAATTAAGTTTGTAGTATATCATGGATATAATAATACGCATAATGGGGGAAATGCAAACTAGAGAATAAACCTTTATCTGGTAAACCCAACATTAACATTAGGATAAAAAATATATTAGCATTTGAAATTGTATCTGGACTAGAACACAAACTAATGATAGAGACAGGGATGGAAAACTTGTAATGTTCGAACTTACTAAGAATCGATTACGAGACCAACTTTACAAGTTCTCCGTATAAGACAAGATGCACGATTGAACGTATTTTTTTTTTTACAATTCTTCCATTTGTTCTTCATTGTTCACCTCGTATTTTCATTATATTCACCTTTATTTCTTTAAGAAAAACAAACGTCCATTTAACTATATTTTGCAAGATCTTCGGCCGGGGTCGTTCCAATGTCGAAACCAACACGAATGATTATTTGAATATAAACATTATTCCAATCTTTTTCTTTCGCTGCTCGCTGATTGAAGAACAACAAAAAATGGAGAATTTAATCCAATTTTGATGAATCATGTCTCTCTATATCATTTTTTTCTTTTTACGATTTTCTTTTAACAAATATTAAAGTTTTTATATCGCGCTGTATAAATATTTTTTTTAGAAATAAAGTAAAGATATCAGTGCTATAGTTACCAAAATGATCAAAACACGTGATTTGACGAAATACGTACATTTTGAAGTTTAACCCCTTAACAGCAGATGTCGAATATTTCCGCTACAGATGTCATGTATTTCAATTGAGAGTGAAGGAAATTTATTCCGCAGTTAATAGCTTAAAATTCAAACTTTCCTTTGGCAATGTCAGAATTTTCTAATTAAAGGCGTACAAAATTTTAATCTTTCAGACATTTTTTTTTTAAATTTCTTAACCTACTTATTTACAGAGTAGGTTTTTTGCCTTGACTTCGATTTATGGCTATTATTTCTTAAGAAGTTAAAATAGTTACTGGAGAGAGGTTCACCCAAATTCTCGTTTACCCAACATTTACCTCAACCCAGGTATTTTCTCAAGATATCGACCGATAAAACAGAGTAAAAGGAGAAGTGGATTCATGCTTTTTCCTAAGAAAATTATTTTCAAGTGAACAACAATAATCTCAAACTGAACTGGAACTTTTATATACACCATGGAATTCCGTGGCGTTGATTCTTCATTCTTTTTGCAGAAATAAAGTTTTATCTGCAGGTATTTTGAATATTGTGAGAATCGGTTGTGCGGCCTTCATGTAACTTGGTAATCTATCAGAGGAGATTTTACTTTACATAAACTCTCCCTTCGAGTTAGTCGGTCGGCAGTAGAATGCTTTGAAGCTAAAGTAAAAACAACGTGTTTACCTACTTAAAATTATTCGCGTTTCGTTACGCTAATGTCGATTTTGTTGAAATAAAATCCCTTTTTAATGATGACATCGATTCATTAGCAAGCGTGACAAAATAGAATTCATCCGATGTGTCTTATATATTTACCATTCCGTCAAATTCCCTTCCACGCTTTTACTTATGTTTGTATGTTTGTGTATTTAACGGTATATCAACTCCTTATAGGTCATTTAATGCCGAATTGTAATTTTCTTAGGAACATTAGTTATCTATTGCTGGTCTTACTTTTTTTTCTTTACAGAAATGTTTTACTATGAAAATGCATTGCCGATATTTTTACTATAAAAATTTTGTATATTTTCATAGAGTTGAAACCCCATTTAGGTTGTTAACTATTTGCCCAGAGCTGGGACCCTAACTGGTGATACTACCCCGGATCATAAGGGACCTGGAAAAACAGCTATTAAGGGGTGGTTCTACTCTCCTCAAAACAGATATTTTAAATTATTTCTTTAAACGTTGTTTTCAAATGGATATTCATATTTCAGAGGATGCTCTATTTTTATTCATTTATTGAACAGCATATTTATTTATTTACATCTACCGGCTTGAATTTTCAAGAAATCTTGTTTGAAAAATTTGCACCCTTCGGCATATTTTTATAACAAGATTTCTCGAATATTGTAGATGTAAAAAAATCATTTCACCCCAATCAAGGCGGGAATGCCACTAATATTCAAGCGGTTACAGAGAGTGAAAGTGACAGAAAAGACTTGGTATAGAGGGACCGAGGAAAGGACAAAAGTTGAACGGGATTCAAGAATATAGATGCTGGCAATTGGCATTGCATTTAAATTTTTGAAGATTATAGTTATCAGGCAAGCGGAAAGGAGTTCTACAGGCGAGAAGTGCGGGAAAAAACTGTTGAAATAGAAGTGACGGTTACATTTAACTAATTCAGTAGTAAAACGGTGAGACGTGGATGCCAATTTTGTAGCACGTTTAAATTATGTAGTCCGGAAACCAGAGAAAAAAGATCTTTAGAGTAGTTGCTATGAAAATATTTATAGAACGTCGGTGATGCCAAGTTAGAGTCGATTACATTACGCATCCTTCTTTTGATTTTGTCAAGAACCTTGAAATGAATAGCACCAGACCAGATATGGCATCAGACTTCACTAAACGGACGAATGTTAGATTTGTAAATGTGCAAGATGGACTCTGACGAGAAAAACCTTCTTGCATGTCAAAGTGACCCAACTTTCCTTGCAGTAGATGCAACCATTGATTCGATGTAGTCATTAGACTTGAAATCAGTTGAAAACGTGAGGCCAAGAAGGCGCAGTCTATCGCTCTCCATGAGTCTAGCATCAACCATGCTAATGGCGAGCAAGAAAGTTTCTCTAGGGTGACTAAATGAGAGCAGTTTCGTTTTGCTGATATTAAAATTTACGAGCTATTTCATCCCTCAGAAAAATACAGTATCCATTTAAAAATGACGTTTAAGCAATTAATTTAATATATATATATATATATATATGTGTGTGTGTGTGTGTGTGTGTGTGTGTGTGTGTGCGCATATAATATATAAATAATTATATATATATATATATATATATATATATATATATATATACCCAAGTATATAATTGGTACATACGGAATGAATTCCAATAACCAACAATTACTATTCTTAAAAGAGTGCTCAATACAAAGATTTTACGTTCAACATCATCACTTGATAAGACACCAGGGGTGTTGAAACAAAATGGCTATTTTTGTAGGGATTTTATAAATGTTATAAAATCACTACAAAAATAGCCATTTTGTTTCAACACCTCCGGTGTCTTATCAAGTGATGATGTTGAATGTAAAATAAATGTTTTTAAAAATTTCAAATTAATTAACGGCCCTCCGCAAGAGGAAACGCTGTTACAAAAGCTAGAATGACCAAACAAAACACAAGTGAAGGAAAATTCAAAAAAATTGACAACGAAGTAAGGATATAATAGCTATTAAGAGCTTTAAAGTTGGGGTTATACTAAAAAAAACGAATTTATTCTAACCAATAAGTATTAAATTATATGATAAAATTTGATATTAAAATTAAAAGTAAAAAATTACCAATTTTAAAATCTAAATTTAATCTATTAATTTTAAAATTATAAAATTACTGAGGAGAAAAGAAAAAATACATATGTTATTCAATTTATTTCTTCAATGAAATTACGTTAGAATAGACGCCTAATATCGACTGGCTGGTCTACCCGACAACATGTATACATTTTAATCCCAAGTGTGTGAGTGGGATACTAAAATCTCGTGTAAAACAATACAAACACACTCAGATTATAATACATATGCACCCAGGCATATTTAGATATATACACACACAAATATATATATATATATATATATATATATATATATATTCTATCAGTGTCTTTTTTTATTTTAATTTAGGTCAGCGATTCAGTAGCAAATTATGCATCGGAAAATAATTCCTATTTATCTGTATCTCACTCATTTAAACAGTTATTTAACTCCGCTCTTTAAAACTTCTCTCTGTTAAATTTTAACCCCGCCTTCACCTTTAGGCCTTCCTGTTCTTCTTTCTTCTGTTACACTTCTCTCTATAGCTTTTATACCTTTCTCTCTCACACTTGTTTCCCACCCCACACATACACTATCACTAAAATTTGTTTTTTATACCCTGAGTTATATTTTCCGATTTCTATTTGAGTTTATAGGTCTGATGAATTGGATCGTGATTACGATTACAATGTAATAAATTATGACCATGGAATATTAGCATTTGAGCCATTTTTTATTATATATATATATATATATATATATATATATATATATATATTAGATTATTGTCCTCATCTCTATTACCATATTTACGACATTTTCATTGCCTTCAGGTGACTGGAATTTCGAACTGAACCATTTATTTCGTCCACTGAAGTAGATTGTCCTATTTTCAGGTTGTTATGGGAACTCTTAATAATAATGGACTATTCCTGACATTATAAATACTGCGCCTCTCAAGAGGGATGAGGAGATTGTAAGACGAGGAGAGATAATTGAGAGCATATTGTAAGGACATTGGAATAGTGATACTTGTCGAGACAACATAGTTCACTCTATCCAAATCTGATAGTCAATACTTCTACTTCTTTGTATTATATTTCTGTTGTAATATATCTTTGTATTCCATCACTGTGTTCGTGTTATTCTTTCATTGGTTCTAACCTTGGACCATCACCGTGGTACAAGGAATTTGGACCATAACACCGGTTCCGTGCCTCTTCCGGATGTCTCAGATATCTCTCTTTATCTCGACTCTCCAAATTATTATTATTCATCACTGCAGTAGCCAGGTATTGAACGCACTTTGCGTCAACTCACTGGATCCAACCAATGCATTTATCTACTGGTCTATGGGTCCTTTAAGACATCAGTGTATGATTTTTTTAATGCTTCAGTAATTTTTTACCAAATACTGCAATTTTGTTGTTATTATTGCTTTCCTCTAGTGGACGATATAAAGCTTTCCTCTCGAAATTCTAATCACCTGAAGTAACCGGAGCGTACAACGGCTGAAACGCCGTGAATATAGCAATAAAGATGAGGACAACAGTCCAAACAATGTAAATAATTTAAATAATTAAAATACCTCATCTCTAGGCAAATATATATATATATATATATATATATATATATATATATATATATATATATATATAACGTCATCCACAGACAGACTGTTTCGCTGTTTCACAGCTCATCAGTGTGGCTAAACATCCGGTTGCCTCTAGCTAGATCAAAACCCGACTGAATTGTCGTCAGTCGGATATTCTACCACTAAGTCGGCGGCAGGGATGAAGGTGGATTTTAGCGTATTTATTTTTAGAAACACGCCCAGTGACTGACAGTGACTCAATTCGCTTTTTGCGAAGAGTCTAGCTATATTAGCTATAATAGTCACTGTTTACAAACCCACATCTCCTCCCCAGAGGAGGTGTCAGTTTGTAAACAATGTAAAATATATATATGTATATATATATATATATATGTAAATATATATGTAATATAATGTATATAATGTAAAATAAATATATGTATATGTGTGTGTGTGAGTGTGTGTACATATATATATAATTATGTTTCTGTAATATATATATATATATATATATATTTAAATGATAGTTTTTGTCTGTTAGTATGTATAATGATTTGTTGTACTTTTTCCCATTACACTGTCTACAACAGTTGACAGTGTCTTTGTTATGACAATGATTAGCTGCTCTAAGTTGTGAAAACACAGGTTTCGTGAAAGATCATTGTACAACAATAATGATTTGAAAAATATACTCAAATGCTTACATTTTTTAAATGTCTGGATGTTGCACCAACATATTGCAAAAATATTTCATGAAATATATTGATGAGACAGGGTGCACTCTCTCATTGCACTAGAGAGAGGGATAGTTGCTTGTACCTAGGCCAACGCAACCGACGTTGCGGGTGCTTGAGGAATGTTTTTTCCTGGCCCGAGTGTATTCGCTCGGGTTCCCCACATTAAACCCGACCTTGTGTCACATTACGTCTCAGTGGAGAAGCAAGGGTAAATATTCACACACACACATAAATACATTGATGTATCTCTGTTTGTATATTCAATGCCCTCTTAATTATGTAGAGATGAACAAATGTTTTTATGTAAATTGCTAATGAATCAGTGACTCATTTATTTGAAGATGGCTATGCGAAAATGCTGAATGTCCTTTTATGTACGAGAGAGAAAACGTATTTTAAATTATTTTCAATACGGTATGATCGTTGGCGTCATATGGGCGGGTATTTGTATTTCATAATTTGCTGATAATCGCGTAGATTTTCACGCACAATCATCTCTAGAGTTTACAGAGAATGATCAGAAAAAGAAAAAAATTCCAGTGACAGGAATTGATGAAAGAGTTTGCAGGAGAATGGCCAGATTAGTTCAAGCTGATAAAAAAAAAACAACAGTAGCTCAAATAATTGCTCTTTACAACAGAGTTATACAGAAAAGCATATGTGAATGAAAAATACGTCGAACCCTTGAAGATGATAAGTTACAGCAGCAGAAAATCACGACGGGTGTCACTTTTATTAGATACTAGCAGTAGAACCCGGCATTGCCCGGGGATATAACAGTAAGAGATAGATCAAGTATCGACATATCATAAAGACTGAAAAATAAAATTGACAAAGGTTATTGTTTAAGGTTGACGGACACGCATGTCTTAATTACTTTTTTTTTTACGAATTGATCAAGCCCAAACTCAAACAAAAACATTGTTTTCAATCGTTATGAGTCTACCGATTGAATAGAATTTTATTATAAATAATTGTCTTGTAAATGGAATTTTTAAAGCATTCTGAATGTAAAAATAAAGAAAAAAGTGTGCAAGACAATAAGAAACACTACCTGCCAAAAAAAGTGAAGTTTTGTTGAAATCGGTTGAAAAATGTAGGAAATCCGATCCCATATATAAACGAACACACACACACACACACAATCTGGGTTTTATAAGTATAACTCGATATGAGTTGTCCCCCTTTCATTCTTGCGACAGAATCGTGTTTTATCGTGTTTTCAAATTGATTTCGTGCAAAAACAATCGTGTTTTTCCAATTTTTTGGTGCTGTCCGAACCACCGCAAGGTCATTTTACGTAGTCCTGTGAAGTTTTGTTGAAATCGGTTGAAAAATGTAGGAAATCCGATCCAATATATAAACGTATACACACACACATACACAATCTGCGTTTTATAATAAGTAAGATGAAAAAGAAACTATGGATACAATTTACTAAGAATCTAAAAATTGGAAAACACAAGATTGCAAAAAAAAACTTGGACAGATGAGTCTATTTCTACATTCGGATGGAAACACGAGAGGCTGTCATCATCAACGTGTAAGTATAGATATATCTTGACTTGTATGAACGGTTCAGGCTGGTGATGGTAGTTGTATAATGGTATATATGTACCACTGGGGAAGTCATGAATCCACTTCTTCTTAAGTCGGGAATTTACTTTATACTTACCTGGCACATGTCAGAGGGTATTCCCCAGACGAAGCTCTGCTGAAGAGCAGGGTTTCGTCTCGGGAAACTGACTCCGTTTTACGTGGTCTATAGGGAATTTTTGCCCAAACCTACGGGCTCGGATACCCCACTTTAAAACTCGGCCTTGTGTCACATCTTGCAGCGTGGGGCAGCGTGTAAATAATACTTACCTGGCTCATGCCGGGTAGGTTTTTATCATCTCTCTGTCTTCGAACAGAATGCGACTCGGTTACCGCTTCGTCAGACGACAGAGGCGCAACTGAGGAAATCATCAGATTTCCGAGGATGCACCCCTCACATAGCACTAGAGAGAGGGATCAGTGCTCGCACCTAGGCCAGCGCAACCGACCGTTGTGAGGGCTCGGGGAATTTTTGTTCTTGGCCCGGGTGTACGCGCTCGGGTTCTCCACATTAAACTTGACCTTTGTCAGATCCCGTCTCAGTGGAGAATCTAGGGTAAATATTTATAGAGAGAGCTGGTCAGGTAATCCGGTAACAATGATCCTACAACGACATCAGGTCATGGGACTGGTCGTGGTTGTGATGGCGGTGGCGATGATTTTGCAAGGAAACATATCTTACACCAGTGTATACTTCCTTTCTCTAGTCATAAAGGCCATTGAATTTACGAGATTATAGATTTCGCTGTTCTTTTCATAAAATTCGAATGTTGCTTAATTTATGAATTCCTTTTGAACAAAGTTTTTTGTTACCAAATCTTGACGAAGGGAAACGGACAGCAAAGATATATTCCACCAAATAACACGGATTTCAAAATAATGTATGACAAAAATTTTACCAAAGAAACAATTTTTCGACAATTCTGAATATAATTCCTCATAAATATTATGAAGAAGAACACTGAGTCCAAATTGCAAGCAGATTTTATTTTGAGAACTTCCACGATGTTAATAATTATCATCACAGCGATAGCATCTTACCTCAACCGGATGGAAAGAACTGCCAACGCAGACAAATCGTCAAAATATGGAAACACCTGCTGAATTAAGCTTAAGTAATTGAAAATGTAGTTTGTTTGTGTGTGTGTGTGTGTGTGTGTGTGTGTGTGTGTGTGTGTGTGTGTGTGTGTGTGTGTGTTTCTTTGCTGACAAGTCAATCTGAAATTTTCTCTTGCAGAGTTTTACATTTTAAATGATTATTCTTCATTCAAAAAGAGAAGCATCAGAATATTTATATTAGATATATTTATATTTATATTATGTTTATATTATATGATATTTATATTATATTTATATTATATATCAGAATATTTATATTAATTATCATCATCATCATCATCATCATCATTAGTATTATTATTATTAGTAGTAGTAGTAGTAGTAGTAGTAGTAGATGCTGCATAATTGCTTCCAAATAATTATTTTAACAAAAATCATCATTATTTGGAAGCAATTATGCAGCATCTACTACTACTAATAATAATAATAATAATGTTGATGATGATGATGATGATGATGATAGTAGTAGTAGTAGTAGTAGTAGTAGTAGATGCAGCATAATTGCTTCCAAATAATGATTTTAACAAGAATCATTATCATTGTTTTTGTATGATTTCTTTCATCCGGGTATTCCCAACATTATGGTTTTTGTTTTCAGTGTTATAACAATATTTAACTTTTTGCTACAATCACAAGATTAATATTTTTATAATTAAACTTTTACTTTTGAAATTTTTAACAATGCAGAATTCAATTCAACACATTCAACATCCGTTTTAAAGAACAAAATGTGTTTTTTTTTTTTTAATAATTGTTTATGAGAAACTAACAGAGAAAGGTTATATAATTTAATCTAAAGCAATGTTTTCCCTTCATAATTTCGGGACAGTCTTTCTACTTTTCCAAAATGATTCTGCTTGTCTAGAATTCTGATCATATATGACGTCACTGTTTCACATTGAATAGCTTTACAAGGTTCCTCCAACCTTAGAGTTAGTCGACTTCATCTTCATCTACTTTGCCAAAACGGCAAGGAATTGATTAGACACAATTATTTACCATTGTCTTCTTTCTGTTAGGCTTGACTTGGCAGAGATGTCTCTGTACAATTGAGCCGCTTCTCAATATTATCCTAATCTTGTATGAACCGCAAATCTTTTGAATCCTTCCAGACAGGAATTTGACGGTTCATATAAAGCCGGAACAATACTTAGAAGAATTTCTGCCGAGTGAAGCCGAACACAGAAGGTTATTTATAATAATAATACTAATAATTGTGAGTTCTATACCTGAACTGAGTAGTACATATTAAACCTGTGTCGGAACAGGATTAAAAAATAGCGAAGCTAATTTCTAAACATGGATAGCAGAAAGAGAACAGCCTACTCTCGTAAACTGAATAAAGGATTCAGTTTAACATTTCTTCAAAAAATCGATAGACATCTAAAATTCGCCAGTAATGACATCGGTTATGACGCTGTGAATGTCATAACAAATATTAGTCTATATAGTGTGAATGTGATTTAGGTGAAAAGAGATTGAAGAGAGGTGAAAAGATGAAAGCTTAAGGAAGACAATATATATTTAAAGCAAAAACAAATGTAATTCGTGGTTTTGTAGTGAATCCGAAGCCGATCAATTGAGATCAATTTTATCTTAGGTCAATTAAATTGAATCATATATTTTAATTTTTTGTTTGAAACGTTTTCAGATCAGTTATACGACGGCTTTCAAAAACATAATTTTTGATGTTGGTAGTCACTAAAAACTAAAAAGAAATACTCCTTTGCCTTTACCATAAACGTCAGAATGTATAACTAAACGTATTTCTCTCACTGTCATGGAGGAGGGATTTTTCAGTGTATAGACTCCTTGTCAGGTTACATTTTATTAGCTACCCACTGTATATAAGAGTATAATATCTGTTTATTAACATTGCCTGATATTCTTTTTAACATCGATCTGAAAATAGGCGTCTAACAAGATCATGTTTGAGAAAAAAAAATTCTTTCTATTGAGTCTAGAGAATAATTCTTATGCTGTTGGCAATAGTTGGGTGTGGTCCATTAAGACTTTATTTAGTCTCAAAGAGAAATCCG
Organism: Acanthosepion pharaonis; assembly: GCA_903632075.3. NCBI lineage: Eukaryota > Metazoa > Mollusca > Cephalopoda > Sepiida > Sepiidae > Acanthosepion > Acanthosepion pharaonis. The sequence continues at coordinate 3,547,073 of CAHIKZ030002323.1, read as the reverse complement.
TGCAAAGACGTATTTTATTGTTACCCTTCATTATAATAATCCGTAAAGGTGGTGCCTAATCTGAACTGAAGACTTTTGAAATAACACCTAAACTCTCAAGGTTTTCGCTATTTGTATTCATATCCTCAACCGCAGAAAGCGGTATTCTTTCCTTGAGACTAGATCTTGTTTTTGCTTTTGTATTCTTCAAAGAAATGGCTTTGAGTTTCTTGTTCAGTCTTAACACTTTTTGAAATAGTCTCACTTAATCTTTTCTCAATGATAATTTCTGACGGTGTTAAAGAACGGACTTAGGGTTTCTCATATTGCATTCATTGATATAGAACCAAAATTCAAAACGTTTCAGCCAATGCAACGCTAACCGATTCCAATTATCTGTTATTTTAGACGCTACAGAATAATTTACCAACGCTAACTTTATTCCGGTTCCTTTATTTTTTCTTCTACTATGCACTTCCAGTGAGTCTTACTGAAATATTTGATTACACGAGGGGATTAGGCACAATCAAAATATTTATTTTCCAACATAATCTCCTTCTCTGCCAATGCACTTATTCAGTTACGAATATTAATTAACATCGATCGAACATTACAGAATGAAGATGTCAGATCGGAGATTCAGCTAACAACTACATCTCATTTTTGTTATCCAATCTCGAAAAGAAATAAGAATTAGGTGAACAATATATGTAGCACAAAATTCCCGGAAACAAAAACCAAAGCCCCAAAATGGGATCTTTTGAATAATGATATCGTCCATATTCGCAGATAGTTCCACTGAGACAGCCTTTTCTCAAAACATCTACTTTGGGAACATACTACCGTGGGAATACTTCTCCAGTTCAAGTTTTGTGCCAATCGTTATATACCCACCATATCATAATAATAGTCACTTCCTACCACATTTTCTTTCATTCATATGACACCTCATTCATTATATAACTATTTTAACAGAAATCATCGCCCTGTGTGCTTATAGCGTTTTGTATTCAAGTATAGTCCTGGGTATGAACAGCATCTGGCAGCAAGGCCTCTGATTAGGTGATTGAAGGTTTTGAGGAGTGTGAAACAACCTCTGTTTTCACATGTCCACCCTGACCGGGTGGTGTGGTAGCACCTGTTAGAGTCCTAGCTATGGGCAAATAGTGAACACCCAAAAAAGTAATCAAAATACTAACACATATATATATATATATATATATATATATATATATATATATATATATATATAGCAAAAATACCAGTAATACATTTAAAAAAAACTACCAACAATTCATTTTAAAGGAAAATGGCCAGCAATAAATTTTATAGGAAAATTAGTAATAATACATCTTTATAATAAAATGACCAATAATATATTCCATAGCAAACTAATCAACAATACATTTCATAGCAAAATGACCAACAATGCATTTTTATAGCAAAATGACCAACAATATATTTTATAGCAAATATAATGACCATCAGTACATTTATGTAGTAAAACTGAAGAAATTTCGTACATTGTCAAAAAAAAAAAAATAAATAAAATAATTTTCTGTGATTAATCTCATTTCTTGGAAGGAGAAAGAAATTTTCACTTCTCGTTCGATTTTGCTAAATTATTTGGTAAAAATAAATTAATCTAAGTTATTAAAATTTAATCATAAAATTAATGTCTTTTTTTTAATTAATTATTAAAGTTTGAATTTTAATATTTAGATCTCGGATTTCTGTATCTTATGCGGGGGTGGATATGCCGCTAAACCAAAACAATCAACCAATTGAATTGAGTGAACTTTACTATATAAAATGTACCTACAATGTCAAAAATCTGTAGATTGTTGTTTCAATTTCTTTACAAAAAATAAAACCTGCAATGTAATATATGAATTCAATACGATTCAATATAAATTAAGTTAAATGTTTGATTACTTTCAAAATCTGTTTGACAAAATGCCATCCAACTTTTAATAACGGCTGTATTTTCGTATTTATTTACTGCAGATGACAAGATATTTTTCTTTAATTCTTATAAGAACCTGATCGTTTCTATGGCTTAAAAGGAATTTTCCTTTTTCAGATCATCTCAAATTAGGTTTCCTTTTTAGCATTTCCGTAGAAATATTAAAATTGTACTTTTTCTAAAGTTAGACGCCATGACAAGTCTTTCTTACTCGAAGCGACTATTTCCAAGCGTAAAATATTCATTGTTCATTGACTTTTCCTCTGCGTTTCCATTGCAACAGAGACAAAAGAAATAGAAATGGAAAAGTCATCAACTGCCATCCACGATCATGGCCGACAGATTTAAAATTCGAAATGAAAACAATTTGATAAATCACGCTTGTTTAAATTTTTCTTGTCATTTTTTTTAACTCGGTTAAATATGCACTATCGCAACATTTACATTTTATAAATAGACCATGGCTTGAGTTTTCAGTGGAAGGTTGAGTAAAGGGATTTACATCGTTTACAGTAATTCCTTTGATCGGTGCGGGTCACAGGAAACATTCTTACTGAATATTATTACGAGTGTAAGAGGAGGTATGGCAACCAAAAGAAGTTTCGGTTTTAAAATGGTGTCACTTTTCTGTGATACTGTCTCATAAAAAACCGTCAAATCTGTGCAAATTAATACCTGTTTTTGTTTATTTGGTTTTCTTCTTTAGTTTTTTTCTTCTTTAGTTTTCATAACAAATATTATCCATTAAATAAAGTCTGGGGCCTTTGGACTTTCCAATTTTTTTTTCCTGAGGGAGTGACATTCGGAGGTTCGCTGGCTCTTAAAATAACACAGCTGTTTAAAATTCATCTTGCAATTTTGATCCCTGATATTGCGAAAATTCTTAACTCTGATATTACGAACATTTTAAGCTCTGATATTACGAATATTTTGATCGGAGATATTACGAACATTTTGAGCTCTGATATTACGAATATTTTGATCGGAGATATTACGAACGTTTTGAGCTCTGATAGTACGAAAATTTGGATCTGAGATATGAACATTTTGAGCTCTGATATTAAGAGAAGTTTGCACGGTAAATTACGATCATTTTGAGCTATGATATTACGAACACTTTGAGCTGTGATATTATGAAGAGTTTATACTCTGATATTACGATAAAAAATAATGTTTCAGTTTGAACTTTGTTTCTAATGCATTTACAAAACCTTAAAAGACACGCATTATCACTATGCCGACAGACTAAGATGGATATTGCTTCTTTGTTCTTATTGATAATGATCGTGGTAATTGTAGTGCGTGTCTGTCTGTAATGATTGATTTTATCGGCAGTGGTGCATTCCACCCCCTCGTCTTGGGACACATTACTTAGTTTTCCAGTTCAAGTAACACAAAAAAAGAACGGTACATTGAATACTAACTACTAAAGCAAGCAAGCATTCTTTTCTAGAAATATTTGTCGCAAATGTGGTGGTTATGTTTAGGGTTATGTTTAGGGTTAGTGTTAGCGAATCTGAATGCGAACTCGGCGAGTTGGGTTCGAATTCTAGCCGAATGTTTTATGATATCTTTTGCCCAATTACCCTTGAGAAACGTATGAATAAAGCCTAAATAGCTGACTGGACCATCTTGTCTTGAGATGGGAAGGGAAATCTTGAATTCGAAACCAACTTAATCGGCTCTGTCAGTTTATCCGTCGTAATGAGTTAAGGGATACGTGACGGAACATTTTGAAAGCGAGCAATTTGAATATAAAATCCAATTCTGCGAATAATTTTATGCGGCAGTTTTTTTAATCATTGCTCCCTGAGATATTTGCCGAATTAGACACTGACTGTGGAAGCCATAAAGATTTAATATGTGATGTATTTGATCTAGAAGAATGAAACATGAATTAGGAAATTGGCATGTTTCGTCAGAATCTGTTGAAGGTTAAGCTTGCATCACAGAGTTCAGAAGAATACATAGCCGCATGCATAGAATGTAAAGTTGTTATATTCCGTGCTAAGGGAATAAATACTTAATACCAGGTGGATAATAGAAGAAAGGTTTATTGTACACAACCAGTACAATATGAAATACGGTACACAGGTCAATCTACTAGTGAGTACCACTAGTTGGAAGGTCGGACGTGCTCTCTCTCTCTCTCTCTCTCTCGTCTACAGTTGACTTTATAGGTACTTACTACCTATAGTGTAATCATTCATGGGGTGGCTTGTTATTCCATTACATCAAAAGTGTATGAGAAGGAATTGCATGGATCCTCAGAACATCATTCAACTTTACCAAAACACAATAGACACCTGAAGAAGGCAGAACGATACATAACTGAAACGTTATCGTAAAATAAGGAAATTCAACATAATTACGCTATATACAATCATTTTTTCAATAACATTAATTGAAACAAGAAACACACATATATGGAGAATATCCCTTCCTTGTATCTTTTTTTTTTATTTTTCCTTTTTTTTTCAGCAAGCTCTCATCATTTTACAGTTCAAATGGCTAGATATAACCGCAAGTTCTATACTAACACTTTCTTTTCTCGCACTTCTCACTTGTGGAATTCTCTACTGGCTTCTTGCTTCCCAGCCAACCTTGATCATCAAAATTTGAAATGCAGTGTCAATCCGTATCTTCTGCCTACTTGATTCCAGTTCTTTTATTCTCGTCTGTCTCCTTAAAAACAATTTTTTTTTTCATTTCACACTCAATAACTCTTTGCGCTTCAGTACTGTTTTCTTTGTTTTTCCATCTCTAACACTCAGTAAACTCTTTCCTCCTCGTGCGTTTATTGTATCACTTGGGGTGAAAGTATTAAAAATAAAAAAAACTGTCTAAAAGTTCTATATATCAAAGCGCTTTCGGCTATTCTATTCATGTATTTTTTTTGACTGAATATATATATATATATATATATATATATATATAGTGACACAAATCTTACTAATTAACCCATAGCTAGGGGAAGAAGAGGTGGATTTATATCTTTCCCAAATTTATTTGCGCGTAATTGAATATAACAAACCCAAATGGAATTGGATCTCGGTTCTCCTACTTAAAGCTACGAGCCATTATCCATTACACCACCCTCATATATATGCTTACTGCTGTTAGTATTTGCAAGCGGTCACCCATCTAGATACTGACTACACTCAACGTTGCTTAACTTCGATCGTACTGGAACCGATCTTTTAACGTGATATCGCCGTAAGCCCGTTCGGTTTATAAGTTTCCAATTAGGAAGATCTGGAAGGATTATTGGGATTCCAATTGCTTTTTGAGAGTTTACTCCAATACCAAGTATTGGCTTGAATTGGGGATGACATGCCAGCATCTGTTCTAACCTTGCACCCTCCTCAGTATTCCAGCTGACTTAAATAATACACTAAACAAGTGTATCGACAGAGTCGGCATTGGTGTGCTCCTTCTACTTCTGTTCATGAACTGAGATATACAAAGCATCACGACCTAGGGTACATGCTGAATTGGTTAAGGCCAGATAAATGATAAGTAATGGGATATTTATTATTTAATTTGCCAAGGCCAAATATGTACATGCTGACAACACAAATCAGTCAAAATGAGAATCAATAAGAAGCACATCTGGTGTAGCAGCAGATGACATTTTATTATAATGAAAGATTAACAAGCCCAGAAAGTGAAACCGATTTACTCCGCATAATATAAATATCGTGGTAGCAAGCCTGATAAACGTATACAAGACATACCTGCATCGCAGCCAGACCTCCTCCTCCTCCTTCTTCTTCTTCTTCTTCTTCTTCTTCTTCTTCTTCTTCTTCTTCTTCTTCTTCTTCTTCTTCGTTTTATTATTATTATAAAAGGATGGATCTATATTAAAATATGCAAATAAAAATAACTGTAAACAACATAAAGAGAAAAAACAACTAGCTAGAATTCTGGACATTCTGTGAATGATGATTGAACACAGAAATATCGATTGATATCGTCAGATTCTCCGCGATAAAACGAGGAAAAATCTTGGAAAAGAATTCACATAAAATAAAGACTCGAGTTCAATTAAAGATGGCAGCGATACTTGAAAGGACTAGAACTCAAGAATAATTTTGGTCTTCGCAAAGAATAAACAAAATAACCAAAAATAATGAAAATGATAACAATAATAATGAAAAATAGAAATAGTCTAACCAAATGAGCAAAGGAGGTGGCAGAGATAATAATATGCCTCAGTTTTCTGTGATAAAGTGGACATGCGAGAGAGTTTTGTAGGTAAGAATAAATCTAATTAGAAAAAAAAATAGAGATAAAAGTGTAGACGCACGGAGATGGAGCTTGATCTATTTTCAATTCAAAATGGTCACTTGAGGTTAGGAGTTTTGGAAATTGCTAGACTTCCTGTCTAAAAGATCATCTAATGAAGGAAAGAAATATATTCAACTTTGCAAATAACCTGCTTTTACAGAAACAGAATAATCAACTCAATACAAAATTACTTTCACGCCCCCATATATATATATATATATATATATATATATATATATATATATATATATATATATATATATATATATATATATATCGTATGTGCATCACGTATTCCAGAACAAAAAATGATATAAAGAAAAAAAAAAACATATGCAATGAAAAAAGACAGTATTTTAAAAAATATTACGCAACAATTCATATATATAAAATATATATATATATATATATATATATATATATATATATATATATATATCTGCCTGAATAACTTGGACAAATGACCAATGTAAATAATGTATATGATAGATAATTATATATATTCAATATATATATATATATGTGTGTGTGTGTGTGTGTGTGTGTGCGCGCGTGTGCATGTTTGTGTGGACATAGGTATATTTCTTCTATGGCTATATTGAACACTTTTTCATTTAAATATAATACATAAATCAAAAACAGTATTTCATTATAAACACACACACATATATATATATATACATTATTTACATTATTCGGACTATTGTCCTCATCTTTGTCGCAAGGACACATGGCATAGTGGATAAAGGCGTTGGTTAGATCCAGTGACAGGATCCAAAGAGTGTGAGTTCAACACCTGGTTAAGGTGGTGGAGAACTTGGCGAGGGAATTAACAGGAGATATCTGATAACTGACATCCATCAAACATGACACGTGGAACTAGAACAGTCTACCCCAATGAGTGAAATAAAGGGTTCAGTTCGACATTCCAGCCACCTGAAGAAGGCCGGAGCGTACAACGGCCGAAACGTTGTGATAAATATGGCGACAAAGATGAGGACAATAGTTCGAATAATTTAAATAATGTACATAATACCTCATCTCAGAAATATAGACAGACACACACACACACACACACACACACACACACACATATATATATATATATATATATATATATATATATATATATATAAATATATATATAAAAATTACAATAAACACATTTTACATCGCTATACAAAAACTTTTATGTTTTAGTACTTAGATTGTACTTCTTCCGTGACGGTACACAACTAATGATATAAATAATTTATTAAGGAAATTTAAAAAACAGACTGTCGACGCTCATTTCAGTGCCCACTTATAGATAGATAGATTGATAGATAGATAGATATTATTATTATTATTATTACTATTATTATTATTATTATTATTGTCGTTGTTGTTGTTGTTGTTGACATCCTGGTCGAAGATATAATGAAAAACTAGTTTATTAATTTACGTTTCGCTATTTATGAGGAAAAAAGCTGATCGTAGAAAGTTAAATGTTAGATTTATTAAACTGAGAAGGTTTATTGGTTAATAAATATATTTCCAAATTTTAAATATCGATTTTTTTTTTAAGGGAAGGGATTGTTAATCATTTTCGGGATGTGAGCCATTTTTTTTTTTAGCATACAAGAAACGGGTGACTGCAATTTCAAAGCTTGAATTCTGTTTGAGACAACTTCGCTGATTGGCCAATAAATGCTGATATGGAAATTTGAATTTGACATTCGTGCGAAACTAATTTTTGCATATCTGTGTGACCCTACTTTTGTACTGTAGAATAACAATAATAAACAGCACTTACCGGTGTAAAGGTCCCAGCTAGCGTCCAGCTGGCAGACAAAAATAAAGCAGGTTGTAACTTAATACAAACCCTGCAAACTAACAGCTGAATCAAGCTGGTATTTATATAGAAATACCTCCACTCAGGTACCAGCAGTCAATCACAGCCCAAGCAATGGACTATCCCACTTTAGCACAATGAGATGCTCTATGGCAACATAAATAGCTCTCTTTCTAAAGGTTGGATTATTGTTCACTTAGCTTGCTCCACAACTAAGTGTTTATCTCTACCACGTAATTTTTCTACAGTACAAAATTGAGATCTGAGTGATACTACTTAAATCTATTGAATTTCTGTCTACAATTTAGTATCGGTCTCTAAAAAAGAATGCTGAGAATACTATGAACTGAACATATGATTAACTAGGAGGTTTTAAAGAAAATGTAAACAAAAAGTTTATTATGTCTATTATGAGGAAAGAAGGCTTGGAGAATTTGATATTTGAAATACATATTGAAGGCAATAGACATAGAAGAAAACAGGTCACCAGCTATAAAAATTAAGATGGATAGTAAAATAGACCAAATTTAGTAAGAGCTACAAAAGATAGAAAGCTGTGAAGAGCCATGACCTCCGACGTCCTGAAGGAAGAATTTTTCAAATTCCCAATTTCTTTAGAATTTTCACGTGGCTCCTGGGTTCTGTCTATACAGGGTGCACATAAAGTTCGTATGCAATTTATATATTTATATATGCACCATATTTATTACAACGTTTCGGCCGTTGTACGCTCCGGCCTTCTTCAAGGATGCATGGCACAGTGGATAAAGGCGTTAGTTAGATCCAATGACAGGACCTAAAGAATGTGAGTTCAATACCCGGTTAAGGTAGGGGAGAACTTTCAGAGGGAAAATTAACAGGAAATAACTGATATCCATTAAACATGGCACGTGGAACTAGAACAGTCTACCCCAGTGAGCGAAATAAAGGTTTAAGTTCGACATTCCAACCACCTGAAGAAGGCAGGAGCGTACAACGGCCGAAACGTTCTAATAAATATGGCGACAAAGATGAGGACAATAGTCCGAATAATGTAAATAATGTTAAATATCTAGTTCTTGCACAAGGGTATGGAAAAAGTTGGAATAACTCTTTTTGCTTTACATAGATGATCTGCTTAAGAGTATATCCCAATAATTTGAGAATATTTCCGCTGATGATACAACGCACCTCTAAGACTTTAGATGACTAGAGATTGGCAGTTTATCTCTCCTTTGTCCTTAGCTCTAACATATAAGTCTTGGAAAAACTGGTTGCTTACATTCAATGCATCGAAAACCAAACTAGTTCCATCAAATCATCTCAGATCAGAAATTGAATTATCGCCAATCCTGATGAATAAATCTTCCGTATGCTTTGAGTGCTTATTGGGCCTCAAAATCAACCCAAATCTCAACTGGAACACGACTCATCTCTTTCATACTGGAAAAATGGTCAGTTTCCAGTAGTGCACCAGTAAGAACCTGATCACTCGTGCTTTCCTCTAAATTGAGTACTGCTGTCACATTTTGGGAAGGAACCACGCATTCCTCAATTTCCAGTCTCGATAGAGTTCAAAAGACTCTCCGCGTCCTTGTGGGTGACTAATTATTTTCCTCTCTATAACGCCACTCTCATAGACAAAAACTTAGCAAGTTTCTCACTGCTCTGTAGCTAATTCCATAGAAAGTGCTCTGACAAAATTCATACCCGAGTCCCACCAGTTGTAAACTTCACGGCTAAAACCCAACATCTCACGCAGAATATGACGAACACCCCTCATTTCCTTTCATATTCCATTTGTGAGATGGAAGTTCCACTCAAGCAGTTTCTTCCCGAAAACCACTGCATTGGTGGAACTAACTCCCAAGAACGTCTTTTCCAGATCAGTACCATCTTTACCTGTTCAGTTTTAGGATTAACTATTATCTTTCCCAGATCTCTCCATAAACTATGCCTTTTCATCTGTAATTCTCTATTCCGATTGGCTCACGGGCCTTGTACAGGTTGAACATCACTGGAAAAAAAATGAAATGAAAAAGTGAATAAACATTTATGTCAGTTTGTTACAGAGCATTTTAGATTCACACAATTTAGTGTCGACGAATCAAATAAAAAAAACGTAATACACAAAAGCTCAATTTTGAACAATTGTATTTTTGTTTTCTTACAACATATGTCACTACGTTTCCTTATTCTCGCAATTCCAGAAGTTATTTGTGGAGTATTTTGACAAAAAGCTTTTCTATAATTTCTTCTGCGTTTGTATTGCTCTTTCTGATATTAGTTTGCTTTAAAATGTTTATGTTTTAGAAATACATTGGTCGACCTATTGTTTGCCGAAATACAATCTTTATTAATCCAATACGTTATTTTGAGTGGATAATCGTATTTGAGCTCCGTTTATTTCTTAGACTTTGAAAAAGTTTTCTCCCTTTGGCAGGAATTGAACATGCGTCCCCCAGGGGAAAAAAAAGGTATCTACCATTTAACTCGGCACGCCTTACCGCTTGGCTACGAGGAAACAAATTATCGTGTCCATTTGATGCTTTTCAAGCGAAATATCCTCCTCTTCCCTGAGCGATGCAAGTTTGAATCCGACCGAAGGGCGCAAATTTTTCTTTAATAAGATTTCTCGGATATTCATTCGGTAGGGGAAAATAAATAGATATGTTTAATAAATAAACGGGTCGTCTCCCCAAATACGAGTATGTACTAAAAATAATATTTAAAGGGATAAAATCATTATTATGGGAAACATAATTTTTATGGGCAACAATTGTAGTTATAAACGTACGACAAAGCATATGCGCAGATATAGAGAAATATATAGCGAGATGTGCATTCGGATAGGAATTTAACTGTAAATAACGTATATATGCGGACACATAAAGAAATAATGTAAATTGCTCAGCCACTCATATCCAAGGATGCCGGTCTACTAGGACATTGCAGACGCCTGCTCAGGCACATCTGCGCTTGCTCAACACCCACAGAGCCCACCTTAGGTTTATTCTGCAACTATACTAAGCGTACCTTCGTTCCATTTTCTGGGAGAGAGCGCATTATCTAGCGTTATTAACAGTCTGAACGAGGCTAACACACTCAAACCCTCGGTCACGATGACTTGTGACTTCGTGCTAGTGCAACCACCAACGCCACCCACCACAGGGTGCCTTCTAGCCAGTTTTAATCACAAGTCTTAGGTTAACCCTGTGGTATGATTTTCAGGCACTTTTCAAAGACCATGGTGAGATTCGAACATGGGACTGGTGGTCAGAAAAAGCGAATGTTCTAACCACTTGGCCACATAATTGATTTTTTATTTAGTAATTTGACAGATTTTATTTTTTCATTTTAAACGTCATTTTTAGTGGAGAATCATATTTGAGTAGACGATCTATTTCTTTATGAAACACAAGCAGCATGGCCCGGCGTTGCCCTTGCTTGATTCAAAAATCGTACGTCTCATGCAGCAACGCTATCACATGATATTTTTGCCCTTCCTTGCCTTTAAAGGAGTGCCTTTTGCCGTGCTGATGTTGCTACATGACTTACTTCTTCTTGCCTATCTTACACTGCGAATTTATTCTAAGCTCTATACTAAACATTAAATCTATTACGAAAAAAGAACTAAACAAAATGAACACAAAACGATCAGCTTTAAAAAAGAACTCGTAACTGGAAAAACCGAATGAAAAAAGAATGTTAACAACAAATACTTATTCACAATCAACCCAGTTCTGCGGAATCAGAATCAACGTTGAGTTTAAGCAAGCGAATGAGCCAATTGGAGTAAAGTGTTATGCAGATTTAAATTTTTCCCACTTGTGACGAATGCAGCTATCGATTTTTTTTTTTGCATGCTAGTTAACATTTGTGTCAGTCAGCTGTTGGCTCTCACTCTGGACAGTAGAAAATGGCTGAAAACTACATGAAAACTGCCGTAGAAGCATGAAATAATCGATTATTTCCACTATCGATGGGAGTTGCGAAATGCAAAGTCGGTTTTGGCCTTCCCGCTAACTTAAAGCATGTGCATATAAATTTTGGTGCAAATCCGTCGAAAATTGCGGCTGTGCATTTCTTTACACACACACACACACACACACACACACACACACACACACACACACACATCCTGCCTTTTATAGATAGAGATTATATTTCTTTCTTTTCGGTTACCACAGTTTTTTTTTTTTTTTTTTTTTTCATAAAATTTCTCGAATAATCAGGCCTGTGTTGTGGTATAAATAAACGAATCGCCTATTCAAATATGATTATCCACTATAAATAACCAATCACCCAAACTAAGTGCTCTAATGCAGTGATCGTAAATCATACTAAATGATATTGACTAGTAATTTACACTACGTGGTACTAACTGATAAGGCATACTGTTACTGATCATCGTAAATTATATTTAATGATTATAAGTTATACTAAGCTAATCGTAGCAATTAAAGTTTAATTTCTGTAAATTTGCTTCGTTATCCATTTTCGTTTGTATAGCAAGTTCATTTATCACGAGTACCGCCATTTTGCATCACAGGAACAAACCGATTTTGCTATTTAATGTCTCTAGCTAATGAAGAGTAAACCAGTTGACCGTTTCCAATATATGTTTTTGTTTCACTAACTGGCGTAGCGTTGTGCCATATTAAATACTACTTTTGTTAAATGTGAAATGAAATTTATTCTCACTAAGTGCTCTATTATTTGGGTCATGTGCCAAAAATTATTTGGCTGAATAAAAGGATTGAACATCTGCAAAAGAAACATGCTTTCTTTGCTTGTTTCGCTAGCTATTTGCAAGAATCGTACATTCGATCATAATTTTAGTACACTAAATCGAACTAATCTACAAAGGTAAATCAAAAATTATCAGCTCTTTCACCATAACATATCTTTAAGTTTATCACTCTACTTTCTGCTCAGGCGTTTCTACAATTGTAGTCACGTGATAGAAGATAGATCTTGATTTCGCCAGTTTTCTTGCTGCTGTTACAATGTAAACATGGCCGATCCACTAGTAGTGTTCACCGAGGTGGGGCAGAGCAGTGATCGGGATCTGCAGAGAACATGCTACAATCATCGATGACAAATCGCTGATTCACCATTAGCATCTCTCGATGGTGGTTGAGGTTGACGGGCGTCCAGCTGCTTCTTCGTGTCTTACGCTTGTCCGGACACTTTTAAACGACTCGATACATTTCTACAACGCTAGTACACTGTCGTCGTTTTGGGTCAAAAGCCCCTGATGCATCTTTCGACCAGAAAAATCGGATCACTGCTGTTTGTTCCTCCTTGGTGCACACTGCTAGCGGAGTGGCCATGTTTACACTGTAATAGCAGCAAGAAAACTGGCGCGATACAGCTCTATATACGATTTTATGACCGTTTGCTTCTAGATGGTACAACTATAAGCAACCTTGAGCGGAAGGTAGTATAATAAACCTAAAGATATGTTATTGCGAAAATGCCAATGATTTTTAACTTAGCCTCGTAATTATATTTTTTACTCACGTATATATTTAAATTCTGAAGCTAGTTGCAGCGGAAGGGATTATTTGTTTGTCAATACATGATATCAAAGGTGTTTATTTTTATTTGTACCCACTCAAGATATAGAAATTAGCGCACGGACGCTTCTTATTTATAAAGCAGGATTAATTTATAGACTGAAGATTTCAGTTTTCTTTTTCGTATAAACCGAGTAAATGGCACTGTTAATTCGTTTTTCATTTCTTCTCCAGCATCTTTGAAAAAGTGTCTAAAGCATATTAACACGCACAAATCCCTACTGAGAAAAGCAAAGCAAATTCTTTTCCTGACTCTCACGGTATATGAAGAAATGATTTTTATTTCCATTTACTAAAATGATCCTGAAAACTCAATTATTGTTCTTAACACTTGCGAAGTTCTATGAGCCGTTCTCCAAACCTGATGTCAAATAATGATTACCTTACAGATGTAAACTGGGATATTGTTTTTCCTATAGCTGAGGGTTCGATTCACACCTGATTTAATAGCACTTGTGTGAATCCATATTTGTCTAAAGCGACATTTTAAGTCTCAGTGACAATTCCAATCTCAGTGTCCAGTTATTCATCCAACACCTCCGTTTATATCTCATCCTGAAAATTTACACTTAAATAAAATGTATTCCACGTGTAATAATATGTATTCCACATATACTAAAATGTATTCCACATGTAATAAAATATATTCCACATGTAGTAAAATGTATTCCACATGTAATAAAATGTTTTCCACATTTAGTAAAATGTATTCCACATATAATAAAATGTATTCCTCGTGCTAATAAAATGTATTCCGCATGTAATAAAATGTATTCCACATATAATAAAATGTATTCTACATGTAGTGAAATGTATTCAACATGTAATAAAATGTATTCCATATGTAATAAAATGTATTCCGCATGTAATAAAATATATTCCACATGTAGTAAAATATATTCCACATGTAATGAAATGTATTCCACATACTAATAACATGTATTCCACATGTAAAAAAATGTATTCCACATGTCTATAAAATATAGAGAATAAATCAATAACCTAATGCAGAGGAATAATTTTAGTAAAGTTATTTCTATTTCAACACAATCTCTTCTATTGTCAATGCTCTTAATCCAATTAATTAGAGAGATCAAACATGATACAATGGAAATTCCAGGTCAAATTTAAGTTATACATAGAGTGTATAGAATATCACGCACAAACATAAACACACAAATGCTAACACCCATAAATTTACATTCAAGCAAATACTTGAGTGCAGACAGAAAAACACGTACATACACAAATACACATTACACACACGCACAGACACACAGAGGCAAAGATGCAGTCAAACATGCAAATACGAATACATACAAAGCTGCACAAAAACAGACCTGCACACGACACATACGCTAAATCATACAAAACAAAGACATCCACAAACATACAGAAGCACGCACACTCTGGCAGACTCTCAAATCCCACAAAAATGCACGTGCAAACACATATGCACTAATCAACAATAGAATTAACCCACACAAACACGGGTACACCTAGATTTACACACACACATAACAAGTGACGCAAACGCAAACAGTTAAAAAGACAAATATGAAAAAATGGCCGCTCTTTTTTCAAGCAATAGATTTTCGTTCCAACATCAGAATTCATAAGATATGTTGTTATGCAAATCAAATTTTGCTGGCCTTTGCCGTTGACATATTCGATATTTATTTATTGATTAATTGACTGTTTCGTTTTCTATGGCTTATCATCCCACTGCAGGTTATTCAAAACCCAAAAATATTTCAAACTATACGAATTTTGAGGAAGATGATAATGATTTAGTGATACAAGTATTAGAAATTAACCCAAATTAACTAGGAGAGAAGAGGTGGATTTATACCTTTTCCAAGAGTATTTGCGCGTAGGCGAATATAACACGTCTAACTGCAATTGGAACTCGACTCTCTGATAAACAATTGCGAGCCATTATCCATTACACCAACACAGACATCAAAAGCTTACAGCACCTAGTCTTCCCATGTGGTCACCCATCTAGATACTGAGCAGCTTAGACGCTGCTTAACTTCGTTGATCGCACGGGACCAGATATTTCAATGTGATATGGCTGCAAGCAACGATAACTGATTTCATCACGGCAACTGGTTAATATCTTTTTTTCTGTGTTGATTCGGTAGGAGTGCTTGTAATTCTTTGTTTCTTTTTTAGCGTTGATGTTCAAGGTTAACGAATATTGCAAGCAGTTCTTTTTGGCCGAACAGATTTTCACAAATGCGCGTCATTCAGGGTCTTTGAAAGACTATGTGGAGAAAAGAACAGACGCGAACTCGAATCCCGTGCGCATATGTCTGTCGAAGCTAGTTAGTCACATACAGGTTTTCCACGTTAATAGCAGAACATCTTGGCATGTCCAGATACGGTCCTCTTTGCAACTTGTCCAGATATAGGTCTTCATCAACTGTCTCCTGTAAATAAAATCGACGGGAAAACCAGCAGTTGGCTTTTGACGAGACTCGCTTTGCTATTGTCAGAGATTCGGTATCTTAAGACATTCCCTCACTCGTCATTACTAAGACTTTTTATTTATTTATTTCTTCTTGTCACTTTCCCTTCACAGCTCCCTCTCTCAACAAGGCGTTTTTTCCCTTTTCCTCGGGTAGGACTTGGGACCCTTCAAATCCCAATGAATCTTCCTTTATGAGCGATACAAAAATATGAATAATACTAGGGCGTCCGCTGCATGTGTATCTGACGCCCCGGTCTTCTGGTCGGCGGAACCGGTGAGAAATCAGCAAGCCACCACAGTCCTTGCAAGAAGAGATGTGATGAAGATTGCTGGCTGGAATGCCCGCACTCTTCGCGAGGAAGGAACGCAGTCTCTCACCGTCAGGACTCTGTACAAGTATGGTGTTTGTGTCGCCTGTCTGTCAGAGGTCCGCCTCCCCATTAGCGGGCATAGAATAATGAAGGTGCCATAGTCTGACTGCGTCTACCACCTTTACCATAGTGAAGTGGAGGACAACAGCGAGCTGTATGGAGTGGCGATTGCTCTCAGCCCAGTAGCACGGGCAGCACTACTCGCTTAGAAACCAGTCTTCCACAGGCTGGCCATGGTCCGTCTCAAAAGCGCTGTTATAAACGTCACCGTCATCTCCGTCTACGCACCGACACTGAATGCAGCGGAGGAGGACAAGGACATCTTTTACCGCGACCTACAAGCGGTTGTACATCGTAGCCCTTCCACTCATCTTCAAGTGGTGGCAGGGAATTGGAACGCTCGCACAGGACCGGCGGATGAAGACACCAGACATGTTCTAGGTCGATTCGCCCTCGGAACACGGTGTGACAATGGCGACCCCCTAGTCAAGTTTGCTGTCGCTAATCGTATTGTGATGACTAACACTCGTTTCCAGCACCTGCGACGACACCTCGTCACATGGCGCTCCAATGACGGTCGTACATCCAACCAGATTGACTACATTCTGGTACGGGCGAGATGGGTAAGCTCTGTACTTGACTCTCGAGCCTATTGGGTTGCAGATACGGGCAGTGCGCATGGATCAGATCATACACTTGTCCGCGCAAGCCTCCGTCTGCGACTGCGGGCAAGGATATCCACCAAGATCCTGAAGCGAATGAACGTCGCCAATCTGAAGCTGCGCGCGGGAGAACAGTTCGGGTTGGAACTTCGCAATTGGTTCTCTCTCCTCAAACCAAGCTCAGAGCCTCAACCAGAAATTGAATAGCAGGCTCTCAAATCTGCCACCGTCGAAGCGGCACACGCCCATCTTGGTTTCACCCGTCACCGATATCGGGATTGGATCACCAGGGAGAGCCTTCGGCTGGTGGAGGAGGCGAAGGTAGCGCGACTGACAGGAGCTGCGAACTTTCGCGATCTACGGCGCCGCGCAACTCATCCGCGCTGACCGAAAATGCAGCAGCCTGTGGCGACTCTCGCAAACTCTACCAGATGGTGAGGCGGACGAGTTGCGGAACTACGGGAGTGAGTGAGACTCTTCGCTCCCGTGATGGTGCTATTATTGCAGGTCTGGGCGAGTGGCTAAATCGTTGGAATCAACATTTTAACGAGCTACTCAATCATGCGATTCCGGCGGCGGAAGTGGCTGTTGAACCGACCGATGAATACGACTGCAACACTGCACCTCCAACGGTAGATGAAGTGTGAGATATTCTGCGCCATCTGCGTAACAACAAGGTTCCTGGTGAGGATGGTATACCTGCCGAAGTATATAAAGCCGTGCCAGATGTATTCGCCTCGTGGGTGCATCGTGTCTTTAATGCGGTCTGGCTCTCTGAGGCCTACCCTGCCGATTGGAGCGAGGCCATCCTTCTACCTTTTTTATCGGAAAGGGTGATAGGAGACTCTGCTCGAACTACAGAGGAATCAGCCTCATCGACGTGGTGGCCAAAGTATTTGCAGTGCTTCTCCTGCGAAGATTTCAAGGAATCCGTGATCTGCGAACTCGCCCGTCTCAGGGTGGTTTCCGCCTGGACAGAGTCTGTGTTGATCAGATCTTCAGCCTGCGGCGCATCCTCGAACAACGCTGCTTCGTCGACTTTAGGGCTGCTTTCGACTCCGTTGATAGAGGCTCACTCTGGCGTATCATGGAGGTCGATGGCATGCCCGCCAAACTCCTTCGTCTCATCAAGGGCTACAACCTGTCGACGCGAGCCCGTGTTCGTGCTTATGTTGAGGAGTCGGAGACATTAGAGGTGAAGACTGATGTGCGGCAAGGCTGTGCCCTATCTCCTACTCTATTCAGCTATACAATCGACTACATCCTCAGCAAGGCCCTTCGGGACAACGCTGGAGTTGCGGTTGGTCGGAATGTCAGGGTGTCTGATCTGGCCTACGCGGCCGACATTGTCTTGGTCGGATCGAACTGTGACTATGTGCAAGCTGCGCTCAACCGTGTGCAAGCTGCAGAACGGGATGTGGGTATGACCATCAATGCCTCGAAGACCAAAGTTATGCCGTCGCTGGTTGATCCAGTCAACTGGCAGCCACTAACGCTGGACGGGGTCAATCTGGAGGACGTGCAGTCTTTTGTCTATCTCGGTTCAACCATTATAACATCCAGACAGGCTGCTGCTGAGGTTGAACGCCGTATAGGAGCTGCAAGGTCCGCATTCGTGCGTCTCACGCGATCACTATGGGGGCGACGGGAGATTTCCACGGCTATGAAGGGGCGCATCTATCAGGCTATTGTTCGGTCTATCGTTCTCTATGGCTGCGAAACGTGGCCACTTAGAGCGGTTGACCTACGGAGGCTTGAAGTGTTCGACAACGATTGACTTCGCTGCATAGCTACGATGCCGCCGAATCTATCATGTGTCCACAGCCACTCTACGTCGTCGCCTGAGTGTCCGTCCTCTTCCACCCGTCCTGCTCCAGCGTTGTCTCCGATGGTTCGGACACGCAGCTCGTCGCCCAGAGGGAGAGCTCATTCGCGATGTACTTCTCCCTCCTTCTCTTCCTGGCTGGCGAAAACGCGTCGGTGGACAGCTGAGGACGTGGGGCTAGCACAATCAAGGATGACCTAGCAGTACTATCAGGTCCACAAGTAGTTAGTCTTCGACGATGGAATCACGATTGGCTCGCCATTTCGTGTGACCTGGCTCAGGATCGGCGAGCGCGGGCAGCGATGTACGTGATGCTGTACTTGCTCGGGGGGAAGCCGGTTCAATCCGACCAAGGGGAAAACCGATATAAGTCAAGTCCCCCTCTTAATTGTTAAGAGAATAATCTGTTAAGTGTTTCCTACAGCCTCAGCACACCCATGCCTTATTTTCATACCGAACAAATCCTCAAATTCCTTTCGACATCATAAGCGAAAAAGTGGACTTTAATGAAAGATTTTTGCTTTTCTGCCATTTCTGCCTTTGTATGAAACTGGGTAATGTTTTATGCTCATTTATATCTCAATTAACCTCACTACAGTATTGGTGTTTAATTAGGAGAATTTTCTAATCAGAAATTAGATGTGGCATCAAGACCGAATGTATGGGGCACCCAATCAAGATTGAGACAAGCTTGCTAATCATTACACCACACTGAAGTGCACTAAATGATTTTCTAAGCGTTGTTTAGTTATGGAACAAGACCAAAAATATGAAGCACCCAGTAAGAATCTAAACCACTATACAGTCGTAATTTATCTCGCAAGACAAGCTTCCTAACCATTCCACCACTTCGAATGGTCCTAATGGCATCTAATTATGTCTTTGTATAAAATATCCGCACGCATACACTTTCGAACCCAGACACGCATAATTACACACAACACACACGCAAATCGTATAACTATTAAATTTAAAAGAAAAACATATTTACTTTTTACTGGTATTTATTGCCGTCTACGAATTCTTTTTTTTTCTATGAACCGTGTCTCTTCAAGGCGTAAGCGTTCATGCCTCAACAATTTCTCGACAATTTCATGTCCTTTGTTGCTCTTAGTAAATCTTTTTCTTTTTGCTATATCTCCAAATCCCTGTTCTGCCAAAAATTTACACAAGCTCATTAGGTAGATTATGCACCATTTTCCTCTGTTTCCCTTGTCTTCAATCAACCTTGTGAGTGTCAAATTCTACTAGCCCACTTTCCTTATTATGTACCCAAGAAATTTCAACTATCTCTTTCTGCTGCTTGGTGGCCATTTTCTTACATGTTAAATCTGCATTATTCTCAGCATCCTACTGTAAAAACACATTCCTCATCTAAAATGAGATTACCCAACATTTCCTGTCATGCATAAAAACCGATATTATGTGTCATTTCGGCATCTTTTCTTTGTTCCTAATGAATTTTTCCTGTCTCTTAATATTTTCCTTAGTTTCTGGAAAGCATCTTTCGCTCTTCCAATTCGTCTTCGGATTTTGGTGTCACTTTTTCCGTCGTCCGTTAAAATATTTTCAAGATATTAACATTTTTGCACTTGCTTGATTTTGATATATTCCTTTTGCGGGCTTCCATACATTCTGTCTTCTTACAATTGATGCTTCGTCCTTTCTTCCCGCTTTCCTTTACTCACTTCTGTAGTTCTTTTCTGCATCTGCTATGAAAACTCTGTCAGCTGCATATTTCATGTTGCTAAGACCGTGGCCGACACAAATGAATCCTAGTAGGAATTCTAATTCCTTCACTCTAAAGGTTGAATACGCCTAGTGAGAAGATGTATCCTTGTCTTTAGATTTTTGTATATTTACTGATTTTATTTTCTGTTCGCAAGCATGCAGTTTTTTTCCAGTTAATTTTTTGGATAATTCTAATATCATTTCCATTTAAATCAGGTTTAGCGAGAAGTTCCGACATTTCTGTTTAATCACAGCTTTTAACCAGGCTTTCGATCTATGACAGGATAGGAAGAAATGGTTAATTCTCCCCGAGAGTGGAACTTAAATCCGTTTTGTTCAGGACATCCTACTTGAACGCATCAGCTGCTTCAGCCGATAAGCTTGAAGAATATGATGGCATTTCAAGCGATAAAATCGAAATTGCAAATCCGCCATTTCATTCCATGTTCTTCAGCAGCGGAATATTTGTTTTGAAGATAGTGGCATTTGTAGCAGAAGTATTATGTTACATAAAAAAAATATTTTTTGACTAACATTTTGACTTCTGACATTTTCTACATTTACAGACCAAAAATAAAGTATTAAGTTGAAATCTGGAGCTACACAATATTCTCTTCCCAGGTTTGGGAGAGTACAAAGGCGATGAACAATTTTCCACCCTACAACAGCTTTACTACAGATAAAATATAGCATCTCTATTGCTATTTCCATAAAAAATATCCTCACGTGCTAATTTCTTTAGTTCCACCAATCCTTTAAAACCGAGACATGACATAGCTATAGACTCGAAGAAAATCTAATTTCCTTCGTATTCCATTGGTAAGGAGGAAGTTTTAATCTTTGTAGAACAGACTGCCGAGGGGAAGCTTTCCCGATCACTACAAACTTAACCTCTTCAAGTCTATGGTCAATCATTATATATTCGCACGCAACCACAAATCCGGCAAACCCCTTGTGCCGTAGGAGCATAAATACATAATGCTGCCATAGCATGAGTGTTTTCTTTCCTGAGCAAGATAGCCTGACAGTGCCTAACCATATCTAGGTTGGTTTGAATTCAGAGTTTTCGTTCTCCTAGACTGTTTGCCAACCAAGGCTATAGGGCCCAATATGTCCTGCTATTTACCCATACTTGGTGTGAGAATATATAACTTTCCCAAGGATATTTGCACGCTAGTGAATGTAATGACCTCGACTGAAATTTGTCTGCCGCTACCCATTACACCCCCACCAAGCGCTTCGAGTATCTATCCTACCTATACTCATAATATGCATTTATTATCTTCTTCCCTTACGTCCATAACACAACCTCATTTACCTTGGGTGGCACTCGAGTCACAATCGTATAAAAAAAATTCAGTTCTTTAGCTGTCTTTATGGCACATTTTTGTCAGTTAAACTCACTCAGTAGACAGCAAAAAAATATGAAATAAAATGACATGTGAGCTTTCATTTATTTTCGATCTGTCGTCTCGCTGCTATGAATCACTGTTTTGATTAAATGTTTCAATAAAAAGCAATTAAAATGAACGTTAAATACGCGTCAAAATTAATAACAACAGTTAACGATGATTTATTTAGTAAAAACTAAAATAAATATAATGCAACTCTAAAAGACATTACTCATTTTTCACCTCTATCCGTAGAAATTCTTATTAGTGACTCAGACATTTGTTTTTTCCATGGAAAAATTCTCATGAACCCGAAAAACGATACAAAAATTAATGTAAAGAAACAGATCACCCGTCGCTCTTCAATATAAAACGTGAAATAAATGCAGTTATATCTTAAGAAAGTCGTTCCAATTAACCACATCGCCTGTTTTAATTTCACTCGAAGTAACCTATAAAAAAATGTATACAGTAAACCCTCGATTTAAAGACAATCAATTTAAGTATGGCTGGCCACTCGTATTCGAGTGTACCCGGCTAAAAGTGCGGCTAGACAGTCCCTATTGTAGACGCTTTCTCAGGCGCATTTGTGCGTGTTCAACACCCACAGAGCCCACCCGTGGTTTACACTGGAACTATGCTGAGCAGACCTTAGAGTTTCTGGGAGAGAGCGTGTTATCGAGTGTAATCAACAATTTGAACGAGGTCAGCACGCTAAAACCCTCGGTCACGTTGATATGTGACTTTATGCTAGCACAGCTATCGACGGCACCCCCAAGGGCTCCGTCTACTCAATTATACTCACAAAGTTTGATCAATTCGTGGTATAGTCTTCAGGCACCCTCCAAAGGTGCTACACGCTGGGATTGAGCCTATCCAGTCCGGTAACATCAGGAAATCTCCCACCGAACAAATGGCCAATGTTTTCAATAAAATAGCTTTCTGAAATACACTTTTATTGCTCTTTCCAGTATTGATGGAGGCTTCGATTCAAACATTTTCTTTGAAGTACAGGGTGCGATGGATAAGTTGTCGTATAAATTACGTAAAAATGAAAATAAAACATCACATTTTAAAAAATATATTTACTAAAATTACACAAAAATATCTTGAAATACTAAAGAGTAAATTTATTCAATAAAACATCTATTGGCCTCAACCACGCCCTCCATACGACTTCTGGACGGTCTCCTTGTTTAAGTTGGTGAATGCTGCCATAATCCTTGCCTTCAGTTCATCTTTGATGTTACACTGTTGGTCTGTCAGTCATCTGCGCCCCCAAAATAATGATGAAGGTAGTGCAGTCTGGGGAGTTAGGTGGCCAGATGTAAGGGTTGATGTGGTCGCAAAAATTGTCTGACAGTCATGACTGGCTTTTCCTGTTTGTGTACCATGGTCCAGAGTCCTGTTGACAAACATAGGGTCATCCAGCAGTAACCATCTTGACCACAAGGCACTTGATGTAGGCCTCCGTGTTGAGTCTGGTAGACCTCACCAACAAATTCAGGACTTCTTTTCTTACCAGAACGATCAGAGTGAGTTTTACGAGTTGCCATATCTTCTAAATCACTTTTAGTCTCATCCAACTCCTTCTGAATCGTCTGCACTGTCCTCAGATTGTCACGAAAACACTCTGAAATATTTGCATTAGAACTACCGGTACGAATATGAAGCAGTACCAGCATTCCTTTTACAAATTTCCGGCGAGGTGAATTGCGTCACGGCGCTCCTTTTCTCGCAGACGGTGCTCAACTGACCCAACTATACTCCGCAGTCGACAAAATAAAATAAAATAAAATAAAACTACGCGCTTGCGCGAAATTAAAAATATAAAATGGCGACCATTTACGCATCGCACACTGTAGTGTGGATCGTCAATATTTCTTTATTTTTTTTTATTCTTTTACACTGAGGTTCACTATGAACAAGGCCCGGGAACCCCTCGAGGTAGAGGCTTACAAAGTAAGAGGCACAGTTTATGCAAATATGTGCGGGGGATAACGATTTATCCCTGGTTTGATCAGGTTAAGCTTGTAGTGATAGCGAAAACATACTCTTGAGAGTCGGCTAGTCAGTGGTTCGCGTGAAGAAGCTGCTCGAGTGAAACTTCCTTCTCACCAATGAATTACGAAGGCAATTAGAGTGGTTCTCTACAATGCCCCTAGCATGGCGGGTCCTAAACGTAGAATTAGTGGATCTAAGGATTGTATTTCGTCTAAATACTATCGATCGAATTAGCGATAGAACAGTGAGAGGCTAGAAGCCGTTCTTTTGTAAGAGAGGGCGGTTGCCGAGTGGAAAATAATTTGTCACCCACAAGGACGCGAAGACGCTTTTGGCCTTTATCAAGACTGGAAACTAAGGACTGCCCAGACCAGTCTAAATAAAAGAGAAGGACTTCATTTAGAGGAAATCCCGAGGAGTTAAGTACAAAGAACCGGCGATATTTCCTGTATCTTTACCGATGCATCGTATGCACGATTTCCACTTGAGTTTAATTTAAGGCCTACCATTCGTTCGACGCTCGGGATCTCCATGAAGAAACATCTATTCATCGTCACTGGTGATGGTTCAGGGTTTGATCTCTGATGATGGAATGTAAATGTAATTATTTTTTCTTCGAGTTATATGTGATATTCGTTTTATCTGTTGCTGCTGTGAAAAGTCCTCAAATGATGTCATTTCTGTTATTTGACACAGTTTTTTGTGATTCGGTAGCGTCAGTCCACAAGTTTCAAAAAAGGGTAGACTTCATCAAGACCAACTGGCTTCACTGATTCAAAGCCATTTTTAACCATTGATCTGGGATTTTTTAGGTAAATATTTTGACTTTGCAGTAATTTGAAGTGTTAAATGAAACTTCATTTTGCGCAGCCTGTTCTGTTCAATTTCCTTCTCTCCTATACTTTTAAGATAATAAAAAGAGTAATTAGTATTTTCAAGTTCCTTTCATCAAAATGCAAGACTAATTTTCTGTTCGTTAAGGAATGTCGTTGATATAAAAGCAGAAAACCTTCACAGACATTGAGCGGAATGGCTGCTAAGTGATCAACAGTGCTTCAGGCAAACAGAAAGAAAAATCTGATAAAAAAAATACGGATAATAGCTGACAATATGTTATTTTTAAATGAGAAAAGGGCATGGATGGGTATGAACGGTGATCCACTAAGAATAGCGCAAGAAACGAGGATTTCATTTTTTTTAATCGATTCACCCCAAGCATGGCGGCAACAATATTAGAAAGTAGGTGGATTTATAGAGGGTAAAAGTGAAGGTGAATGAGAAAATTTAGAAAGTAGGGGAGAATTGAGGAAGGGACAAAAAGGGATCAGGGTTCAAGGATAGCCATTGAGGTTGAATTTAAATTTTTGAATATTGTAGTTACCAGGGAAACAGTAAATCGAGAGAGATTTCCACAGGTGGAAAATTTTAGAGTAGATTTGGCATTTGTATCTTGCTCGTGCAACAGTAAAATAGTGAGACCTAATTGCCAATCTAGTAGTACGATTAAACACAGGAAGAATAATCGCTTTGCCTGTTGGTGAATTCAACTTGTCGAACGCTACAAGAGAGAAGCCTATTTGGCACCGTTCGCTTTTCTCTTTACCTGCATCTGATAGCAACTCTATTGTCTCGCTGATGAATAAGATACACAAATCAATCAGAGTAATTCCTTCAACTGTTTTTCATTGTCCGTAATTTTTTGACAAGGCTGTTGCATCTCGGTTTGCAATTGCCGAGCAATTGATAGATAATCGAACATTTTCTTCTTATTGTACATATCGTACTCTCAATTTCAGCTTAAAGTGGGTGAAACAATTTTCATTAATTCTAAGCAGCTTCACCTGTGTAAATAAAAGGAATGGCTGAGTGGTCCTGATGTGTTTGTTTTTTTTTTCATCTTTTTTTTTTTGGTTTTTGATATTGCTATTTTACAGTGGTGTTCATCCTGTAAGATGTTGAGGGTTACATAGTAAGAGACACTGTTTATGCGGATATATGTGGAAGATAACGGCTAACCCGAACAGGTTAAGACTGTAGTAATCGGGGAGGCAAATTCGTGGGAGCAAGGTCCACAAAGTAGCTATTCGTGGGAAGAAAGGACCTCGTGTGGGACATATATCTCACTAAAGGAATGTTTCGCTAGAATCTGCGTAGTATGGTCGGTATTATCGGTAAAGGTTAGAAGGTTAGAACTGGTAGAACTAAGGAATGTAGCTCGTTTGAAAACATGCATTAGCGATAGAGTGGCGATAGGCTTGCTAGGGGTTTCGTCTCTGATAAAGGGCTTGTAGGGTGGAAATTAATTCGCCAAGCAAAAGGACGCAGTGACGCTTTTAGACGCTATCGAGACGAAATGAAACATTGTCGTTAGCGCATATTACCTAAGTGCGTATTTTGTTCTCTTTTTAATCGTTAGATTAAAAAGAAAGTTTTTTCTGTTTGATCGCTAGATATTTTTATGACGTTATCCTCTCGTGAATTTTGATAAGAGAGGAGCGAAACCGTTTCCACCCCATTTCTTTATGACTTTTATCTTACTTGTTATCTTCATATTATATGTTCGCTTTCCACGCCATAAAGTAAAACGGATTTATTGTATTTAAGAAAAGCACACCTATCGTTGAGACCATTCGATGTCTATAGCTGATAACACTACATCCGAAATGTAAACAAAGTTATTTTTAAGTAATTCATGAATGTTTGAAGACGAAATTATATATAAAGTGAAAAGTAATGTTATTATTATTTAAATATTCTTTTTCAACCAAAATGAATTACAATAGATTACGAAGATTTATATCTATTGCCACATCAAAATGGTTTGAGTTGTTGTTATTAATAAACTATTTAACATGTTCCAAATATTTCTCTTCATGCTCAATACAACGCTGAACTTGTCAGCAATACAGATTGACAAATCTTGACCTTAATTTCAGAGAAATAACCAGAAAATGCTTGTTTTAATTCAGGAATTGTTTTTGGTTTGTGCCGGTTAACAATATCGTTCACTGGTGATCGCTTGGGCACTGAATTGTTACACGTCGTCCTATCCACCTCAGCTCGAAAAAAAAAGGCTATTACTTTTTTTGCAGCTTATATATATATATATATATATATATATATATATATATATATATATATATATATATATATAAGTAAACACACATATATCTTCAATTACGAATTGAGCGCTCTTAGCTACTGGCATTTGTATACATCTCGTATGTTATACGTTAAAAATACCCTTTTCTCTGCCGTGCGCCGATAGTTTAGGGGTAGAATTTTTGACTGATGTCTAATCGTCGAGTTTCGATACGGGTTGAAGCAATCGGACGTCTAGTAACACTGATGAGCTGTAAATTATATAAGAATTGTTCAAATGTGTTATATGCCCGTGCGATTTCGGCTATACTTTTAGCCATTATCAAATATAGTTCATAGTTGATATTACTGAGTGATTTTTTTTTTTTATTAATAATGCTTCCATTATTTTAGCCCTTTTTTACATATTGATGAGTCTATTATATTTTAGTTTCAACAAGTATGTTGCGGATGGAATTTGATAGGCCTCCATTTGTATTTAGATGAGACCTAATTGAGCAATAATCAAAGAGATGTAACGTGAGTTTGCTTGTTAGGCATATTGTAGCATATCCAGTATAATTATTAACGAATTTGAACTTCTCAGGTATACAGTTCCTTAAGGGACTTGTGAATTGGTATATAATATTGTCTCTCTGATATTTGGATCTTGAAGGCGGGTTATTATTTTTGACAATTATGTTAGCTGTTTTAATTTTTTATAGTAGATAAATGATTTAATTGTCTTGTTTTTGTCAACTGAAGTTGTGTATTTCTTTATAATGTTTCTAAGGGAAGATTCTTGCTTATACCATCAAATACATGCTAACTATAAAAACATGAAGCATTATACTAAAAAGTCCTTAAATGACCCATGTCCACTCTGTCTACATAAAGAGCTTCATATTATTAAGTTTCCTAAAACTAATGATCTCTTAAATGAATTAACAGTAATTTGTAAGCATTGTATAATGTTTACTTTAAAAAATATAGTTATAGTTAAAGAAATCTATGCATTACAATATATATATTATTATCCATTATCTGTGCATTACAATATATATATATATATATATATATATATATATATATATATATATATTTATTTTATTAATATATAATAGGCCATATAATATTCATTTAATTCTTTGATTTTTCAACTTTAATATTGCTATGTTTTCAAGCCCATTGAATATAATTAGTATTGCAATTTGTGTTCAAAATAATATATATATATATATATATATATATATATATATATATATATATATATATAAACGATTTAATCACACTAAAGGCCCTTTAAGTATATATATTTTTGGGAAATTTGGAATTCTTTAAAATTAACTATTTGTTAAAATATTTCTCTTTCTACATCACTGTATCTAGTCTGCATAAAACATAACTCCATAGTTAAATCTGTAAACCCAAGAGTGAGATGCTCTCTATGTGTCGATAGCTTTCTAATAATGTACAAATCTCAACATGTGTATACCATAGAACTCCAACATTGACTCTGAAAATGCACAAATGGGCCACTGAAAATGTTTTTAACTTTTCCAAAACGAAAAACAAATACCTACATTTATGCAAATAAAAAAAAAAACTTCATAATGACACCTGTTTAAAAATTAGAGGGGAGCAGACATCATCCCAGTAGTGAAACAACACAATTTCCTACGAATCATCACTGACAAAAAAATCACTTTCATTACCCATCTAAAATATTCAAAAATAAAACGTAACAAAGTCCTCCAACTTCTTCGAGTAGTGGCCCATACTTTAAGGGGAGCAGATCGACAAACACTAATTAAAATAATACAAATTACTACTTTGCTCATAACTGGATTATACTAGTTTCACATATGGGGCGACCAGAATATCATACCTGAAATATATAAAGCAACCGCTCATCGAGGCCTTAGACTAGTACTTGAGGCTTTTAGGATATCCCCAGGGGACAGCTTATACACAGAAGCTAATGGAACACATTGACAGTTAAAGCACACTAAACTGGCAATACAGTACTATGTCAAAATAAAACCATGCACAACTAACCCAGCCTACTGCAGTACCTTTGTAACTAATTATTGTGATTTATTCCAGCAAAAAGAAAATACCTTACTAGCCTTTGCACTGAGGATGAAAACCATTGCTGAAGAATTAGGGAGGACACTCTCAAACATACAAGAAACGACTAAATAGATAGATTCTAGGACTATTTTCAGGACATATTGAGAAAGAACACTAACAATGCACTCATTTATACAGACGGATCAAAAAGCGAGGACAAAAACAGGATGTGCAGCAGTGAGCCAAAATATTAGAAAAAAAAGCGCCTGGCAAATGGGAAGTTCTATTTTCACTGTGAAGGCTTAAGCAATAGAGCTAGATGTCAGCAT
>CAHIKZ030002323.1:3450000-3512500 GCA_903632075.3 Acanthosepion pharaonis | reverse complement strand
TACATTTGACAATTTGCATCTTTAAACATTAAGTGACTTTCTCATCTGCTACAGCCTTGACTCCTTTGTCAAGCCGACTTTTCCTTTTTTATCTTTTTAGCCACATCTTGGTGTTATAAGCTGATTGTATTTTTCATGTATTATTTAGTTTCTTTCTTTCTTAATGCATGGCTCGCATATTGCATTTATATCTAAATGCATTAATAACAAGAAATTTGGGTTGGTTGATTCGTTGTCTACTGCTTATCAATCCTTTTGCAAGTTATTTAAAGCTAGAAGGTATTTTTGATAGTAACAATTTTTGTGGAGGCGAAATAATGGTTTACTGATATGTCCTACCCATAGCCGAAGGGAGGAATATAAGAAGTGAATTCGTACCTTTCCCAATGGTATTTGCACGTGATTATAAGTAACCTAACAGGAATTGGGACATGGCTTGCAGATTAACAATTTCAGGCGATTATCCGTTATACCAGGACACATAGCCATGTGTAGAGAACCTAATCTTCCCAAGTGGTCAACCATCTCGATAAAGACCAGGCTCGATGTTGCTTAACTACAGTGACCATCCGAGAAGCGGCGTTTCTAGGTGATGTGGCCGTAAGTATTAATAATAGGAAAGGTATTTACAGCCTCATATGTATACGGTCATTTTTGACAGCAAATGTAAACCTGTTATATAAGATTTTTTTTTTCTGCTATAGAACTGCATCTATTATCTTTTTTTAACTTAAAAAATACATTTATTTTAATTAGATTGTGTGGATATTTTCATTATAACGATTTGCACCCCAGAAAACATTTATCTGAAATCGAATAATCGGCCTGGTCTCTCTTTGAATGTCTAATAATCGACCTGGTTTCTCTTTCCGAAAATGCAAAGTCAACAATGCACGGATACAACTGGAAACGTTATATTTTTTTTTGTTTTTGTTTCACATCTGCACAATAGATGTACTGTATGACTTCTGTGTACAATGAATCACATCGAGTAGATGTATAGAAAGAATTTATTCTAAAGAATTCACAACTATTTTATAAACTTTAATACCTTTTTTTTTATCCATGCTGACTTGTACTAATGTTTGGATTTTAATTAGCCGAACATTTGGCTCTCCACAAACAGATTCAGTTAAACTTTGTTTGGTAAAAGTACTTCCTGAAAATGTTCACAGAACAGTCGTTCGTTTAACTCTTTCCAAACATTCAAACGGCAGTGTCAAGAATACCACAACATTAAAATAAATTATGCCAGAAATGTACGATTCTTAGAGAAGTCATTGATGTAAACCATTTGCTGATTCAGACACACATCTCCATCTTTAATGCTTTTAATTCCGGTCAATGCATTGCTCTTCTGACTGTTTTTGGTTTCGTTTTTCTTTATTTGCAAAGAGAAAGAAAATCCGGTTACGTATTCTGAACAGAACTACATTAAGGCTAATTCGTTCAGGACATGCACGAAGCACTGAAAGAAGTTATTATATGGTTGAAGGCACTATCAT
Source organism: Acanthosepion pharaonis (assembly GCA_903632075.3). NCBI lineage: Eukaryota > Metazoa > Mollusca > Cephalopoda > Sepiida > Sepiidae > Acanthosepion > Acanthosepion pharaonis. Next base: position 3,510,995 of record CAHIKZ030002323.1, on the reverse strand, counting down.
TTTTCTTTTTCATCATCCCTCTTCCGGTCTAAAGGGAGATCCTAGCAAAACGTTAAGTTCTATGCTATGTAAATTATTCTATTTAGAATGAAGTGAAAATAATCACATTAGAACAAGCATACGATGGACGAGAGTGTATCAACTAAGGATTCACAGGCAAACCTAATAAGAAATTCAGGAAGCCGAAGAAACAAAGCATTTTAACATACGTCATTTCAGAATGTATGATGAATGTCCATAAATTTCGCTTCTTTAGTTTTCATCTAATTGTTCTTTGGAAATATAGTGTAGTTGTGTCTCTTTAACTTTTCTACAAGTTGAAATTAATGTAGTTTTTCTCCTGGATAAGTTGCCACCTAAAATCAGAGAATCAAGTCTACATTGCTATTTCACTGGATGGAGATGGGATAGATTAATTCGATGCGAAAGGGTGCATAACAGACTAAAAAAGAATTAGAACTCGGCTCGCCTATTTTACATAATCGTTAAGCCTGTCACATATCCGAACCAAAATATATTGATTTAATAATGAAGAGACAATTTTTACTAATTCATTGAATTAAAGATTTGTTTTGCACAGCTGTTACCATGGCTTTTCCACGTTCTGGATATGACGATAAACTACATCCGGTAGCAAGGATTCTGATCGGAAGGTTTTGAGGAGCGTGGAATCATCTCTTAATTGATGCTGCTCCCAGATTCACCCTGACTCGGGGTGGTAGCACCTGTTTGGGTCTAAGCTATGGGCAAATAGGGAGTCAAAACATTGAAAGTACAAAAATAGATTTTTATAGGAAAATAACAGCAATACATTTTTTTAAAATATTACCAGCATAAAATTTTGGAAAAAAAATGACCAGCAATAGATTTTTGTAAAAGAAATTACCAGTGCTCCCAAGAAAATTAAATTTCGGAATTAAATAACCCATAAGGAGTTGATATGCCGCTAAAAAAATGAATCTATTCTAAATCTTTTGTCAGCATTAAATAACCTATTGAGGTTGGTATAAGGTAAAGTAAAATTCAATTCAAGTTTTTTTACAATATTAAATACATATGTAATGTCTTAACGACAGCTGAAATATTAGGGACATGTAGTGGAAAAAGGCTCGGTGAATCTAACATTTACATGACGCATTGAGCGAAAGTTATTATGAGTAACCTGAAAAAAAATGGAAGGTCAAAGAAATACCTCAAAAACGAGGGTATTTTAAAGAAGTAAGTATTACTTAAAACAACAAAAAAATGAAATCGTGAAAAGCCATGATTGCCCACATCCTTTGAGATTGGAATATGGCGATAAAAAGCTATCAGCTGGATAGAGTTTATATTGAATTGTTGAAGAAGGAGTAGGCATGGCTAAGTAGAATTGACAACGAAAAGAAAGAAAACAAGACAAGATAAAACAAAACAATGTAATTCAAGGCGAAGCAAAGCGACTATAAGACAGTAATAAAGTAAAAAGTTCACAAAATAAAATAATGTTCACCTGAAAATGGATACAGTCAAGTGGTTATAGTTTTCTAACTTCAAAGTTAGAAAAACAAATGTCTGGGTAAGACCAAGAATTGTTCGTTTTTATTGGCATGGAAAAAATCCCAGCATGCCTCTGTAGGAATTTCCTATAAATTTGGAGAGAAATGATATTTTGGCAGCCATTCTTCTTGATTGACTTATTGTTTTCAGTAATAATAAGGAAAAGATGATAAGACAAGACAATGTAATGCAAAGCAACTATAAGACAGTAACAAAGTAAAAAGGTAACGAATCAGAAATAGCGCTCACACGCAAAAGAGATACAATCAAGTGGTTATTACCTTCTGACTTCAGGCAAGAAAGGAAATGTTTATTTATTACCGCTTTTATACAGCAATTGTGGCATAAATCCAGAGGGGAAGTAGAGTAAGGCTGATCATCACTATCTTAGACCGAGTAAATCAGACTCACGACCCATTCATTCATTGCAAATTACTAATTCACCACAAGAACTCATCCCTCACATCTCACTCCTTCAAGTGCCACAATACCACTATAGAACATACCATGATTTAAAAAAGAATATATGTTCAAATGTTCAGTGCCTCTTTCTGTACATTTTCATTTTTCCTACAAAAATATATAAAAATATCATGAATTATGAAATGAAGGGGGAAGTGATTAACCTTAAAACAAACTAAAATATAACAAAATCAAACAAAAACATAACAGATGTTAGTAGAACCCATCCATTCCTCAATAACAATAACAGTATCCGTGGGAAGGAAAAACAAAAAAGAAAATATGTAGGCCAGACCAAGAATTTTCCATTGTCATTTACTACGAAGAAATCCCAGCATGCATCTGTAGGAACTGCCTATAGATTTAGGAAGAAGTGATATTTTGATTTTCCATTGAGAGAAATCAAGTCTCTGGAAGTTGAGTTTTTGTTACGTTCATGTAGCTGTCTTTTTCCGTTTATTGTTCACGTTTTTTTTCGAATTTTGTCGTCGTTCAGTGTTAGTGGGCACGACTAGTATGGCGGAGTCGCCCCCACAGCAACCAGATTCAGCACCCACCGGGAATAGCGCTTCAACAACTGGTTCCGGCAGGGGTCCATCTCCGAACGGATCTCCAGGGGTGTGATCACGCTGTTGAAAAAGGTCAAAGGTGTTGGGCGGGAATTAGATGATTATAGGCCTATAACTGTTATAAACACAGAGTTAAAGATTTGGGCCAGGATCCTGACGGAGCGCTTGCAGTCAGATATCGCGGGCTTGTTGGGACTCGAACAGGCTTGTGATGGGACGAGCAATTCAAAGCAACCTTCATCTGGTCCGCATGATCATAGAGGGTGTAGAAGACGACAAGGAAGTCACGCTGATCAATTAATATCAGTTCAACGCACACGATAGGGTCGATCACCGGTACCTAGTAGCTGTCCTGTAGGCTGCCGGATTCGAACCCGACTTCTGCAGAGGATCAGCCTCCTTTATCACTCCCCCAGTGCTGTGGTACAGGTGAACGGGAATCGGTCGAGCGCTTTTGCGCTACCTAGGCCTGTTCGTCATGGAAGTCCGCTGTTGCCCTTTCTTTATGCTTTGGCGTTGGAGCCCCTCCTTCGCCGCCTAAGAGATAGGGCGTGCAGACCGGCCCTACGCGAAATCGCTGTCGCTGAAGTTCGAACCAGGGTTTCCGCGTGTCTATTTTCGTGACGTGCCGTAGCAACATTGAGGTAGTATAGAAGTCGATTGCTAAGGTGATTGGGGCCAAAATTAATCGCGACAAGTCATCCGGCTTGCGGTTAGTTGCTTGGAAGGCGGTCGCTCTTCTGGGGCCCTTTAATTGGACAGACGGCCTGTCTGCATTCCCGGAGTGTGATTTGGGCCCTGTCTTCAGCTGAACAAGAATTGGTCAGATTTACAGTCAAAGGTCGAAGCGGTTCGGACTTGGCTTCGCCTTTCCAATTATCCTTTATCGATCAGCTGCAGTTCCTCTCAGCAAGAAAAGAAAAAGGAGCCCGGTCGCTTGTTGACTTCACTCTTGCGGTGTGGAGTGGGGAGATGACAAGCATCTGGTCTGTAGAGAGAATTTTGGCCGACGTCTGTGTCATGGGGTGGGGATGGGAATTCCACACTTGTGCCGTTGGCACGCTTCAAGGTTGGTGTTCCTACGCCGCGCGTTGACGGAAGATTCGATTTTGGAAGATAGTGTTAGGGACGCCTTCCCTAGCATTACCATCACTCTCTCTCCGTTCTCGAGGCTGAGCGCCATAGTAAGCCACAGAATCAATCGAAAGTCCTGCCTTGGTCCAGTGACCTTTCACAGCATCGTAGGCTATTGCATCGTGATCTAGTAGAGTGGATCGCGACGGACTGTTTTTGTGACCGGCTGGGCTTGTCGACACCAGAGTTACGCTCTTTCTCGTCTTGAAGCGAATGGCGCGCGTGTGTGTGTATGAGTCTGTGTGACAGGATTCCGAGCTTTCTCGCGTAAAAAAACAAACGTCTGGACTCTCGTCGAGGCCCCATTCTTTAAACGTCTAGGAAGACTCAAGTTCACTGCAGCCTTCAAGTAGAACTCATACTATTATTAAAAAAGATGGAAAAAATAGTCGGCTCATTCTACTACTCTAGACAATATGCTATTGTTTCTACCATGCTTTATAAGAGTCAGATTAGACTAGAATTTGCGTGTCGTTGCCATGTTGAACTGGAGCTACCCAATCTTTATTTCCCAGCCTTGATAAAGTCAAAAATCGTTTACGCAGTCTTATAGGAGGAGATTCCTTAATTTCTACTCTTTCCACACAGGCACAAATTTGCTATTGCTACTCTACCATTATTTCCATTCTTTTGTACCGTTAGACACTAGGGTAAGTCCATCAAGTCGAATCGCCCACATTTCCTCCGTATTCAAATTGTAAGAAGGAAGTTCCATTGAGACAGCTTTTTTCCGAGAACTGAAACAAACTCCCGCGTTGATACTTCCCCAAGCACTATCTATTCTACATTTTCACTTTCCCTTTCATTCATATCACACAGTTCATTTAGTAACGCTTTGCCTTGAGTGTTTCTTGATCCTTGTATTTGGTGAACATTTCATATCAATATTCAGCTAATAATTACCAGGCAGGTTCCGGGCTCATTGATCCACCCTCCCATGTGCACATTTATATATATATATATTTATATGTATATAATAGTTGTTCTATTGCAGATAACATAGTATCCCATTAATATATTAAAAAGAAGAAATTACGTTTAAAACTATAAATGCATTAATTTCGAAAATTATTGCAAAGTGGAAGTCATTTGTAATAATTATATTAACCCTTGAGTAGCGTAAAAGGAATTCACTTCTATCTTCGCTGGCTCAATATTTTATAAATAAATTGAATTAAATATACTTTCATGTTATAATGAGTGTTTTTTGGGGCAAATTCACTTTCCACCTCAATAATATTTAGACTATCTGCATACTTTTGATAGATAGATAGATAGATAGAATGCACAGAGAAGACAAGACTACATACTGACTTCCTGTTTCACGCCATAAGCTGTGTTTGTATGTCTCCAAGGGCCGGGAGTGATTGGTGTAGAATTTCAATTTCGGTCATCTTTGTAAAGAGGTCAAAGTTAGCAATAATGAACACCATCTTGCATTTAGACAAATAATTACGAAAATCTATGTAAACTATATCAAGGAAACATTCTACTATCCAACAGCAATGATAAATATATAAAGCTCTCTAGTCATAAATTAACAGAATAAAAAAGATTCTTAAGGGCAAAATTGGCATCTCCAAATTAAATTTGACTTCACTATAGCAGTTCACTCAGACCTTAGAGACCACCCCATGGGTGAAGGTCCGAGAAACTGCTCCATTCGCAATAATTATAATAATATCCTAACAATTAAACTAAAATTGCTGTAAAAGAACTAAAAACTATTTCAATATTGTCATTAGACGAACTGACAAAGATAATATATACGTAATTTTGGATAAAGCCGATTACCATAAAAAATTACTAAACATCATCGATGACCGAACTAAATTCATCAAATTACCCGACGAAGACCCTAAAAATCCGTCAAAAAAACTCATAACATCGAATAAAGCTGACGTTGGTTCGCTGAAAATTCAACAAATCATCGGCGACTACCAACCTGGATACTTCTACGGAAATATAAAAATACACAAAACCGCATAGCCTCTACGACCAATCTTTTATCAGATCGCAACCCCAATCTCTGAGATATCAAAATTCCTTAATGATATCAGTATCTCATACTTACCAACCAATTACAGCATCACCTCCACCCACGAATTCATCCAAATTATAAAAAGTACAAAACCAACCCAACTTATCTTAGCGTCACTCGACGTTGAAAATTTATTCCCAAACGTCCCCGTTGATAAAAGTGTTGACATAATCCTTAACTCCATGTACACAAATAATTCTATCCCACCTTCATCCATCAAACCGAATATCCTCAAAAAATTATTTCATGCATGAACAACCAAAGTCCCTTTCTACGACCATAATGGTAACATCTGCATCCAAACTAATGGTGTTATTATAGGAAATCCACTCGGCTCGTGCTTCTCCAATTATTACATGTCCCATATAGAAAATATAAGTAAACAGGTCTGTAAACCTAAAATACATGTCCACTACTTAGACGATATTTTTTATATATTAGCGAAAAACACAGAAGAAGACGCTCTCAATAACACCTGTCTATGTTTCTGAGATTGCGTTAGTAATCAGCTGTTAATTTCCGTCTGAAATTTCTCCACTACCTTAACCGGGTAATGAACTCACATCGTCACTGGATTTAACCAACGCCTTTATCCACTGCGCTATGTGTTCTTGAGGACATCTGCATAATATTTTCTGGGTATTATAAACCTAATGTCTTCAGCAACCATTTTTACCAGTGCTCAAATGGCAATTTTTTTTCTGTTATCATTGCCGGTTTTATCAGAGCTCATATTGCAACTTTTGTTGTTATTATCGCTTTTCTCTGGCACTCCTTATTACTGGTTCCCATATTGTATTCATTTCTATGCTTGGTCGGCTCAGGAGATTTTTGTGCCCTTATCTTTACCTACGAACTTAGTCAAAAAGATAAACACCCATTTTTAGATATTATCGTAGAATACAGTAACAACACTTTTACCACCTCATTGTATAAAAACATCCACTAGCAGAAACTCTTGCCACCCTAACTTTAAGAGTGAATGCCCATTCAGATACAAAATAGCAGTGATAAAAACTTCCTAAAGATAACACACGAGAATTCATCCTCTCGTCTACTTTCTTTAAAGAACTCAACAATGAAAAACAGACACTAGTTATCAATGGTTTTCCTAACCACCTCATCGACCACCAGATTAGACTATATCTTTCCAAAGTAATAATGATACTAAACACACAGAAAAAAAATCACAAATATTTTCTACAAAAATCAAATGAACGTTATCCATAAACAAGATGTATCTTCACTTCACACTACCGCAATTGAACAGAACAAAAATAATAAATTTATTATCTACTACAAAAAGTTTAAAATAGCTAATCTTATCCTTAAAAATAACAACACACCTGCAAAATCAAAACTACAAAGAACTAACATTATTTACGAATTAAAATGCTCCTTGAATAACTGTGTCCTTGATCAAACAGAACTCATAAGTAGTTACATCTGGCACATTACTACATGCCTATCCAGACGACTTACGTTACATCTGTCCGACCACAACTCCATCAGAACCTATTTAAACACACAAATTCACCAGCCTCCATTCGAAACATACTATTAGAAATTACAAGCATAATAACCTCATCCAGATACAAAAAAGATTAAAATAATGGAAGCATTAATAATAAAAAAGAAAAAGCCAAAACTCAGTAATATTAACCACGAAAAAAAAGTAAAAAATAGTGATAATGGCTAAAATTATAGCACAAAGCACTCGAAATACCAGAACATTTTGATAATTACTACACACACACTGTGTCCAGAATAAAATTCTTGTTCGAACACAATAAAAATTAAATAAAAGGTTTAATCGCAATACCTTTTCTGTCGTCTTTCATGAAACATCTATAAATGAAAGATTGCTGCCTATATATATATATATATATATATATATATATATATAATTTTGCTTTACGGTTATAATTTATCTATTTATTTCATGACTACCTTTTATTAATAATTTTTATTTTCAAGTCGTGTTTAAGGTTCAGCATTTCCAGCAGAAGTAAAAAGAAAGAACTGAATTTTTTTATGACAAGAAAAACTTACTGTCGATCACTTTATATTGTATTAATTTAAAAAATATATATATATTTCAGCCCAAATCGCTTTAAGACTGTCTGCCACTGACACGATTGTCTTGCAGTCATCTCCAGCAACAATGAACGATTCATGAGATGAGATTTATCAGAAACTTTCGAACTAAATTGTTCGAACAAACGAAAATTCATCACATACCACTGTTTTTTTTTTTTAATCCTTCCAGATATAAATAAAATATTACAGGTATTTATTTTTACTCTTCTGAATTCTTATTATTCTGAATCATATGAGACATTCAGTAATTTTGAAATGAAAGACGTCTATATAGATTAGCTTTTTCAGGATGGCGCTAAATTTAACCAGCTTTCCTATTATGACAACGCACTGATTTCCTCTGGAGCCGAAGTGATATCAGTGCAATTGGGGATGTTTTTTAAAACTTAGACACCACGAGTTAAGTCGTAGAAACGACCATTGGACGCAGCTGTAGACATCTGCTGATTTTAAATTTAAGAAAGCAGAGAAACAGTTGAATGATTGAAACTAAGCATTATTTGATTAGTTAAGTACTTAAGAATTAGCCAATCAGTAAACGAATAGAAGTAGATCTATTTTTCTTCTATATCTTTACTTACAATATCCTATAGGGACAAGACGTGTCTTGTTTCCTCACTGGCAGAATTCTTAGTGCCCAGCGAACAACGTGTCACATGATTAGCCGGCTTAGGAGTTTTACGTGGCCTAGCATATATGCTGATGCCTTAAGTGTTAGTATTTTCCAGTGATGTTCTCTGGAGGCATAAGCTATGTCTTACAACGTAAAAACTACGTTGGATACATGGCAGAAACTCCGACAAACTGGGATAGAATGATACAAGAGGATAACAACACTCTGAAAACTACTTCGGTCTGCCTAACATATGTGAAGATATTATCGAAAAAAATTCAAAAAGATCTGTGGTCCATATAGCATCAGGACAAGCTTCAAAAGTAGTTCGACACTTCGCAGACACCTATTCCGAGTAAGACCCTTCCATATAGAAGAAAATGACTAAGGACTGTATGTACGCCATCCCATGCAGCTGTGGTAAGAAATATAAAGGAGAAACAGGTTTCCCACTTAAGGTAAGACTGAAAGAACATTGTAAAGCGGTAACACGAGGGAAAAAGTCAAACGTAGATGACCACATATAGAGGGAAATGGGAGATCGCACACTCCCCTGTGGGATATGGTTGAAATAATAGACAGAAAATATCACTGAAAAATACGAAAGCTTAAGGAAGCAGCACATATGATCGGCAACTAGAATCTCCTGAGCCGACCAAGCATAGAAATGAATATGATATGGGAACCAGTAATAAGGAGTGCTAGAGAAAAGCAATAATAACAAGAAAATTGTAATATGAGCTTTTGTAAAAATGGTTATCGATAAGTCCCAAAATTCATACACTGATATTCTCAAGGACAAATGGCTCAAATGAATGTTGGTTAGTTCCAGTGACTTGACCCAAAAGGTTGTGAGTTCAATACCTGGCTACGAATAAAAAAAACTTGGATAGTTGAGTAAAAGGGAGATAACTGAGAAGGAAGAGGCATGGCACGTAGACGAAATAAAAGGTTCAGTTCGAAATTCCAATCACCTGAAGAAGTCCACAGCGTACAAGAGCCGAAATGTCGTGAACATGACAATGTCTGAACAATGTAAAATTTAAATTATTACAATATCTCAACGCAGAAATATACATAAATATTCAAAATATTTATAGAAAAGGCACAGGGAATCTAAGTTACGACGGTGGTAAACTGACTGAAGCCGAGATCCCAGATCATGACCAATAACATTACTGATTCTTCTTTTTATTTCGTCAAGAATATCTGAATACAGGAAAGAACCATCAGATGAAATGTGAGAATAATATTCAATGTTTGGTTGACAAATGGTAGATTTATAAATGTATAAGATTGAAAATGGCGGGAAAAATTGTCTAACACATCAAAGTGAACCAAACTTCCTAGCATCAGAACTATCAAGTGATTCAATATAATCTTTCCAATTCTTGTCAAAAGAAAACATTAGGCCGAATAGGCGCAAAATGACTCATCTCCTGGTGGACATTGGGGAAGAGTTATTCGATCGTTTGAAAGAAAAAGAGGAAGAAAGACAAAGAAAGAAAAAGAGAAATAAAGGAAAAGAAAATAAAGAATAATGAAATGGAAACAAAGGCATGACAACAAAGATAATTTTTCAAATGTTTTTTAAATGAATTTTCCAGCAAAACCTAATAGATAGATAGATAGATAGATAGATGGATAGATAGATAGATAGATAGATAGATAGATAGATAGATAGATAGATAGATATGAACAGACTGGGATAGATAGATAGATAGATAGATAGATAGATAGATAGATAGATAGATAGATAGATAGATATGAGCAGAATGACATAGATAGATAGATAGATATGAGCAGAATGACATAGATAGATAGATAGATAGATAGATAGATAGATAGATAGATAGATAGATAGATAGAATTTAGCAGAATGACATAGATAGATAGATAGATAGATAGATAGATAGATAGATAGATAGATATGAGCAGAATGACATAGATAGATAGATAGATAGATAGATAGATAGATAGATAGATAGATAGATGATATGAGCAGATGACATAGATAGATAGATAGATAGATATGAGCAGAATGACATAGATAGATAGATAGATAGATATGAGCAGATGACATAGATAGATAAATAGATAGATAGATATGAGAAATGACATAGATAGATAGATAGATAGATAGATAGATAGATAGATAGATAGATAGATGATAGATTTTAGCAGAATGACATAGATAGATAGATAGATAGATATGAGATGACATAGATAGATAGATAGATAGATAGATAGATAGATAGATAGATAGATAGATAGATAGATAGATTTGAGCAGATGACATAGATAGATAGATAGATAGATAGATAGATAGATAGATAGATAGATAGATATGAGCAGCATGACATAGATAGATAGATAGATAGATATGAGCAGATGACATAGATAGATAGATAGATAGATAGATAGATAGATAGATAGATATGAGCAGAATGACATAGATAGATAGATAGATAGATAGATAGATAGATAGATAGATAGATATATAGATATGAGCAGATGACATAGATAGATAAATAGATAGATAGATATGAGCAGAATGACATAGATAGATAGATAGATAGATAGATAGATAGATAGATAGATAGATAGATTTTAGCAGAATGACATAGATAGATAGATAGTTAGATAGATAGATAGATAGATAGATAGATAGATAGATAGATAGATATGAGCAGAATGACATAGATAGATAGATAGATAGATAGATAGATAGATAGATAGATAGATATGAGCAGATTGACATAGATAGATAGATAGATAGATAGATAGATAGATAGATAGATAGATAGATGAGATGATATGACATGACATAGATAGATGGATAGATAGATAGATAGATTTTAGCAGAATGACATAGATAGATAGATAGATAGATAGATATGAGCAGATGACATAGATAGATAGATAGATAGATAGATATGAGCAGAATGACATAGATAGATAGATAGATAGATAGATAGATAGATAGATATGAGCAGATGACATAGATAGATAGATAGATAGATAGATAGATAGATAGATAGATATGAGCAGAATGACATAGATAGATAGATAGATAGATAGATAGATAGATAGATATGAGCAGAATGACGTTTTCTCCTTGATATTATGTTACCCTAACAAGGCTTTCAAATATTGATTTTGTAAATGTCTCTATTGTTTCAAATGTAACATTACTTGCAGCAATTTTATTGTTTCTCAGATAATCTTTGCTAGAATATTGTTTTTCATTCCTATTCACTTCTTTCAATGATGGGCCAGAACTTTTCTGTCGTCTGTAAAGTTTCTGTGACAATTTACATAGTGAACTGTTGCGTTCGTAAAGAAAAGAAAAAACAGGGAAAGATTTGAAGAAGAAGAAGAAGAAGAAGAAGAAGAAGAAGAAGAAGAAGAAGAAGAAGAAGAAGAAGAAGAAGAATTGTAGATTAGCATCAATATGAGTTTTCGTTATATGCAATTGTCAGAATCGAAAGCTATTAGATTTTTTTTTTTTTTTGCATTTAGAAGGGGGTCCGATTCATAATATAAATACATCAGATCAATCCCTGACTTCTTAAATAGCTATCTGTATATTTCTGCTATTTACAAATGAAAGGCGTCCTGGACATGACGTTAAACTACATCCGGCAGCAAGGCCTTTAATCAGGACGATTCGAGGAGCTCTTGAATGCTATTTTTCCAAGTCCACCCTGAGCCAGGGTGCTAGCACCTGTTAGGGTCTCAGAAACTGGGGTCAAAACATTATGAAATTATAAAAATATTTTTTATAGTAAAAATACCAGCAATACTTTCATAGTAAAAAATTACCAACAATACATTTTTTGTAAGAAATAAATAAAAATTAACAGCAGTACATTTTTGAAAAAACATTACCAGAGATACATTACTAATGCTTCCAAGAAAATTAAATTTCGATATTAAATGCCCCATAAGGAGTTGATATGCCGTTAAACAAACAACAAATAAATGTAAGGTTACTTAGATGCGGGTGAGGAACCGCTTGGAAGCATCGGGTACTATAAAAAATAATCTACAATCCGAAATATATTTTGGATTTTATTAATCCACAAAGGGTTATTAAGACGTAAAAAACAAATCCTTTAATAAAAATGAAATGCCATGTATGAAACAGACCATGATATTGATAACTGTGTAAAGTTGATGATGTCCATTTCCACAATCCATTACACAGTCATCAATTGTATAAGCTCACTATGAAACTTGACATTTGTAAATAAAATAAAGTGCGTATATCCCTCTAAGAAGTTAGGGATCGATATGACTCTGTATTTTTTTTATGAACCTGATTCCAATTTTAAATAATAAAAGAATAATATCTGTCTATATCTCTGTGATGAGGTATTATGATTACTTACATTATTTACATTATTCGGACTGTTATCCTCATCTTCAGTGCCATATTCACAACGTTTTTTTCACAAGATTTTTTTTTATAATAAATACGAATAAACAAAATTGCCGCCCACCACCAAAAAAAACGAAAAAAGATTTTTTTTTTATAATGAATGCGAATAAACAAAATTGCCTCAACAACAAAAAAATTTTTTTATAATAAAATCCGAATAAACAAAATTGCCCCCCCCCAAAGAAAAGTTTTTGATGTTTTTTTTTTTTATTTTTTGCAAACGGATAAATCAATTTAAGTTGTCCCCCTTAAACTTGATTTTTTTTTTATTGTTTTTACTAGCTCGGCTATGCTCAGCTTTGCATAATGTTAAGGCGTATTCTCTTACAGGAATATAATCTTTAATTAAAGGTACTTGGTTCTCACCTGTGGACTACTTTTTTTTATATGATGGTAACCATTACGCCATTCCTATACTGATAATATCAAAAATATTTTGTTCATATATGATGATGTAATAAAATCATATCTTGAATGTCCCTGTCACGTCAGGCCATGTTAGAAATAACTGACTTAAACCTTGTTTTTCTTATTCTTTTATTTATTATCATGTAGTATGCAGTTCCAGATATGAAATATCTATCCCTCTATGTGATAATGAAGGCTGGGCAATTTTTGCAAAAATGCATAAAAAAAAGAAAAAATAACAGAGATGTGGTTTTAAAAGGAAATACAGAAAATACAATCGATAAACCATGTAATAACTGAGGAGGTTTTAAGGAAAATATGAACTCCAAAACAACTATTACTAAGAAAATGACAAGTATGAAAAGAAGACTCGGAGAATTTAATGCTAAAATTGCATATCAAATTTAAGTCAAGCAGAGGTAAGCATAGCGTAAGCTGTTGGATAATGTTTGATGGAAGAACGAGTTCTAGAAATACAGATTAATCCTAAAAGATGAAGAACGATGCATCAAGAAAGGACAATGTGGAAAAATTATACAGTCTGGTGAAACATGGCGCACGGATTATAGCTATGTCTGTTACTTTTCTAATTTTATAGTTTGTTGAAACCGTAGAAAAATACAGTTAATAGTTTAAATTATACCCGACCAACGTATGAAAGCGCGGAAGACTGTTTTAAGCCATTTTTACTTTATTTTTAATTGGAATCTAACGAAGCAATTTCATCAGCTTGTGAGCCATAAAATATTGCGTCCATTTGCCAGATTATTTTTACCATTTGGCTTTCTTGTTTCCACATTTTCTACACTGTTTAACCGCAGACTGATTTCATATAATATTAGTATGTCTTTACTCATTCAGTGTTATGTTGCAATCAGCTTTTAACCTCTGTTTCTGCCTAAAATCTTCCGGCTTCTTTGTCACAATGTATATTCGTCTTTTTTTTTCCCATGAAATTTCGTTCTTCTCGCTCGACTTATTATCATCATCCGTTTTCCTACTTCGTAATAGATAAAGCACCATCTTTGCACAGACTATCGCCACCATCTTTCTCTTTTCAGATTCATAATTGCTGAATGTCTTTCCAATTTCACGTTTATTCCCTGATCGCTCAAAATAATCATGAAAATCAAGAAATGATTACACGCAATCAAAGAACTCAGCTATTGTTTGCATTTGCATCATAAGATAATTATAGAAAAAGAAAAACTTAGAAAACTGTGTAAAATACGTCCTCTTGCCTGCCTGGAATGTTAGGTTTCCCCCGGCAGATATGTTTTAGATTTATTTTAGATTATTAATTATTTAAGAATATGAGAACTCGAAAGAATTCCTTGCAGAACATTTATAGTGTGTCAGTAAGCGACGAAAACTATTCATATATGAGGCTTGGTCAAAATGTAATGCCTAATCTTCTCTAATTGCAAAAGGTTAAAAAAAAATGTCTGATCGGTGTCAGTTTTAGCTGAAGTTTTCTTTTTTACCTTTAATGTGCAAATGATTAAATGCAATGTAACTCGCTATCTCGTGTCCTCCTGATTACTCTTTTCTCTTCCCGCTTATTATTAATGTTTCTGTTCCTAATTCTTTCACACCCAGTAACCCCTTGTATTTTACAGGCTTTACTCAATTGAAAAAATTCAAATCTAAATGTGGAAAGTTAACATTATTATTAATTTCCCCTTCTAGTTACATTTGGTATACACTTTAGTTGCAGCTTTTACTGTTGAAAGTCTTCAACTGATATGGTTTCTGTTATTTGGTAAATCAATTTTTGATTCTGTAGCATTAGTCTACAAAATGTCAATCGCTATCTACTGTACTCCTGATTACTTTTTTCTCTTCTCGCTCATTATTAATGTTTCTGTTCCTAATTCTACCACGCCCAGTAACCCCTTCTATTTTAGTAGCTTTACTGTAGTTGCAGCCAGATGGGGAGACAGACGGCACAAATGTGCCGGGCCTCGAAACCCGAGGAGTCTCAAAAAATAGCTTTAGAGGTCTCGGGTGGTGCGGGGCTTCTTTACAAAAAGTAGAAAGCCAAATTACGAATCGGTATGTTATTGAAAAAAGACGATGTCTAAAAGCCGTTCCAAAGCTGCTTAATAGTGCATTATTCGAACTTTCATTTAAACAAAATGCTTGATAACTTTCTCAAAGTCTAATTTTCGTGCCAAATCACACTGGATCGCAAGGGTTGTCAATCAAGACACGCCCTTTACAAGTTTGTTTCACCCTATATCTCATTTTTAGACCGTTGGATGTTGGACTTCAGAAATTCTCTTCCCAGTCCTTCATTACTACCTTGCATGGTGTCGTACCGATTTAAAAAATAATATAGCAAATTAAAAATAGTAAATTTTCTAACAGATTTCAGTGGAATTTTCGTTCTGGAACTATATTTTGTAATTATTGTTTAGAAGTATAGGAAAAAAAGGAAAAAAGAAGAAAGAAAACTATAAAAGGAAGATGTCAGGTTAAACAGGCGCCATAATGATACGTGTTTAACTGAAGCTTTCCTTTCACATATATTTGGATCATTTGGATTGATATTTTTATTTCCATTTCAGATGAAAACATTACCAATTATTTCAGTGAGATTTCACTTTCCTACATTGTAGATAATCATAATTATTTAGGAATATGTAAAAGCTGATGCCATCGGAATATATATTAAAAGCCATATAAAAAATGAAATTGAATACAAGGGATACAGAATTCTAAAGTTACTCCACAACAGTCTACAACACTGCCAACTTAGGATGAATTTATTTATACCTGCTTCCTGTGTGCTTTTGTTTTAACCATTTTGACAAAAGCCTCTTTCATTATCAATGAAAACCGCTATCCACTGACCCGAACATATGAAAGTTTAATCATGGACCCTCTTTTTCTACGTGGAGTCTGTGTACATTCTGGGAACTGATTCTCTCATACTAAACTAAGCACAATCACAACTCTACGGCCATCAGTCTTTCAGCTGTAATGAGAACATCAACCTATTTCGCCGCATTTTCATTTACAGTAGCAGCTTGCTTGCCACTGAGGGGCCTGTCAATAAGTTCACTTTCTCCTTTAGGATTGCTTTTTGACTCAAAAAAGGGCCAAGTTTAGCTTTTCTGTAAACATTCACTAATCTCCGGTGAATTTTTACAGTACTTTCTCCTTTCAAAAGTACTAATTTTAAGACAGTATCAGTTGAAGTTCATTTGAAAGAAGGTTATGAGCAGAAAAAAGAAGGTAGCTCCAGCTTTGTCAACAAGGCATATACCTAAGATATTTATTTATTTCCGAATTACTGTCCTCATCTTTGTTGTTACTATCACGTTTCGATTGTTGTGATAACAATTTTGATAATGCGACCATCATCAGGTGTTTGTTGATCCCAGTAAACCTCGCGTAATTTCGAACTGAACCACTTAGTTCTCCACTCAGGTTTCTCCTACGGGAAAATAGCCTAGTGGATGAGAGCGTGTATTTGGTGAGTAACTGTGAGTTTAATCCTTGGGATGGATAATGAGTGCTTGGATTCAATGGAAAATGACCGACCAATAACAGAGCAACACTAAATAAGAATTAGACGATGTATCCCTAGATATTGGCAGAAGAATGAGAACAATCTACACCCGTAGAATTCAATATGAAATTTCCTTAATATTAACCGGTATCTTAAGGCACTTGATGAAGGCAAGAACGCAAAACAGCCGAAACGTTGCAAAGATGTAAATAATGTGATTAACAATATCTCATCATTCCAGAAATTAATAGATCATTTTTTTTTAAATCTACATGAAATTCAATTAATAATTTTAAAATTTATTTGAAACAGTTATTATATTTTCACCGATAGTCATATTTTCTAAAAGTGACCAACTAATTTAGGCCGATTTTTCTTGGTAGTAATTGTTATTCACTTCTGAGAATTTAATTTTCTTTGTCAATAATTTTATCTAAATTTATAAGAAGTTCAGAAATTGCATAAAGAAGCAATCATGAATAATAATTATTTGTCAAATCTTTATTGTAATAATTATTTGTCAAATCTTTATTGTATATGACGTGGCAAAGTTTTCGAAAAATGACGAATATGACAATGAATGCTGGACAATCTCATCACAGATAAAGAAGAGACGTGAAAAATAGAAATTTGGTTCTACAGAATGAGAATGAAAATTTTAAGAATGGCAAAGTTTTAGAGAAAATTGAAACAGCAAGAAAACTTATAAGTACCATCAGAAAGAGACAAGTGAAATTTAATAAGGAAAGAGGGCTTGGAAAATTTGACACTTACAGGAAATATTTAAGACAAGACAAACAGAGGAAAGCAGTGAATAACCTAGCTTGAATTGTGGTTATTTTTATTATTAGACTGGTGTACTGGTGTACATAAAATATATTTTTCTGATATTGAAGGTTGTTTCTTTCTTAACCTTTTGTTTAAGGCAATGTGGAAAGTTAACATTATTATTAATTTCCCCTTCTAGTTACATTTGTTTTTCATTTTAGTTGCAGCTTTTATTGTTGATAGTCTTCAACTGATATGGTTTCTGTTATTTGGTAAATCAATTTTTGATTCTTTAGCATTAGTCTACAAAATCCTACGAAGGACAGGCCACAGCAAGACCAATAGAATTCATTTTAAATCCATTTTTAAGCAAAGTATTAAAACTGGAAAATATGGAAATTATCAACACGAATGAAATAAGAATAGAAACTATATATATTTCAAGTGAAATAAAATGTGAGGTTCAGAATTTTCATAAATTATTTTGAAAAGTTTCCATATATCTTCGAAAAGAGGCAGATAATTCACGGGTCAAAATGTAATCAAAGCAAAATAAAGATTATAGATCGTTAAAAATATAAGAAATAAGTACATATCTGAGGTACTGTCTCCTATTTGTCCACACCAAATTAATCCCCTTAAGATCCCACCGGATTTCTTTCAATTTTCAACATTATTAACTACCTTTCTGGATTCTCTATAATTTCGTTAAATACCTTACAATGAAGATTTACGTTTTTGGGGAAATACGTTCCCAGGAACCAAACCCGGAAATTAGGGAGTTTGTTTTGTTGGAAAATCATATAGGAGAAATGACTTATTTTGTTATTGGGAATATACAAGCTGAGTAAATAAAATCTTAATGCTGGCTGAGTAATCCCAAAGGTGAGTCTATTCATGCGCAGTAAGGTTCCCTTTAACTGATTACCCAGTTAAACTACATTCGTTTTATTCAAAATATCTTATTCGCAAGATGCCGTATATCATATATTGCTACGTTACTTCTTTGTCTTTATTTGTAACATGTGTGAATGGCTGAATCAGTGAATAAGATTACATACTTATTAAGTGACTTCTCATTCAATTTCCGCTTAAAATATATTGGCACAATGATAATCGAGCATTTTTCTTCCTCAACAGTTAATGGTTTCGAAAATATTGGATTCTACAACGGATTTGTTTCAGACAAAAGAGAGAAAAGAAACTTAAGAAATTCTCGTAGACAAAAAAAAGTTCTTAGTTTCGTTATTGTTACTTCATTTTATTTCATGTTGGATTTCTCTTTCATTAAAACGAAATTGTCGAGTACCTGTTGAAAAAAAAAATAGATTTTCTAAAACATAGCACTTATCTGAAATTACGGAAACAGTGAGATAATGATGACGATTATAATGTTTATGATGATAATGATTATAATGTTTATGATGATGATGATGGTGATGATAACCATGTCAACTTAGCGCATTTAATTACATCACCTTTGCTATTATTTTCTGAATATTCAGTTGCAAAACTGTCATTTTCTATCACACCTCTTCTTCGTTTCTCTTAACAGCTGACATTTCGTCAGCCTTAATCTGTTGGTCTATTGCGACTTGTCCAGATTATTACTTGCAAATTGGTTCGCTTGGAAACCAAATCGACAAGAGAATCAGTGAATTAATTCCACTCTGCGACGTGGATGTTGATATTTAGACTTAAAATCAAAAAGAGATAGTTTTAAATTATGGGATACATTATAAAACAAACAAAAATAACAAAATATCAGGTCTTTGCCTAGTAACTGAAACCAGTATAGAACATGAAGTGTAGACGAATGTTTACAGGCTGCCATGGGTAAATTGTCGCTATATTATATTTTTAATTTCGCGCATGCGCGTTGATCCCTTTTGCTTTTGTCAACTGCACAGTATAGTAGGGTCAATTGTGCACAGTCTGTGAGAAAGAAAAACAAACATAAAGCAAAATACTCAAGCAGAAATTTGTAAACTCATGTTGTATTGCTTGGCATTCGCGCCAGTAGTACAAATATTTCAGAGTGTTTGGGTGTCAATCTGAGGACAACGCAGAGGATTCAGAAAGAGCTGGATGAGTCTAATGGTGATTACGAAGGTGTTTGGAGTGATCACTAATGACGGTGACGTTATACTTCCTCCATTCATCTTCCCACAGCTCCTCAGACACAACGGAGAGGCTTACATCAACTGTCTTGAGGAAGTAATGCGGCCCTGCGTCAAGAGGGTGGCTGGTGGAAGATATTATGTTCGACAACAGGATTCTGCACCATGCTATCCAAGCAGGAGAACCTAGTCATGGCTTTCAGGCAATTTCTGCGATCATATCACCCTTACATATGGCCACATAATTCCCCAGACTGCAATTCCCTTGACTATTATGTATGGGGTGCAGTTGAGCGATAGACCAACAAAAGTCTTTGTAACATCAAATATGAACTGAAGACAATAAATATAGTAGCATTCACCAACTTAAAAAGGGAGAAGGTCCTGAAGACTTTCAGGAGATTCCGAAGTCGTCTGGAAGCTGTGATTGAAGCCAATGACGATTTTATTGAATAAATTGTACTCTTTAGTATTTCAAGATATTTTTGTGTAATTATGGTAAAGTGTTATTTTCATTTTTGCGTAATTTAGACGACAGTTTATCCATTGCACCCTGTATATAGGAATTCATTATTGTCCTTCTCCTAGACTATTTGCCAAATAAGTCTGAAGATCCCAGTCTGTCCTACTATTTAATCCACAGTAAGGGGAAATTAGACGTTTCACAAGATCAGATCTCTTCTAGAACCAAGATTACGATATTTGTCCATCATCAACCAGTCAGTTATGTGCCCTGCGGGATTCACGATTAGGCGATCATGTATCTTTCGATAAATGACTTACAAGGCAGATTTTTTGCGCGGTAGGTTGTCATTTCTTTCTGCGTATAGAAAACGGTCTGTACTGCTATTTACCCATAGATGGGGAGAGAAGAAGAGGATTCATACCTTTCCCAAGGGAATCAGGACGTAAGTGAATGTAATGTATTCGATTGGAAAGTCAAATCATCAATATGGGGACGTAATTCAGCTGTACGCATCTGTTGTAGAGTAGTTTCACAGTGGAGGCTTGTATTTTACTAAGTCGGTCCTAAAATAGGTTCGACGTACAAAACGTTAGAAACTTGATATGAATAGGTAATGACGCAGACAAATCTAGTTTGTGTTCGCTGATACTCTTAGTATCCGACATCGACTGACTGACCAACTGACTGAGCGACTCGTTACTATTACTACTACTACTACTACTACTACTTATTATAGGTGGGAGAGTCTAT
The DNA here is from genome assembly GCA_903632075.3 of Acanthosepion pharaonis. Classification (NCBI taxonomy): domain Eukaryota; kingdom Metazoa; phylum Mollusca; class Cephalopoda; order Sepiida; family Sepiidae; genus Acanthosepion; species Acanthosepion pharaonis. Next base: position 3,490,067 of record CAHIKZ030002323.1, on the reverse strand, counting down.
TAACTATAGAATAGGTGTGTTCCAGTATAACAGCATCCCAAAAGTAATGGAACGAACCAAGGGCATGAGGAAGGTTTCATCAAAATTTTTATCGTTATACCCTCATCGATTCCCCTTGTCTGTTGTCTTTGTTTTGTTTTTTTAGTTTTATCTAAACTGAACATTTTATTGTTCATTCTATCTCTGTTCGTATTGCATGTCGTGTTGCCATCAAATGAAATAAAACAATGGCTGAAGAGTAATGGCCGAATTTTGCGGTACAGAATACAGAAGCAATAACAGGACCATAACGAAAACTCGAGATCTGAAAATATATTTACTTTGTTTTAAACTGGGTATCAGCTTTTTAAATATATTAATTTTATTATTGTGTCCTCATCTATATGTTTGAGAGCTGTATTGCAACTATTTACATAGTTCAAGATGTTGTCTTCATCTTTATTGCCATATTCATGACGTTTCAGTCGTTGTACGCTCCGACTTTCTTCAGATGAGATACATTAGAATTTCGAAACGAACTCTTTATCTTGTCCACGGAAGTATATTGTTCTAATTCCACGTGTCATGCGTGTTTTGGATATACCATGGACCGTTGGATAAAAGCGTTGGTTGAGATAATCCAAAAAGTAACTTCACCCAAAGAGTTTCGAGTTCAATGCCTGGCCACAGCAGAGGTACAAAACGTTAGAGAGTTTAGTTTGTGACACCATTTAGGGATGCAAGGAAAAGGGGAGAAAAGAAGGGGAAGAAATGAAATTTTGATAATGAAAAATGGTGAAGGGTTTCATTGCCATTGTCGAGAATTCTAAATAGATAAAAATTAACTGTGTCGTGGTGGCGGACTTATATTATCGGGAATAGATAACAGCCACTTGGTGCTGGCGAAAATCTAATTGACAAGTTCCAGATCGGCTAGCTAAACTGCGGGACAGAATAGATAAACATTTAACTGTGTCACGGGAATGCCATTTTGGGCTTCCACAGAAAACTACAGCGATAAAAATTTAATAGGTCGCCCGTTGACCACACACGAGCTGAAAAAAAAAAAGAAAACAAAGAAAATAGGTTAAGTCTTTGTCGATGGAAAGATATCGTTAGACAAGGTACCTGGGTTGTGTTAGAATCTGGCGATAACAGCGAAACTATTTTATCGGAAAAGTTGGCTGTGTTTCGCTAGATGACACCCACCTAATTGGCGAAAATCTGATTGACGAAGTCCAGATGAAAGTGACTTTGGGATAGGAATTGAGGTTATCACACTACGGGTCGTATTGTTCTGTTGGCGGCCAGAGAAGAAGAGAGAATAGAAAAGAAAAGAAAGAAAGGAAATAGAAAAAAGAAAAAGAGGAGATAATTCTTTTTTCTTTGAGCAAGATATATTTTTTTAAGAAACAAGGCTAGTCTGGTCACACCCACACTGTTGATCGGCCATTAGATGAATGTTAACGAGAGCCAGGCGGAAGTGATCATGTGATGCAGGGGGGAGGCCTGCTACCACTCATTAAAGAGGATAGGTATGAGATGTTACTGCGAAGAAGTAGGAAAATCGTTGACGCCCTCTGAGGGTATGGTAAGAGAAGACTTCCAAAAAATGGAAATAATAAATTTTTCCTGACCGAAAACAAAAAAAAAGGGGATTGTGGATTTGAAATTGTCAGGGAACCTCAAACCCGACAAAGCCCACCCCGATTTTGGTCGGCGTCCATATAAGCAAAGTCTCAGCGAGCGAAAATCAGTTGGAGTTCCAGTTTTCCAGAATTTCCAGTTCGCAGTTGAAGTGGGCCCCGCCTCGCATTAGCTGACTAAGATTCGCGCAACTTCTGAACTCATCTTCAATCCAAGAACAATTTATTTTTGAAGAGCGACTTAGATTCATACCATCAAAGCAAGTTTTACGACTATCGCCTGAAGACACACCAAGAACCAGTTTCTTAAAGAACAGACAACTTAAGATGTTATGGCTCGCCTAGCAAAAACAACGTGTCACGAATCCATATAGCGGGTAGGGAGATAGACGCAGTCCTATGTATCCAGCAACCAGATATAAAGTATTGTTATCCTTTTTTTGATACCTTTGAGCTTTTGAGTTATTATTTTATTTTATTTTACACATATTTGTGTGATACCACCCTTATTCGAACTCAACCTGCATTACGGCCCCGACGATTGATTGATTTCGTCTGTGATCAATTCACAACGTGGGTAGGCAGACTGGAGATCAAAGCAGTTACTTCGGTAACCAGACGTTGGAAGCGAGTTGGGAACGACGAGGCTGATATCGAACCTAACCAGATTCCCATCCGAATCACCAAAACGTTAGGACGTCACATTTGGGTGCTGCGACCAATACCAAGCCAGTTGGTCGTCACAGTACGGGACAACACGACTGACGCAGACAGGCGGATGTCACGTTTGGAGCGGCGACACCCGAACGAAGCAGCGAGGAACGAGCAAGGCTGGGGGACGTCACAGTTACTAAAGGGAATTAACTGAAACTGAGATATCCAAAATAAAAAGGCATGACACGTGGAATTAGAACAATCTAGTTCTGTAGACTAAATAAAAGGCTTGGTTCGAAATTCTAACGTATATCACCTGAAGAAGGTCGGAGCGTACAACGGCCGAATATGACAATAAAGATGATGATAACAGAACGGATGATGTAAATAGTGTAAATGATATGCTGTATGTTTTATATGCCAGCTGCTTTTGTGTTAATACGGATATCGCTATTGCGAGGCAAACAAAAAATCTTCAGAGACAACAACAGTTTCGTTGCAGATTCTTGTCTTCTCCTTTAATATACGACACTCTTCGTCTTTCTTGCGAAGTGAGACTGCTGTCGCATCCCAGATTAACTCTGTCTAAACCAGACTTTCCTTAAATAGACACTTTTATCGTTATTGTCGACAACTGTTTTTCTCAACTCGTATGCTATGCAAAGACTCAAGTCTAGAATGAAGTAATTCAATAGTAATCAGATATTGGCTGAACAAATCAATAGACATCCAGAGGTTTGACCTATTAATGTGCAACCCAAGGAATCGAAAAAAAATCGGAAGGCCCTCGAATGCAGATAACGGATTTCTATGAACGTGTGATCACATAATTCATAGTAACCCCGATTATCATATGTGGTTAAAAAATAATATGCAGGATTATTGAAAAGTGTTGTAATAGAATATCCAACATTCCCTATCGCCTATATGAACAGTAGATATATATAGTAAGCATAGGATATACCTGCCTGTCGTGCTTCGGCAATTAGTTGAGATTCGTCTCCAACTATGCTAGTCGAACTCTCTGCCTTCGGGCAGAGAGGAACCCATACGAGGCTATGCCGAAGAGCAGAGTCTCGTTTGGGGTGGTAGACAGCTACCCGACCCCGTGTATACTGGGTCTACGGTGAATTTTTGCCCGAGTCTACAGGTTCGGTTTTGCCCCGCATTAAAAAACGGCCATGTACCACATCCTGCCACACGGGGAGGTAAGGTAAATATCCTTGCCTGCTAACCGATTCCCTGTGTTTCAGTAGTGTATCATCTTTTACAATAAAGCTCTCTTTCCTTCATTTACGCGCGTGTTGCTGTTCCTTTCACTCGAGTACCATCTTTGTAAACTTCTTTAAGGATGCAACAAAAAGTAACTCCCTATTTTATGTATAATGGACTCTCCTGTCTTACTATAATTTTTACAAGACGGGAAATTTCATCAAACGTAAAATAGGGAGTTACTTTTCAGTCACCATATACACCTTATTTTACGAAAAAAGGCTGGGGTATATTCTCGCCTATCCTGTTTTATAACCAGCAGTATAAACTGGTCGAGGTTAACTAATAGCCTCTATATAAAACTACCTAGACGAGAATAACCGTGGCTATGCATTGTGCTGTTACACCGAGTGGGCTTTCCCCCGGATATGTTTAGAGGGATAAAAAGAGAAGTAGAATTGGGTTTTCCCGTCAGGATGGGTGATGCCCTTTTGCCTCCCTCGCGCCCCCACCTTGCGTAACATCAGTTACGTTGCGGTTTTATGCCCGGCTATGACTAGATTAGACAAGCTCGAACCAGGTTAAAACTATGGCCAGCTAAGAGCAGGTTAGACAAGTTTTGACCAGTTTAGACCAGCGGCCCGAATGAAAACACTCGGATCCCCACGTTAAAAACCGATTCTGTGTCACAAACTGACTCAGTGGGGGTTCAAGTAAATCTCGGGCTGTTAGACCGAGGTACACCACATCGCACTGGATATTAACACACAACAGTAAAAACCATGTTAAATTAAATACTAAGCTCTCAGTCAGAGAAAGTAATTTCTATACACTTTGAAAGTGCATCTTGATTCGAGCATACAGATGTTTTCATACAGATGACGTAATTTTCTATGAAATGTAAATTTACGACTTTTGACTAAAAAGCAATAAAACAACCCTAGGAGTGTGCAGTTGAAAGAGAACAATCTACTCCCATAATTTCTTGAAGGTAAGCAGGATCGAAATACACCTGGTCCAGTGGATAAAGACGTTGGTTAGATCCAGTGACTAAACCCAAAGTTGTGAGTTCAATACCAGACCACAGCAGTGATGAACCAAATCTTGGAGATTTGAGTTAAAGGGAAAATAACTCCGATATCCGGCACGTGGAACTAGAACAATCTACCCCGGTGGACGCAATAAAGTTATCGGCTCGAATGTCCAATCACCTGAAGAAGGCTGGAGCGAACAACGTCCGAAACGTTGTGAATATGGCAATGAAGAGGATAACAGTCCGAATAATGTAAATAATTCAAGTACACCCGAACGAAGTTTGCAAAGTACAGCGATTGAAACGTCATCATAATTACATCACAGACGAGGACATTAGTCCCAATGTAAATACAGAGTGAGTCAAAATTATGTTAACACTAGTATGTGAGAATGAGTCAATGTTAACACTAGTGTGAGAGGAATTATTTATTCAGAGTTTACTGAACAGTCTCTACCTGTCCACCAGCAGAACTGATGCTCAAAAACCAGTGATCAACCATACAATTTGGTGCCTTGACAAACATTTCACGGGGAATGTTTGATATTACACCTGCTATTCTCTCCTTTAGTTTTGGGATGTCCCCAACTTTTTTGCTATACACGCGATCTTTTATCATACCCCATAACTCGAAATCACAGGTTGTAATTGGCCCATTTTTCTTTACAACTGTAACAGTGACTGCAAATGCTTACTTACAAATGCTGCAATAGTTTGCCATTGATAACATACCCCTACAAATCAGATGAGCAGGGTATTTCCAACAGGATGGTGCACCACCTCTTTTAGTCCGTACAGTTTGCGTTTGTCTCGATCAAAGTTTCCCAAATCTTTGGATAGGTCGTGGCGAATCGTTGACATGGCCACGACACTCCCCTGATCTTACACCCTTATGTAAATAAATGATTCCTCTCGTACTAGTGTTAAAATAATTTTGACCCATCCTCTCATACTAGTGTTAACATAATTTCGACTCACCCGGTAATGATAATTTCGGAAATTCACACAAACTGTTCTAGTTTACATCAAAATCTCTATTTTATGAGACTGACTCTCAAAGTGTCAATGCTTATTGACACAACACATTAAAATCAACGAACTTAAGCAACGCCGAGTGTGGTCAATACCTACATTGGTGACCGCTTAGGAATATCATAGGCTGTATGCTTCGAAGTCCGGGTTGTGTAATGAATAAAGGCTCTGAATTGGACATCAGAGAGCCAAATTCCAATTCCAGTCGTGTCCATGTGCAAATATAATTACGAAAGCTATGTATCTACCTCTTCTCCCCTTAATTATGGGTTAAATAGTAGGATTTGTATTAAAAAATTATTATCTCCAAGGAAAATCTTACAATCTATAAATATTTTCTGGCTTTAAATAATCTGTAGAAGGTTGATAAGCCGTAAAAAATCAAACCAAAACATTCAAATTCATGCATTTGCCAGTTTTAGTAAGTTTAGCTAATCCAGCTACTAACAAATAATGGAATACCTTAATAAAAAATAAAGTGTTTAATAAAATTATGCTTTTCAATCAGTCTTTGATTGTCGGTGTTCTTCTACTCCGGAAAGATCTCATTATTCTATAGTTTATGTCTTCAAACAAATGTCTTTGTCTTTAAAATTATATTAAGATTACTGTCGTTGCCTTGTTACATCAAAATCTTTTATTATTGTTTTACTTGCTTCATCGAGAGAAATCAACGGTTTTCTTGTCTTCCTTTAGTAATTCGCCCTTTTTTTATATGTTTCATTTCTTTGCGTTTCTTTTTTTTTATTCTGTTGAACTGAAAACAAGGCAACTTTGTCATTAATGAGGACATCCATTCAGATATTCATAGACATAACCAAACAAAGCCCTTCCAAACATTTGTTATAAATCATCATGATTGGCTTAAATCGATTATCACCCTAAAGCGGGGTTAACATGATCAATACATATGTCATAACAATATAAGTCACTGCCTCGCATTCATTCGGGCCGCCATTGAACAAAGAGTATATTGGAAAAGTAAGAAAGATAAAATGAAACAAATATCAACTGGGAATTAATAATATTTGACAAAGTTTTATTTACGAAATTCAGACAACTTAAGATTTACTCTAGGTGTAAAAGCAAGAGAAATAAGATAAAAGAAATGCTACTTACAAATTTAATAAGCATTGACGCATTTATATAAAAACTTCAAATAACTTAAGAATATTTGTTAAGTGGCTTTTTAATTTTAACGCCGCTAAAACGAAACTGCTTTCTAACGATTATTATATAAGAACTCTCCCCCCTTGTATCTGCATAACTGATGCTAACATCCAGTTAAGCAACTTCTTCGTCTTACAAATTTCCGTAGACAGGAAATGAAATGAATATATTTAACCAATTGCTAAGTCTGCGGTTGTACAATTAGTTCAATATGTCGTGCTAGACAACCTTTCTCGCCAGAATCTATCTTGTCCATGTATTTGTCTACTATCTCGTGATTTTTGACAGAAACCAAAGAAAAATCGGCAACGTTATCTCACCAGACCTGGCATATCTGCTTCAGTCATTTTTTCATCGCTGTAACGTAGCTTCACTCTGCCTTTTCTATAAATATCTTTTACGGTAATTGTTCTAATGAACGTTCCTCGTTGGTGCCAAGGCTTCAAGATGTTATGTGCAGTAATAAATTGGCAGCTAAGTTTCATTATTTCGCTGGTGTCATTACTTATCTATTTTTTTTTTCCTTTCCTACTCATCGCTTGTTGGACTCTTTTCCGGCGTCTTGCTTTTCATTCAAGTTTGATCTTCAAAAGTTTAAATGCAATATCCATCGTCATTTTTAATCTCCTTGATTCCTGTTCTTTTATTGTAGTCCTTGTTTCTCTCCCTGACCATTTGCATCCTAGTGGCTTTTATTGACTTGGTTCGTGTGAAATGATTGTAAAAAATATTACAATTTTGTGTAAAAGCAAAGGAACCAGGTTAAAGAAATACGAGTCCAAAATTCATGAGAAGAGTTCATTCGAACAACTGCCAGTTAATTACCATCGTCTGAATTAGTACAATCATAGTATTGAAATATGAAACCTCAATCATAATACATACATATATATATATATATATATATGAAGAAAAATATACTGAAAAAACAAACAAAAATCCTAATATGCGATTATGCTGTTTTAATTTTTAATGTCAACGTCGGACCTTTCGGTCTAATAGACCATCTTCAGGACATATTCATAAAACATAATTAAAATAGACCATATATAATTCAACATGAAAAAGTCGATGGACATAAAAGCAATGCCAATCCAAACAGATAACTGAAATCCTTTATAAGATCAGCGTTCCGTTTAAATATGATCTCGTCGTCGCAACGTGGGCGATGTTGTGACATGAAGCATTAAAACAGCATAATCGCATATTAAGATTTTTGTTTGTTTTTTCAGTATATTTTTCTTCATACTGTCGGATCTATATCCATATATTTGCTTACAAACACACACACACACACACACACACACACACACACACACACACACACATATATATATATATATATATATATATATATATATATATATATATATTGTTTTTGTCAGCAATCCCTCCTTTTACAAGTTTCATTAAAATAAACTGCGATTAACCTTTTTATTTAATTTTCTTTTCTTTACACAAATTGTGTAAAAACTGTCTAAAAGTTCTGAATAACCAAACTTTTTCGGTTATTCATTTAGCCATTATCAAAGAGGATTTTTGTGACTGGAACATGTGGGTATTTATGTATCTATATGAAGTTATATGAATGTTTTATTTTCTAAACACGGTCGGCACATTCTAGCTGTGTTCGTAGTTATATTATTGAGTGTTGACATTTTTTATTATTTTTCATATCTTTTACATGTGGGCGAGGTAATTATACTCGTATTTTCTATTAGTATATTTCGGATAGACTTTGGTATGTTTCCGTGTGTATTTAAATGAGTCCTAATTGAGCTATAACCAGATAGGTGTAATGTGAGTCGTCTAGATAGGCATGTAGTGGTATGAGCAATATAATTATTTGTAAGTCTGGTTTGATCAGGAACAAAGTTCCTTAAGGGCCATGTGAACTAATAAACAAAAATGGTTCTCTGTAAATTAGATTTTGCAGGTGTCTTGTTTCTGTTGATAAGGTTACCTATTTTAATTTTTTTCTAACAGATAATTTAATTTTCTTGTTCTGCTCAACTATATTAGTTCTTTCTAAAGTTATCATTTCCAACGCCAATCTTCCAAAATACCCACTGCACCGGTTCAGTGTTATCTAGGAATCTTCATGTTCAAATGTCAAATTCCTACATCGAATGAACAATTATATCACAAAGCAATATCTCAAGGATCGCCTTTCACTCTTGAGTGGTGTTCTTTTTCTAAACGATTTCTTTATTCCGCTGTCGTACAATTGTTGCCCAAAAGGCATACGCCATATCCAAAACTATAGCAGTAAAAAAATGTGTTGAATAATGCAAATAATTGCTTGTAAAATCTTCAGCAAATTCAAGTAATATGGACTTCTGCTGCAGTTCTGAATATTTTATCGAAGACAAAAGGTTAATCAATTAATCAGTTTTAACCTTGTTTCATTCGTTCGTTTCATCTTTGCCGTCAGATTTTAATTCACCCAACAGTTGATCCTCTATTATTTTGCAAGGGCTATACATTAAATTAACATTTTATTTTTATTTTAATAATTTTTAGCTTGAGAATGAATCCCGTTAGAACCGCAGTAACAAAACAAATGACCAAAGAAAACAAAATGTTCAACAATTTTTCGTCCAAAATGAATTTAATGAGAATTAATTTCAAAACAGAGAAATTATATTCGATTTCCATATTACTATAATTAATGCTGATTTCAATTTGAATAATGAGATTTTCTTTGAGGCAATTCGCGGCCATTACAACGGGTTTATAACAGAATAAAATAAATAAAATTTACATAGAACTGAATTTTTCAGCGATTCAATTAAATTAAAGCTGCAATCTAAAAGAGATCTGAATAAAAAAATGAGTTTATTAAACGATAAAATATCAATGAAATATTAAAGTTTTATGTCTGAAATGAAAAGTAACGAGTTTACCATAATTGTGGTATATATGATTGTTTGTTTAGAGGTACATCAATTCCTCATGGGTCATGAAATGCCAAAATTTAATTTTCCTGGAGAGCATTAGTAATAACTTTTACAAAAAGGTATTGCTGGTAATTTCTTCGAAAATTAATCACTGGTAAGATATACACACACACATATATATATATATATATATATATATATATATATATATATATATATATATATATATATGTGTGTGTGTGTGTGTGTGTGTGTGTGTGTGTGTATGTGTGTGTGTGGTAAATGTAACACGTCCGTAAGTATATAATCAAAGTGGATCCTAGTAATATAAAATATTAAAACTGATCCACAAATGGAGCGCAATGTATTTGTTATTACACAGCTATTAATTAATAAACAATAATATCCAAACTCCCTATTTCGGCAGACAAAAACACCGGTCCTCTGTCTCGTCAACCCGAAAGAGGCTAGTCTCCATATAAGTTGATTTGGGATTTTATTGTTTATTAATATATATATATATATATATATATATATATATATATATATATATATAAATATATATATATTGTATTTGTTTGTAGGTAATATTTTTTCTTCAAAAATGTATTGCTGATAGTATTCTTTTTTTTTTTGTTTATTTTTACAAAAATGTATTGCTGGTATTTTTACTATAAAATGTGTTTTTTATACTTTCATGGTGTTTTGACACCAGTTTGGAGATTGACTATTTGCCCATAAAGTCGACCCTAGCAGGTGCTTTGCCCTCCCCCCCCCCTGGGGGCGGGGCTTCAGCTGACCTGAGAATAACAGCAATTAAGTAGTGATTCCACGCTCTTCAAACCTCCTCCGAGGCCTTGCTGCCGGATGTAGACTAACGTCCTACCTAGGACGGGTGGTATATATTTGGTTTGTTTTACGTCATATCGACCTCAATAGGTTATTTAATGCCGACAAAATTTTTATTGCTGGTAATATTTTGTTTTGTCAAAAATCTATTTGTGGTAATAGTTTTCCTTCAAAAATGTATTGCTGGTAATATTGTTTTCCAAAAATATATTGCTGGTAATATTTATCTTTGAAAACAGTGTTCATAATATTTATTTTTTAAAAACATTGTTGGTAATATTTTTTTCAAAAATGTTGCTGATAATAGCTTTTTTTTGTTCAAAAAATTATTACTGGTAATAATTTTTTTTACAACGTATTTCTGGTATTAAAACTTATTTCTACACTTTCGTAGTGTTTTTACCTCAGTTTAAGGGTTAACTATTTGCCCATAGTTGTGACCCTAACAGGTGCTACCACCCCGATTCAGGGTGATCCTGGGATCATCAGCAATTAAAAGGTAGTTCCACGCTCCTCAAACTCTACTGGTCAGAGGCTTTGCTGCTGGGCGTAGTTTATCATCTTACCCAGGACGCGTATGTTGTTTATCGTCATACCCAGGACGTGGGTGGTATATAGTGGCATACGGTAGGCGAATAGAGATACATAAAAAGATCAACGTTTATAATCTGGAAGATTTACATGAACTGTTCCCTTTATATTGTGATAACGAAGAGAATCTGACGTGTAAACAATAAATGGGTTCAGCTGTCTTTTATTGTTTTCACAATTAACCGGAGACGAGGTTTGAGAAAATTCTTTAATTCGTTGTTCTTTAGGTTATATATTGCAATAAACATGCCACCATTTCACCGCCACTGCTGTCCCAATATAACTTTCCTCAAAGACACACGGCCAATTATTTTCGGTTGGTCAGACTCTAACGTAGCGATAGAAAGTTCTCTACCATACCAATCAAAAGTGCTTTTCAATTGAAAATTGGTTAATCAAGATGCAACACGTAAAGGAATGCTGGTAAGTATAGATGATGACGAATCGATGACTTTCAATCGCATCTATTTTAAAAAGTATCAATTACTTGAATCAAAGGAAATTATAAATACAAGTATACCTCACACTACGTCGTTAATTGCTTCCAGAGGTCACGACTTAAGTCGAAAAACGAATTAAATCGAAATAACCACATTATAAACCGCAAATAAGCACATCCTCTTGCAGATTACTGTATTTATGATATATACGTACAGTATTCTGAATAAAAATAGTAATTTTCCCCTTATCTTTTAGCCATATAGCATTACGTTTTAGCACTTGCACTGGGACTATTCTTCGGAGCCATTGAAATGTAATTGAAAGAACGTTAACGGCAGAACCCTAATGTAAACAAGTCTGAATTAAAAATCGATCTTTGAGCGAAAAACATCACATCAGTACCGACTGTCGGCAGAAATTTGAAATAAGGACTCTGTTGAACTTACTTTATTATGCTATTTTTTGTTTTTGCTGATTTTATAACACACACACACACATACACATACACACACACACACACACACACACACACACACACACACACACATATATATATATATATATATATATATATATATATATATATATATATAATTATTTTTTTTTAAAATTATAACATAAATATGTTAAAAATCATTGTTGTTCAACATCATCACTTGATAAGACACCGGAGGTGTTGAAACAAAATGGATATTTTTGTAGTGATTTTATAATATATTTATGTTATAATGTTTTTTTAAATAAATAATTATATCTGCTCTACTCTGTATTGAGCACTCTTTTAAGAATAGTAATTGTTGGTTACTGGAATTCATTCCGTATACACCAATTATATAGTTGGGTATATATATATATATATTTATTTATTTAGGCAGTAATCCTTCTTTCATGCACATTTCCTTGAAAAATAATTTAATTCCATCTCCATCAATCCAACCCAATATTTTAAGAAAACTATTGCTCGCTCATACCAATAGAGTTTCTTTTTATAGCCAGAATGGTACTATTTACACACAAAATGATGGAGTAAGTATGGGAACCCCTCTCGGGGCGGAGCTTCTCCAATTATTATATGGCCTATGTTGAAAACAAGGTTTTTACTAAAGTTATTAAACCTGAAATATATGTTCGTTATTTTGACGATATTTTTATTTTGGTTGAAAACAAGAAAGAAATAAAAAATCTGAAAGTTACATTTCAACAAAATTCCGTCCTAAATTTTACTTATGAACTTAGTGAAAAAAATAAACTTCCTTTCTTAGATGTTCTCGTTGATTTAAGTAATAATACTTTTAAAACTTCTGTTTATAAAAAAAAACAACTTGTAAAGACTCTTGCCATCTTAATTTCTCTAGTGAATGCCCATTTTAGATATAAAATAGGTGTTATTAAAAATTTCCTCACGAGAGCGCACGAGAATTCATCTTCTCGCACACTTTTCTTTAAAGAATTAAACAAAATAAAACAAACGCTAATTAATAACGGATTTCCTAATCAATTGTTTGATTTCCACATTAGGCGTTTTCTAACTAAGGTAGCTAATAGCAACGCCGAGAATAGAAATATAAACAATAAGATTAATAGTTTTTATAAAAATCAGATGAACGAAAATTATAAACAGGATGAATGAAGAATTAAGAATATTATAAAAAAATGCATAAAACGAGTTGACAAAAATGCATAGCACTAGTTGACAAAAAATAGATTAATTATTTATTGCACACAATGTAAAACCCCTAAACATATAGTTAAAAATAATAATTCACCTCCTAGAACAAAATTAAATAGGGCAAATATTATTTACGAATTCAAATGCCCATTAAGGAATTGTACTCCTCAACAATCAACTGTCATAAATAATTATACAGGCCACACTACAACATGTATAACACGCAGACTAACTCTACACCTTTCTGACAATAGCTAAATTAGATCTTATTTAAATATTCATGGAGACCTACCGGACACTATTCGTAACATACTTGTTAATACACTAATGTTTCATTGAATAATATGAACATATTATATCTATTTTTGTAATGATCCTTTCAAATTCTCTAACCAGTTTCTTGATGAAGATTTTTTCCAAACCAAGTATTTTCGATCTTCTCCAAGATCATACTCAATTGTGCTCGCACAAATAGAGTAAAATTCCACTTTTCGTAGAATTTACTTTTAAAAAGTAAAGCAATATTAATGTTTACTGTTAATATTTTTTAATATTTGTTAAATATTTTATTCCAGGCAAGGTGATAATGCCACTAAGACGCAAAGGGTTACTAGGAGTGACAGAGAAATAACAACAGATCAGTATTCAGAAAAACAAGACAGCAATTAACGTTACATGTAAATTTTTGAAGGCCGTAGGAGGCAGGGAATCAAAATCTAGAAGAGAATTCCACAGGCGAGAGGTGCAGAAACAATATTATAATAAAACTTACGGTTACCTCTAATTATTTCAATAGTAAAACTATGAGACCTAGTTGACCTAGTTGGCAATCAAGTATTATTTTAAAGTTCATGTAGTCATGTTACCAACGAGATCTCATAAGAATAATTGTAAATGAAAATATGTATTCAAAAGACAGGTAAGCTACCGTGGAAAGTGACTGAAGTCGCGATGCCAGGTCAGGACCGAAAACATTACAGACACTTTTTTGCATTTTATTGAGAATCTCCAGATATCGATCAGAAACGCCAGACCAGATATGGCAGCAATAAGCTATGAAAAGGTGAATAATACAATAATACAATCATATACAAATCCGCTACTTAGAAGTTTATGCAATAAAAATCATCAGGCGGATATAATCTGGAACCTGTAGTTATCATCTAATTTATATAATGTAGGGATGTCAGGTATGTACTACCCCAAGTGTATGTTTATAATTAAATAATTCGTATGCCTATATGCAGCTATAAGCACGTTTCTTTTATTCAAATTCCGGTCACCCATTCGCTGTAGAATTAGTAGTTTTTCATGTATGCACAAATTACAATGTTATCCAAGTCCGTTATATGGCTTAGCTTTAGAGAGTATTTCCCATTTGATACTTGATGCTTCATTTCCTTTGCTTATGACGTCGCAATAGTAGGTAGCTAAGAACGGTAATACTTTCCGTTGATCAGACTCATCTTATGTTTGTAGAAGTGTATTTTCCATTCACCCTCAGCGGCTCCTATGTAATACTTTGTCTCGCCACCACTAATCGCCTTAGCTTAATAAATAATCTCCCTTGCCAAATACGCTCCCTTCAGAGGAAATTCCTTTTTTTCTCTGCAGTTACATCTGCGGGATGCCCTGTTATTACACACTTCCAATAATTTTCTATTATGGCTTCTCATAATGTTTTCTATTAGGACTTATCACAATGTTTTCTTTTTTATTATTATCACTTATCATAATGTTTTCTATTAGGAATTATCACAATGTTTTCTGTTTATTATTATTATCACTTATCATAATGTTTTCTATACTCTGCTGCTGTTGCAGCTATTTACTCATCTTCAAATTGTTTCTGCTGAATAACTTTTTCAAATCTGCTGATTTATCAATTAAGTGTAGAAACATTTTTTACCACACTATTTTAACGCTAATATTGTGGGCGGGGAGTTAAACCATATTATTTGCCATTTTTGTCGTCACAATTTTTGCTTCTCTTATTATTCTCCCCGCTATATTGTCTTCAGATTCTAAGCGAAATTTGTATTTGTTCTCGCTTAATATATTTGGCTACACTATATCTATATCATTAGAAGATATCTGTATCCAAGGTATTTGCAGATAGTCTTGCATGTATTTATTTATAAAGATGTTTGAGTAATCTTGGAGGATGGCTTAATTCAATGCTGACATACATGATGGCGCTTAATATCTTAATAAAAGATCCAAACAATCATGTTTTTAGATTAAGCGTCACATCCAAAAAGTTAACTTCGATCATAACACTTTTATGCATACTTTTAAATTGTGGCTTTTACAGAACTTGCATAGTTCTTAATTACTTAGTTAAAGATTGTATTTCTTAGTACCATAAATCTATCGTCTCTTAAGATGAAATTCATGAAGGTTTTTTTCCTAATCAAGAATTTTCGATCTCCTCCAAGATCATCTTCAAGGGTATATTACAAAAACAAATTGAACCTATTTTGTTCTTAGTACCATAATTCCATCATCTCTGTACAGGTCCGTATATTATAAATGTCGAAAAGGTTGCTCAGTCACCATGACACCCACCCAATTCAGAGGCGTCCACCAATCCTTATGCTCGCATGACAATCTCAAAATTTGGATCCATTTCTTTTGGCTCATATCTCCCCTTTATGAAATAACACTGATTTCTGGGAATTTGTTAGTTTCAGTTTCTTTTGCTTTGTTTAGAAGGCACGGTGGAGTAATGGATAGCGGCTTGGATTGAGGAATCAGAGAGCCAAGTTCGAATTCCAGTCGAATCCATTACATTCACTTACGTGCTAACACCCTTGGGAAAGGTGTGAATCCTCTTTCTTCTCCCTCCAACTAAGGGTAAATAGCAGGACAGACTGGGTTCTATAGCCTTGGATGGCAACTGGTCTAGGAGAAGGAAAACTCTGAATTCAAACCTGCTCTTAGAGGAGGGTGAATGGAGTCTCACTGAGCCTTGGTTGACAATCCATTTAGTGATGGTGTCACGATAAAAACACCCTTGATAGCCCTAGCGAAGCATCAAGAATTCAGCTATTTGACAAGATTATGAACTACACCAATCAAAGTATTAGTGAGTTCAATCTCGGCTGAGGCCGCAAGATGATGATGATGCTTCGTTTCAAAACTGGCCAACGATTTCAAACGCAACTTTCACTAATTTTTCTATGATAGATTGGGTAAAAGTCAATAATACCGAATTAAATAAAAGAACTTTCTTTGGATTTTTATGCTATTAAACCATTCCATGGCTTCTTTCGTATTACGTCAAAGATTCACACCCAAGGCTTCACGAGTTGTACTTTCGAAGATTGTTTTATGAATTCCTCCGATGTTGTTTTTCGTAGAATACAGTAATCGGAATTTAGGATTATTAGAGAAGCCATCTTTGTGGTCTATGACAGATATGAATGCTTCCTTTATTGTCATTTTGTCCATTCTGTTGTCGATGCCTATTTTTCTGCTATAATTTTACCATTAATATTGATACTGTGCTCCAATTCTGTAGCGATTTTCTCGTAACTTTTCATTATCTCCTTATGGAAGTCCTTCTTGTAATTACTCGTGTTCATCTTTTGTAAAAATTACCAGATTTCTTTCGGCCTTAATTATTAATTTATTAGATTGTCTTATTTTTTTTTAAGGCATCTTCTTTCCCATTCTTCTGTAATTCATTAGGCGCTTTTTAAATACCAGTTATTTGATAATGCTAAACACGTCCTTTTCGAATTGGAATAATCGGTCAGCCCGCAGAAGGGAGGTTTGCAAGATTTCAATCCGTACACATCTCTTCCTTTAATATGGATGAGGGGTGAAGAACAAGCATTCTTCGTATTAGGCTTTCTATCTTCTGAAATAGTTTGATTTTTATCTCTCTCTCTCTCTCTCTCTCTCTCTCTCTCTCTCTGGATGACATTATATTCTTAGCCGAATAGCTCAAGTTAAATGGTTTCATCGTGGCGATCGTAATATGATACAAGGTAACTCAACTCCAAAATCATTTTAGTTTAGCTTAGAAATATGCTCAACTGAGACGAAGTTATTATACACACACATAGTAAGAATAAAAGCTAATTCTTAAAAGAACCTAAAGGCTTAAAATATAAAATAAACCAAGGGTCTATGCCAAAGTCGACGAAGCCGAAATATATATTACTCAGTTTCACGTAATAAGAATCATTGAACAGATATACAGACGAAATCAATAGGTGTAACCTGACATATAAACTAGGGGATGGCAATGTATATTTTTTAATATTTATTCTTATACTTTCATACGGACATCATCTCGTTTCTCTTATTCGACAGCTAATTATCCATTCGTTACATTGTCGCGTTTTGTCTCGTCTCTGGATCCCCACGTTACTACATAAAATGATTCCATTTACTTGTTTTATTAACCTTTGATTCCTACGAGAAATGACGTTACAGGAACAGATGTCACACGTTAGCTCAGCGGCAACTCCGGGGTGGGGGATATTAGTTGGTCGCAAACCTAACTGTGGGTGACATATCGACGCTTGAGAATTCTTAAGACCCTCTATGGAATTCGCGCCGTTTTGGTTTTATATTCAAAACCAAGACAAAGACAATCCACCACTGTCAGAATGCCCCGCCCACAGGGCACTCCGGCCAATCGTTTACGGTACTGCCCATGGTCTTTTTATACTGTAACAGTAGGATCAGTCATTTTTTTTATATTTACAAATGTCAGCTTTCTCCAACTTTAGTATTTTCTATGTAATTTTTGTCGTCCCTTTCGGCTTTTAATAACGTCTCAATCGTAACTAAATGGGCGGTACTACCTTGGTATTTTCTGTATGGTTGTAGAAGCATTTTTTCCATTCACCATCAGTGGCATCTATATAGTTCTTGGTCTCACCGCAAGTAAACGCCGTAACTTCATAAACAACGTCCTATTCCACTCCGTTCAGAAGAAATTCCTTGTTTACTCTGCAGCTACATCTGCGAGATTCCTTGTTATCACACACCCCTCCAATATTTTTTTATTATTGTTTATCGTATTTTTTCGATAAATTTGCTGCAACTATACGTAGATCACTTTCAAATTGTTACTGTTGAATAACTTTTTCAACTCTTATTTGGCGAAATGTGTATCAATTAACTTTAGAAGTAATTTTGCCGCGTCATTTTTAAAGTTAATATTGTCTACATACGACTCAGTTTGCTTCTCTCACTCAACATCTTGTAACCCAATAAATGCAGAATTAGTAATTTTTCACTCATGCACAATGTTCAACCTTCTCCAACTCTTTTATATGTTCTGGATTTTGCCTGTATTTTCTATGTTATAGTTGGCACTTCCTTTCTGATGCTAATGATGTTTTAATAGTAGATAGAAAAACCGGTGCTACCTTTAAGTCATCTACTTGATAAATTGACCATGGTGCTACACGTCACGAAGTATTACTGTGAAACGAGGCCGATTGGACTCTACTGAAAATTAAAATTCAGCTTTAAGGACAAAATATACACTGAAAATATTTGCGTCAATACAAAATCCATAAACATAAAAAAATGTAAACTGTTTTTGTAGTGATATTTAAATGACTGCCTAGTTAGGGCATAGAGACTATAAAAATGTCCAAAGAGAAAGGAAAGTGCAGAGTATGATACAAAAGATAAAAGACTACCGCTGGACTAACGAAGAAACACGAAGAACAATTCATAACAGTTTTCACACCTGAAATGTACGTGCAACCGCGTAAATGCCCGACGTTATTGTAAGCACAAAAACTGAAATTGTTCACGCCAAAGAGGAACAAACAAAAAGAGGTATCCGAGACCTTTAAACAGATTAATGAGTGACGAATATGCAGTGTGATGGGTCTTCATCTGGCATCTCATCTACAGTCACTTTCTCACAGAGGTCTACCGAAAAGAAATTTTAATTTTTTTTTCGATTTTCTTTAATTCTTTATTTTTCTTTTTTTTTAATCTTTAAATTTTATTTTATTGTATTGTATTTCTTTTTCTCCCCCTACTCGTCAGTGTGTTTGCCCATAGTAACACATTTTGTCCTAATCATTCTAACCTATTTGATGGTCTAGTTAGAAATTCCGTTTCGAAAGAAAAATCAGAAAAAAAGGGGAAATTGAATGTCTTTGGCTAGATGCGAAAGTGTCTCGTCAGTATTCTCAGGATTTAGTGGCCGACTATTCTTGCTTGATAAATTTTCTGATCTTGGAATTGTTTTCGCCGTTTCTTTCTCCTGTTGTTCTTAATTTTTATTGAAAGCATGCCTCCCAAGCCCACTATTTGGTGAGGGCGGTGGATTGGCCGTTGATCCCCACCCTCCACCAGGTCGATGCTTGGACTTAAGGTAAACTGTACATTCACTTGTTATCATGAGGAAGAAAGCGGACTAACACTCTCTGCCACGTATGTTGGGGTATTTATTATGACAGCAATAAATCCGGATAACCTTATTTTCTTCAATTTCTTTTTAGAATAGACAATGGGACTTATACTAAGTTAAAACTTAATGTTGCGAGTGGGTAGAATCCAAGTGTCAGCCAGAACTCTTTTCAAATTACCTCCCCATCTCATCGTTCCCTCTGTTTTTGTTTCTGTTGTATGCATTATATGTAATAGGAGTAGGTAGGCTTCCCTACCGCCCAGTCAACACTCCTCCCCCTTCTCTTGGACATGAGTAGAGGCTTACGCCTTGTTTCTTGTTTAGGAAGGGGTTCCCGGTACTCTCTCTCTCTCTCTCTCTCTCTCTCTCTCTCTCTCTCTCTCTCTCTCACTGGCCTCTCTATTAGTGCAGGTCTGTTTCCCCCGTGATGTGTGCAGTCTGTGGCATCACATCTTCATTCTGAGGGTACACGGTTGACAGTTCTCTGGTTGCTGTTTCCGACTGGTAGTTAGGAGGCCTAACTCTTGCGTAGCGTCTTGAGCGGCCGCTCTGATCAACAGTTGTATAATACCGGGGTGTTTGTAGTGCCATGTCGCGCATGGAAAGGTGTCCCTGCAGTCACCTCCGGTGGGCAACCCTGAGGCCACATTATGACGCAGGTGTGCCAACTCCTCTCTGCCCACGTCACGGTCGTATCTGTCTGTTTCTTTTACTTCGGGCCTTGTCATCTTCCAACGAAAATTCATCATGATTTACAAAGACCGAAAAAGTAACCCTAAACCAGCCACTCATAAATCACCTAAACCCCTCAACATTTCGTTCTCCAACATCCGTGGCATTATAACAAACTTCTGCAGTATGGAATCTTTCCTCACTGCAAATTGCCCGGATATACTGGCTCTCTATGAGACTAACTTTGTCTCGTCTATCCCCTCCTCTGATCTCTCTATCCCAGGTTACCTTCGTCTCCTCAGAAAAGACTCTATAACCCACATGAACGGCCTTGGTGTCTACGTCAAGGACCATCTCCCTCTGGCCAGAGAGTTGCCTCTCGAATCGGCTAACCAGTCATACATGTGTCTCCGACTCTCTCTCCTCAATGCGGTAAGCTATCTCTTTTTCCTTTACCGCTCTCCATCCTCTCAAGACTGTGGGATACTCGATAGCATTTCTGACAGCATAGACAATGCTCTCTCCCTCCACCCGTTTGCCCAAATATTTGTGTTTGGCGACTTTAACGCCCATCATACCATGTGGCTTAAGAATGCTACTACTGACCATGCAGGCATTCAAACGTTCAATTTTTCAGTCTCTCAATCCCTCACACAGATAGTTAACTTCCCCACTCGTTTTGCCTTCAACCGGGAAGGTAAAGCCTCTCTTCTCGATCTGTGTTTTACCTCCATCCCGGAGTCCTGTAGCGCCACGCAACTCTGCCCTCTTGGTAACTCTGATCATGCGGTAGTATCTGTTAACATCTCTTTCAACTCCACCCCCTGCAAACAACCTCCCACCACTAGAACTTCGTTCTACTATCAACGAGCTGACTGGGACGCGTTCCGTTATTTCCTCCGCGATGTCCCCTGGGATGAGTGTAAACGTGTCCTCAACGATGCTAAGTCACTATTTGCTGCTCGGATGAAGGAGCGTATTGCATCTCGCAAATTTGGCTCCAAAGATTATTGGCGGCTCTGCAAGAGCGTATTGAACATTGCAAACCCTCTATACCTCCATTGTTCAACCAGTTCAAAGTCCTGACCTACTCTGCCGACAAAGCTGAATTCAACTCAACGCTCGACTCTTCCGGTGTACCCATACCCGACTTCCCTCTTAGAACTGAAGCCCTATTGAGTGGGTTACACATAACCCTGTCATTGGTATTGGGCGTTATCTCCAATTTAGACCCCAACAAGGCTAGGGGTGGAGATGGGATACCAGCCATTGTCTTGAAGAAATGAGCGCCTGAACTGGCGCCCGCCCTTTCTAAACTATACAACTACTGCCTCAAGGAATCTTGTTTTCCTGACTGCTGGAAGTCCTCTTCGGTTGGTCCTGTCTTCAAGAACTCAGGCGACCCCTCTTATCCTTCTAACTACCGTCCTATCAGTCTCCTACCCCTCTTCGGCAAAGTCTTCGAAGCCCTAATCAATACCGAAGTTGTTAACCACCTCACATCCCATGATCTGCTCTCAGATAAGCAATATGGCTTCCGCCTTGCCCGATCTACAGCTGATGTGCTTACGGCCATCACTGAAACTGTCTACTGAGCTCTTCAAAATAACGGGGAAGCTCGAGCCGTGGCCCTAGACATCTCCAAAGCATTTGATAGGGTTTGGCATGCCGGCCTTCTTCGCAAGCTCCAGGGTTATGGCATTACGGGTCGATTGTTTGACCTAATACAATCATTCCTGTCAAAGCGTGAATTGAAGGTCGTTCTGAACGGATTCTCCTCCAGTTCCTATCCCACAAACGCAGGTGTTTTTCAAGGCTCCATCCTAGGCCCCATTCTATTCCTTATCTACATAAATGACCTTCCTGACGCCATAAATTCCCAAGTTGGCATCTACGCGGATGACACCACAATTTATTCCTGCCTCAAAAACAAATCTAATGTCACTGACAAAACTAACCTGGCCGTGCGTCTCGAAAAGGACCTCCAATCGGTTGTGAACTGGGGCAGGAATTGGCTGGTCAACTTTAATGCTTCAAAAACAAAACTGCTCTCTATTAATCACCACAGAGATCCTTCCCTGTCCTCCATTAGAATGTCTGACGCTCAACTTCTCGAGAGCACCTCTCTGCGGCTGCTCGTTCTCACGTTGACGGCTGACCTGAGATGGAACAAATACATTGAGTCAATTGCTTCGTCCACCGCAAGGAAAGTTGCCTCCCTTGTACCGCGCCAGGAGATTTTTCTCCCCGGAATCGATCCTCCAGATCTACAAATCAAGAATTCGACCTTGCATGGAGTATTGCTGCCATATATGGTCTGGAGCCCCTTCTGTTTGCCTCGGGGTTCTTGATAGGCTCCAGAGGCGGATATGCAATATAATTAGCCCTGATCTGGCATCTCGACTACAGACACTTTCTCACAGATGCGCCGTCGCCTCTCTCTGTCTGTTTTACAAATACTTTCATGGCAATTGTTCCGAGGAGCTGCATTCGCTGGTTCCCAGACTTCATGAGTTCAAGTGCCCGAAGAGGCTGGTATCCCGCTCTCACCCCTTCACTGTCAAAACTCCTAAATGTAGCTGTCTCTTCTACTCTAATAGCTTCATGTCTCGCACCTCTCGCCTGTGGAACTCCCTTCCCTATTCCAGTTTCCCTGAGAGCTATAATCTCCAGCTATTCAAATGTAATGTCAATCGACATCTCCAGTTGCCTTGACCTATCCACTATACTTCTCCTCATTCTTTCCTCTATCACTCCTATCTGATCTTGCTCCAAATTTTCTGTAACCCCTTGCGTCCTAGTGGCTTCCCGCCTTGCTTGGGGTGAAACGCTTAAAAAAAAAGGTGCCGTTGCTTCCCTCTGTCTTTTCTACAAATATTTTCACGGCAACTGCTTCGACGAGCTACTTTCCCCTGATTCCTACATGAATTTAAGCGTGCTACTAGACTGGCATTTCGGTCACTCCCTATCACTTGAAACGGTTAAATATAGCTGTCTGTTCTACTCCAACAGCTCCTTCTCTCGCACTTCCCGTCTGTGGAACTCCCTTCCTCTTGTTTCCCTGATATCTAAATTCTTCAAATATTCAAATGCAATGTCAATCGGCATCTTCTGATGCCTTGATCTTATTCCCCGTCTTTCTCTTTATCCTTTCCTCAAACACGCCTCTTTACGCTTGCTCTCACACTCTGTAATCCCTTGCGTGCTAGTGGCACTCCCGCCTTGAATAGGGGTGAAATGCTTTTCAAAAAAAGTGTATACTCGGCGAGAATTTCTGTGTAGTTCATCAAATACGGAAAACGTCACAAAAGTGCGTGTTATAGAATTAAGTGAAAAACAACGTATAAAAACTGTTAGTCGACTAAGAAACATTCTAATTTACCTCTGCCTATAGTTGTCTCCAAATAAATTAAGAAAGACAACGAGAAACTAGCAGAGGAGAAAGAATTTATTTCCATCTGACCTGAACGAACACGTAGAAGAAGAATAAATCAATAAGTAAAAACTACTAGACCCAGTGAAACGTGTTTAATACATACGTCGTGAAGTTCCCGGCTAAAGAGCGAAAAAGTCACGAATTAGCACAAAAGAAAAATAAGAGATCTGAGTTGCGGAACTTTATGTGACAATATTATTGCCTTTGATGTTCAGACATTTGACAGGAAATACGTGTCAAAATTATATTTCGTTAATTATCACGTCGGGAATGTCACCAGTTAATGGGGATTCTAGGAAAGAGAGAATATTTCTTGATGGCCCATTATAGACATTAGTATATCCGTAATATACTAACACCATGAAAGAAAGGTCGAGAATAACTGAAAGATAGGAATGACACAGACCATTTTCTCAAAGAGATTCTCCATAACTATCAGTATTTGTCTTGAAGAGAATGTACTTTCCTTAAAAAGAGAAAACAGACGCTTGCTTAATTGTGAAGTTCTTCGTAGCCGAGCGGTAACATCTGCTTGATAAAACGATGGTTCTCCTTACAAAGGTAGATGCAAGTTTGAATAAACATTTTCTTTAAAAAAGATGCTTAATAAATAAAAAATGGGGCATCTGTTTCAAATGCGAAGTGTATATTATAACGTTCGAATTAATAGAAATGCAAGATATTTATATTATTTACATCAGTCGAACTTTTGACCTCATCTTTATTGCCATGTTCACGGCGTTTAGGCCGTTGTAAGCTCCGGTCTTCTTCAGGTGATATACGCTGGAATTTCAAACCTATATCACCTTAACAGTTCGAATTATTTTAATCGTGTAAATAGATACAATACCTCATGGAATACTGTTGCCATATATGGTCTGGTGCCCCCACTGTTCATCTCCAGGTTCTCGACAAAATCCAAAGACGGTTATGCAACGTGATAGGTCCTGACCTGAGGTCTCGACTCCATCACTTTCTCAACGACGTAATGTGGCTTCCCTCTGTCTTTTCTATAAATGTTTTTTTATGGCATCTGCTCTGACAAGCTATTTTCATTGGTGCCCTCACTGCTTGAATTTAAGCGTGCTACTAGTTTGGCATCTCCGTCCCACCCTTTTACTATCGAAACGGTTAAATGTAACCATCTCTTTTACTCCAACAGCTTCTTCTCTCGCACTTCCCGATAGTGGACCTCCACTTCTCTGATAAGTATAATTTTCAAAAATTGAAATGCAGTGTCAATCGACATATTTTGTTGCCTTGATCCCTGTTCTTTTTAGCCTTTCCTCTTCTCCACCCCTATACACAGTCTTTTGCCTTGCACTCGCTGTAGTACTTTGCATACTACTGGCACTCCCGTCTTGCTTGGGGTGAATTGCTTAAAAAAATATATAGACAGATGATATATGTCGGAGTAAAAAAAAATCCAATAATTCATTAGGAATATGTTACTGATTACTATAAATGTTTCTTTTTTTTTAACGAGTACATAAAGTTGCTATCCAAGATTTTATTATTATTATTATTATTTATTATTTTTATTATTATTATTATTAAATAGTTAAATAACAACTCTCCTTGATTGAGAAGTCCAAAAGAAAAACTATGACTCCTCAGTTTCAGTGGTTAATAATTTCACTGTTTAACAAAATAAAAAAATACAATGGCAGCAAATTTAATATGTGGACCCACTAAAATAATTTTTTATATAAAAAAGAAACAATGTCGGATTCATTAAATACAGGGTGTCCCAGAATACGAACGCCATGTATTTAAAAATGCAGGAAAAGTAACTTATATATGTGGACCCACCAAAATAAATTTTACATCAATAAGAAATAATCTGTTTCATTAAATACAGGGTGTCCCAGAATTTATGTACCCCAAGAATGTGAACGGAATTTATTTTCTGTTTAAAAACTATATACAAACCATATATTTCTGAAAACTAGATAATTTAACAAATCTACTGCTCCAAAGAACATATCACTAGCTCCGCTGGCAAAGATTTTATTGTAATTTATAAAATATGTTCCAAATGTGTCCCGTTCTGCTGAAGAGACATTTGAATTCTACAGGCGAAGTTGTCGATGATTTTGAAGCAGTCATCTTTTGGTATAGCTCTGATTTATTTAGTGATTGCTACCTTTAGCTCTGAGATGGTGTGGGGTTGTTCCTGTAGACTCGATCATTCAGATGCCCCCACAGATAAATATCTGATTGAGGTTGAGGTTGGGGGAATGCGGAGACCAATGCGGTTCACGTTTACAGCTGATGAGGCGGTTGAGTAACTTCTGGCCCAGCCACTCCAGAGAGACATTTGCTGTATGAGCGGTGGTCCCGTCTTGCTTTATACCACTGCTGCCCCCTCTGAACCCTGGTTTCACCCTGTCAGGGACCATAAGCCCCAGTCGATGCCAGAATTTGTTCAGAACCTCCAAAGTTCCTTCGTGACGGTCAACGGCTTCTCTTGCGCGTCTTCGAACCAGAAGGGTCCAACATTACCATGCTTTTTTATAGCTACCCAAGCAGTACATTTCCATGACGGATGGGGTCTTTCTAGAAACTCATTTGGGGTTTCTTTACCCCAGAATATATTGTGCTTATTATTAATATGGTCTGAGAGTAGAAAATGCGCTTCATCTGTGAGCCATACATTATCGAGAAAGTTTGGCTAGTCTGCAATGCAATCTTGTCTGAGAACCAGTTGCACATTTCTACTGTCTTTTCCTTGTCAGTAGCGATCAGTTTTTGTTTTACATGTATTCTGCAAGGTTAAGATGAATGTCTTTGATCAGAATACGCTGAACAGAGGATTTGGTAAGACCAAGGTTCTGGCACCTTCTACTGCTGGATTTTTTCGGACTCCTGCCTACTAATTCTCGGACAGCTGCTATGATGTCTTCAGGAGACCGTAAAGTAGGTTTTCTGACAACTTTGATTGCTGGAGATTTTTTCTCGTGGTGTTATTTGTCCTTGTAGCCTCAAACTTCTTGATCCAGCGGTAAAGGTCAGTTTTGCTAGGTGTGTTATTTTTGTCATACTTTCTGTGGAATTTCGCAATGGCAAGTTTGTAGGAATTCCCCTCCAATTTTTTCAGCACACAGAAAATTTTCGTCCTTCTGTAAAATGCATTGTATCTGGCGTTTTTGTATTCCTATCTTGTCAGCTTTCTAAATCTGAAATATAAGAGGAAAATATTAAAAATCAACCAAATTACATAAGTTTATTTGGGTTACATTTTTACTGGGACAACCTGAATATATGAGAAGAAATGGAAATTTAGATTATCTTATTTGGACATATGACGCGTTCGGTGAAGGAAGGGCCTATTCTACATTTGATAATTTTGCGGTAATACGCGCTTAAAACTTTTTAGGCAGTTTTGATCAGCTTTTCTTTTCACGGTTAGCCGTAAGGAATGGTAAATGTGGGGCTACCTTACACTTAAGTAAAATAATAATAATAATATTTATTAAGATTTTGTTACAGGAAATATCAAGTTATATGGCCACGTTGTTGACAATTATGTATTTAGTTACATAACAAATAAATTTTGTTGTTAGGTATTCTTTATTTTGTTCTTTTTTATTGGCAGCATTTTAGAATAATTTACCTGCAATGCTAAGTTTCCAAAGATGAACAAACTGGAGCTATTTCATCTACGTTTGTTACCTCTCTTTTCTATTGTTGTTTTAGATCGCTTTCTTCCAGTTATATGGATGGACAATAGCGAAATTCTGGAACTTGGAATGATCTTATTCCATTTCAAACATAAAACCAGTGAAAAAGAATATTTTAAACTAATATGACCAAAAATAAAATGCTTTGGACAAAAAGAAATGAATGATTTTACTATAATTATGTAACAATAATGTAACGGCATTTCGCAGACAAAATCTACGGTTTCTGTTACGTCATCTCATTGCATGTATAAACCTGAAGTGATCTTGAAATATTGTGTAATCAGCCCTAATTTTTGCGAAAATACTTTGATATCATTAATAATTTACAGTGAATAAAGCAATGTTCGATTTTTTTTGTTGAATACGCCCCACTTCCACTGAACACATCATATATGTTCAAAACATGGGAACCTCGAGAGGGTGTAATGGTTAGCAAGCTTGTCTCGCTAGAACAATTACGATTGAGTAGTGAGTTTGATCCTCACTGGGTACCCCCTAATTTCGGCCTTGTGCGACATCTAAGCTACGCTTGGAAAATCACTCTATGTTCAAAACATTTTAGCATTTCATCTTTGTTTTCGTTAAAACCCCCAGTTTTCAAGAAATATTGCTGACAGAAATTTTGGTAAAAGCCTTAGATTTTGATTTGAAGTATTTTTTTTTTTTACTAGTAGTTGCCAATTACAGCCCCAAGAGTCATTGAAGTGGAGTTTTTTTTTTTGTATGACCGGTAAAAGTAAGAAGTGCAGTTTATGAAGCTTTGTCGGAATTTCTGCAAAATATTAGCATGTATTATAACTTGTGAAAATCGACCCTGAACAAGAATGAGTCATTAGGTTGTCAATGTTATCTGTCAGACTTGAACATTTCATAGAATCTTGTAATGTGTTCTGAAGTCAGTGAACATTTAAGAACATTCCCCGGAGCCGAGATGCAATTGAGAAAGTTGTTGGATATCACAAACACTGCGCTAAATAACTTGCAAGTCTCAATATCTTCATACTTTCTATAATATCGCTATTGATTAAACCAGATTAAGTTTCTCATAATTTGGACAAAGAGACTTTAAAATTGACAGAAGGCATTTCTCTTTGTTTGATTCTCCAAGAGATTATTTTCTTTAGCGTCTAAGTCAATGGACAGGCGGGTCAGTCTCTATTTGACATTAGTTCCAATTTCTGGCATGTTGTCCATCAAATTTTGCAAACAAATACTGCAAGTTTCTTCTTCTTCTTATATATATATATATATATATATATATATATAGTCGCTGTCAACAATTTCGTGAATCTCCAAAATATGGTAGTGTGTTTCTACATGCCGTAACTATGCATGTATAAGTAGATCTCGATTTAACATAAAAAATGTCTTCAGAAAATAGTCGATCATGTCTCTCCACAAAGTTCCTTTCATTTCTGATAGCTGTGAATTCCCATGGCTTCTTGATTGTCATGTCGCCGGTATGAATTTCAATTACTCTTTAATCCATAACTACAGTTTAATCCAATAAATGCGAGAAGAAGCGATTGATTTACGACTTTCTTAAAATAATAACAAAAATGATACATTAACCAGGAATTTGAATTCGACTCGATTATTATTTCCTTCTACTTTAATAACAATCACGTTAACCGTAATCCCCGAAAAAGAAATTAAAAAATTATTAGCAACTAAATTTATTTTAGTCTATACATGCAGCTGTTTTTAGGGTTCTTTTTTTCTACAATTTTAATGAACATCTATTCAAATCTAATATTTACGTTAATTATTAGCACTAGAAATACCGGATTTCTTCTTTGAATTTTCTAATGAATCCTAATTCTTAAGCTAATGATTGAATAAGCTCATGGCGAATTCTACGACAATAAAATACCCGTAGAAATTCCCTTTACGCATCGCTAAATATTTGAGCTTAGCAACTTTAATGACAAAATATTGCAATAACAATCATAAATATAAATGCTGGTCGTTATTTTTAGATGTAAGGGGGTACAAATGAAAAGATTTGACAACTTTTTCATTTCACTAAAATAGACGTTAAACACTTCTAATTTATATTCTTTCTTTCATTTTCTCACTGAGACCGAGTAACGTCTCTATTATGTTCTTTTCCATTTTTCCATGTGATAAAAACGGAATAGTTTATTATTTCTGAGGTATTGTTAGGGCGTAATGTTTGTGCTAAGGGTGGGACAAGCAGGATATAATAAGGTAATGTCTCTTTAATAGAGTTATCTTTAGCTCGAAGCCTGGTTTAATGTCACCAATTGACGGCAGATGACCATTACGCTAGTACGGGTCCGCTGAAATATTTGACTTATCAGTGACTCACCCATCGTCTGATAAAAGTCTACAACATCCAATGAAGAATATACACCGGTGATAATGTGGTCTATTTATATTATTCGGTCGACTTAGCACGGACATTATTGAATCTCTTACGCCAATCATCACTGTTCTGCATCAAGTTCGGAAGGTCATTAGGGAGCCATACTGTGTCATAACATAGTTGGTCTACGTAGGTGGTTGCTGGGTGACCAGCACGTCTAGTTCCAAGGCTAGGTGTCCAGAATAGTAGATCCCTTTCAAGGGCTTGTTTTGTTCGTCAGCAGTATCTTGAAAAGCGCCTCATGAGTTCGCGTAAGATTGTAGAAATATCAGAGATGGGTCCACAGAACTGTGATTTAATTGGATGTTGACTCCTGTAGATGTTAATTATACTGATTAGCATCCGAGTATAGTTTCCATAAACCTTACTCTAGGATTTTAATTAATATCCAAGCTATCAAAACTGCTCTACAGTGGCACGAAGGAGGTTCTCTGGTAGATCAAATTTTCAGATTACATCCATTTTGTTCAAGGCGGTTCAGGCTTTAGCTATGGGAATTTTCACACTCTTTTCAGTAGAATCTGTCTCGGTATGTAAAAGATAGGACATATTTTATTGATTCACCTGAGACAGTTTGTATTGGACCTTGGTCTACTAATGATCTTATAACAGGAGAGAGCTATGGAAGAAAGGTTTATTCTCTCATTTATATTTCCCCCATTATGGGCATTATTATATCCGTGATATAATAACACTGATATTTCACAGAATGGCTGAAAGGAAAAAGACAAACATGCTTTGTTCTCAGGGAGACTTTATGTCACTGATACATACACAATTATATATATATATATATATATATATATATATATATATATATATATATATATATATATATATATATATAAACGTGTCATCAGCGGAGAATAATATATCAGATCTACACAGCGGTCATATTGTAAGGAGAAACAAAAAGAAAGGGTCTAACATAAATATGGAGATACTTCTGTACGTGGTTAGGACTCCAGATTCAAATGGGCCGGATTCATCTGTTATGTCACAGACGAGGGCATATTCCACGAGGGGGAAACGTTGAGTCTTTTTTTTTTTTTGAGGTCTGTGAGCCAGAGTTTCTTTCTCTATCTTGGAAAGATATATTCCCAAAGGGAAACGCTACCATGTGCTTGTCAGCTGCTGAGCGAGGGAGATTTCGCATAGGTTTAAAAAAAAAAACAACTGCTCGGTTTGGCTGCTGTAAACAAACTGAATAACTGGCCACTCTCGTCACTGTATAGAGTGACATCACTAAGCGGACGTCACGTGACTATCTCGACCAAAGGGAGATAATCACCTTTTTGTATCACTACAGTGTACTAAAATAAATTCATTTTTGCAATACTTTATACTCGTATAATATTAGTATCAGGTTGAAATTGTCGTTTTGTTTTAGAAAAAATATATTGATCGTGATATAAAAAATGTGATTTATTGTCAGTAAAATATAATTACATATAGTGTACTTCTTTTTCGAATGGCGTTTATCTTTTTCTCATTGGTTGAATTTCTGGAATAATGAGCTATCATGATTTACACTATTTGCATTCGGACTGTTATCCACATTTTTGTTGTTGCTATCACAACGTCTCGTTCTTAATTTTAGTACCGCTTAGTTATTGCTCAGTCAGTTTCCAAAGCCTCCAAGTCCACACTGCCCGCCCCAGTGATTGCTCTTTCCACCATCGATGAAGTGGGTTCCTTCCTAACCTTTTGTTTGAAGTAGTGTGAAACGTCAAAAATGTCATTATTTTCTTTTCGAGTAATATATGCTATCCATTTTAGTTATTGCAGCTGCTGAAATTCTTTAATGTTATGGCTTTTGTAGAGAACTCATAGGTAGTTTCTTTACCTTATATTCTGATGGCATTACAAACGTAATTGATGCAGCACAACTTTCAATTTCTAAATAGGGTGCAAGTTAATGTAACAGTTTAGAAAATGTACAAACGGGACAAGTAAAATGAACATCAAAAGGAGGAAATATATTTGAGTTTGATAATGGCACTGAATAAAACACCTGCTGATTGGCGCAGGTAAACAAACATTATTAAGACATAGGAAGATTTCAAAAAGTACTGAAGTGTTATTTTTGGTTGAAATTTATAAAATATAACTAATAATTATTGCTGTATTTACACTAGTTATATTCAGACTATTGTCTTCATCGTTGTTGTTGTTGTTATCACAACGTTTCGGCTGTTGTTTCTTCCGGCCTTTCATCAGGTGTATATTGATCTGGGTAACCTACAGGCAATTCCCAACTAAACCCTTGATTCAATCTACGCGGGGAGATTAATCTTGTTCCGCTGCCCATGTCTAGGGATATGTCGTCTCCTTCTTAATTTTAGTAATGCTCAGTTATTGCTCACCCGTTTCCACAGAGTCCAAGTACATCCAGAGCGCCCAGGAATGGTTTACATTCTAGATAGGGGATTTCTTCCTGACCTATTGTTTGAAGTGAGAAACGCCAAAATCTTGGTGATATCATTTTTTTCTTTTCGAGTAATATATGCTATCCATTTTAGTTATTGCATCTGCTGAAAGTCCTCAATTTTATGGCTTCTTTTGCTAACTCACAGGCAATTTCTTTACAGTATTTTCTGATTGCATTACAGAGTCCAAATACACACTGCTCGTCCCAGGGTTTCGTTTGGTTTGCTTTATCAACCGCAATGGGTTATTTAATGCAGACAAAATTTTTATTGCTGCTATTATTTTTTTTTCAAAAATGTATTTCTGGTAATATTTTTTCTTCAATTCTTCAAAAAATCTATTTCTGGTAATATTTTTTTCTTCAAAAATTTATCGCTGGTAATTTTTTTTTCAAAAATATATTGCTGGTAATATTTGTTTTTTTTCAAAAAATTATTGCTGCTAATAATCTATAATAAGTATTTCTAGCATTAAAACCTATTTTTACACTTTCATATTGTTTTGACCCCAATTTTTTTTTTTGGGGGGGCAACTCTTTACCCATAGCTGGTATCCTAACAGGTGCTACCACCCCAAGGTCATGAACACCAGCAATTAGGATGTGGTTCCACGCTCCTCAAAACCTCCTGATCAGAGGCCTTGCTGTTAGATGTAGTTCATCGTCTTACCTAGGACGTGCTCAGCCCAGGGATTGAACTCACAGCTACTAAGTCACCATAGCAATTACTTCTTACGTTGAGCTCTTTATGAACTCTGAACCCTGAACAAAACGTGTGAAAATGTTTGCGGATGTATTTCGATATGAAATTTGATCCTTGAACAAAGCATATTAGGATCAATAGATCCTGAGCTTATTTTCAGCTAATCTGCTACAAAACATATTAGAATTGGTGTGCATCTTGCTCTCGGAAATCCGAAAGCGTCTGAGTATGGCCGCCAGTATATCACTGTGCGTCTCATTTATAAAATATCTACACTTGAAAGAAAGTTTCCATGAGAAATATATAACTGATGGAATTTATCAAGGAAGAATGAATCTTTCTGAGGGCGTCATCGATCTCCGTTCAGCTTTTGCTATATGTAAATATAGTTTCGATTAACCCAATATCGCGATAAGGAAATATCAGTAAATATCGAACTTAGCGAGCCATTGTTAAACTAGATCGATATTTTGTTTAAAGGCAAGAAAAAAATCTGAATGAGCATTTTCTCAGTGATATCTTTATCAAATCAATCAAGCACAAACCACATATCAGCAAAACGAATTCATACTAAATTATTATTATTATTATTATTATTAATATTATTATTATTATTATTATTTCATTTCCTTTGATTCCTGGTGAGTACACATTTCTTTCCGGGTCCCACCCAGAGACCTAAGCTCAGAAATGGCATCATAACATTTTCCACTGACCAATTAAAACACACACATATTTTACATAGATGAAGCACTTCGTTATCTGTGGGCTGTACTCGTGAGAACAATTATTGGTATTACTTTAAGGCATGGGCTTCCAGGAATCACTTCAATGGAATCTTTTCTAATTAATCCGAAGTCTCCAACAACAACAGGGATC
Source organism: Acanthosepion pharaonis (assembly GCA_903632075.3). Taxonomy (NCBI): domain Eukaryota; kingdom Metazoa; phylum Mollusca; class Cephalopoda; order Sepiida; family Sepiidae; genus Acanthosepion; species Acanthosepion pharaonis. The sequence continues at coordinate 3,456,304 of CAHIKZ030002323.1, read as the reverse complement.
CTTGATGTTCTCATGTGCCATATTTTTGAGATTGAGATTTCAAGCTATTTGTATTTTGATAGTTTTTTTTTTTTAACCTTCGAAGCATACATTGCAGTCTGCAGGGACTGTCATATCAATAAGGAAGCACCTTTTTTTTGTTTGTGGTCTTTAATAACAATGTCTGGGCGGTTAGCTTTGATTGTTCTGTCTCTGTTTTAAATGTGCAGTCACATAAAATTGTTACAGGTCCTATCTCCGTAATTATTTACTTGGATTTTCGTTGTATACACATTTCCTTCCGAGTCCCAACGAGGAACCTAAGGTCAGAAATGTCTTCTTGACAGCTTCCACTGATCATTTTAAAAAATAAGATCAACCACATTATATATAGATAAAGCTCTTTGTAATGTGTAAGCTGTACTTGTGAGTACAATTTTTTTTTATATTTCTATTATTATTATTATTATTTTTATTTTCTTTGATTTCTGGCGTTTACACATTTCTTTCCGGGTCCCGCCCAGGGACCTAAGGTTAGAAATGGCGTCATGACACTTTCCACTGATAGATAAAGCCATAGATAAAGCCCTTCGTAAGGTGTGGGCTGTACTTGTCAGAACAATTCTTTTGTATCTCTTTGAGGCATGGACTTACAGGAATCCCTTCAATTAGTCTACTGCAATCTTTTCCAACCAATCCTAGGGCTCCAACTACAACAGGGATTGTTGATGTTCCCATACACCACATTTTTGAGATTTCTATTTCAAGGTCCTTGTATTTTGACAACTTTTTGAATATCTTCAAAGATACATTGCAGTCAGCAGGGACTGCCATATCAATAAGGAGGCACCGTTTTTGTTTGTGGTCTTTAATAACAATATCTGGCCGGTTGGCCTTGATTGTTCTGTCAGTGTGTATTGTGTAATCCCATAGAATTGTAACAGGTCCTATCTCCGTAGCCGGGTCTGGGTGGTGTTCATACCAGTTTCTTTCAGTTTTCTTCCCGTAGAAGTTGCAGATTTTCCAGTGCAGATATTGGCCCACTCTGTCATGTCGGGTTTTATATTCAGTGGGTGCCAACACCGTACAACCTGATACAAGATGATCAATTGTTTCGGGATATTTATCACAGAATCTGCATTTTGGGCTGACACAATATTTTAGTATATGTGCTTGATAATTCCTAGTTAGCAAGCATTGGTCCTGCGCAGCAAGGATAAAACCTTCAGTTTACGCTTTCAACCCTGCACTACGTAGCCACTGATTATTATTATTATTATTATTATTATTATTATTATTATTTTCTTTTGATTTCTGGCGTTTACACATTTCTTTCCGGGTCCCGCCCAGGGACCTAAGGTTAGAAATGGCGTCATTACAATTTCCACTGACAAAAAAAAAAAAAAAAAAAAAATTAAATTACATACATAAAGCCCTTCGTAAGTTGTGGGCTGTACTTGTCAGAACAATTTTTTGTATCTCCTTGAGGCATGGACTTCCAGGAATCCCTTCAATTAGTCTACTGGAATCTTTTCCAACCAGTCCTAGGGCTCCAACTACAACAGGGATGTTCCCATATGCCACATTTTCGAGATTTCTATTTCAAGGTCCTTGTACTTTGACAACTTTTTTAATATCTTCAAAGATACATTGCAGTCAGCAGGGACTGCCATATCAATAAGGAGGCATTATTATTATTATTATTATTATTATTATTATTATTATTATTATCCTGTGCCGACCAGATATCTGACTGGTGAATATCTTTCGATATCAAATGAAATCAAGTATCCCCAAAAGTTCTGTACGACAGGATAGTATTTTATTATGTCTCAAAAATCCGAACATTATTGTTAATAATGTGTGTCTAGATTTATGGCGCCAGATACGGCGGAATAAGATTTTTTGCGATCTTTGATCGTTGTAATTACGGATAATATTGGGACGTATATTCAGATATATGCTATTTCTCTTTAACTTCAAACTAGTCATTGGAATACAACAAAATGTATGTACTAGACCATTAATACCATTGACGGTGATTTTTAAATGAGCTGTCATTGGCATTGGTGATGGTAAAATAGGAAAAGAACAAGCTGATGAAATAGTCGACAAGTAGCGAATAGGACCCGGCAACGAACACCGAGAAAAAAGTGTCGAACTGAACACGACAAACGATGAAATAATAATCAATAATAATCAATAATAATCAATAGTTAGTTTAATAGACAACTCATTCTACTGCTTGGAATGTCGGTTCATTATGTCGTGTCTATTCAATTTTTTCTCGGCAGAATCTTTCTTGCACATTTATAAGTTTACCATTCGTCCATCCATAGAATATTGCTGCCACACCTGGTCTGGTTCTGCTAAATATCGAGAAATACTTCACAAAATCCAAAAAAGAATCGTCAGTGTTATAAGCCCTGATCTGGTATCTCGGATTCGGTCAGTTTCACATGGCTGTAACATGCATATTTTAACAGTAATTGATCTGATGAGCTTTCATCTTTGGTACATCGAATTCATCAATTTAATCGCAGTACAGGATTGTCAGTTAGGTCACATGATTTCCCTGTTGCAAGCGTAAGTTCGATTTTAACAGTATCTTCTCTTGACCTATTCGCTTTCCTATCAACCACGATCTTCACAATTTTAAATGCAATGTCCATCGTCAGCCATTTTTTTCGTTGCCATCTTTGTTTCTTTCACCTTCAGCAATCCCTTGTATCTTGGTAGCTTTTATCACCTTGTTTGGTGCGAAATGATTTTTAAAAAGTCTTGTTTGGAAATAGAAATTCCTAGGAGGGGACACAACAAACCAAATTAATGATCAGAAATGCAATTAAGTACTCTGCAGCTTATAGAAGAGCCACCTGGAATGATCGCACTACAGTCATAGGCAAACTTATCTTAAAATTATGGTAAAGAAATCCAAAGCAATACCTAAATGAAAATATAGAACACTTTAAGGGGAACTTTTGTGACACCAGAGATTATCTTAAAGGAAAAAGTATATATATGTATAAACAGGATTTAGTATTAAATCACCCATAGGGTTGATATGCCAATAAACCCACCTAACAGTTTAAATTCTCAAGCAGATAAAAAAAGGCGGCAGTAGACAGTGTCAACGAAGGGCACAAAATGTAAAATATTTTTAAACAATCATGAGATACAAATGCAGGTTTGAAAAAGATGAATGGTTCAACTGAAAACGTGCAGAGATAGAAAAACTGAAAAACATAGATACACCAGGTATGCATAAAGGAATAAAAGAACATTACAGATGATTATTGCGCCTCAACCGAATGAATGAAATTAAAAAGGAAATGTTCATAATAGAAAAAGAAAAGACACTTTAAAGATGGAATAACAGACCTCAAAAATATGCCGTATATAGAACTCCCTATATTAGCTCGATATACAATTTTCGACACCGTGTTTGCTACTTAAGGATCAGGCCAGCCACCTACCGATGCTAGCATATGAAAAAAAAAACTTTGGTCGCCATGCATCATTTGTACTGCGTCTCACCTGAAAGTTTCTTCCATTTACTTACTTTTCAGATTCTGATATGCGTGCATGAGGTGCCAATTTCTTTCTGTAAATTATAGCAAGCCATTTCAAAAACGTGGTTGCACCTACTGCGTTATTGTTACATTGATCCGCTGGTGAAGTACATTTTCTCGGTTGCAACATCGCAAGTCGAATGTATAATTTACATTTATGGATCATTTGACTCAAAATAACCAAAAATATCTCTTTCTGGAAATAGTTTTTAATTTATTGTATTTACAAGTAAAACAAAAAAAATAAAAATAACAAAACGCTTTTGGGATTTCCCTAATATGATGCAAAATATGAACAGAGAAGCTTTTTTCAGTGACTGAATATCCATAAATTTCCTTGTCAAAATGCTTAATTAAAAATTGTTCAATTTTTTTTTTTAGAAATAATTGTTATATTTTTGTAGCATATTCACGATTAGATGAATATTGACCTGAAGATTTCTATGTATACTGTTCGGTTTATAAATATATTCACTGCTGGATTGATAAGATGAGAACTTACTCTAAAATATTTGTTACGTGTAATATATATCTTTGTTTATTATCATTAACCTATATACTTAATGATATATGTACTAGGATTATGGCATCTTGGTAATGTGTCATCAGTCAAAGAACTTTTGTTCAAAATTAATGCAAAAGGCATTAATTTCTTTTGTTCTTGATAAAAGTCATTCCCAAACCAAAAATTCGATTTTACTTGATTTTATTTAATTTAATTCGATTTGCTAATGATGTAACTGTACAGTTCTTATGGATTTTAACGCATGTAACAGTTTATAGCTATAGCATGACATACAAATTTACAAATAAACAAAAATTGCGAACTTTCAAATACAATTAGAAGCTTACATCTGCAAGTATGAATAGCTATATAAAGGAAAAGTATGTGGAATATTTGGTATAATTATAGTATAATACTAGCAGCATGGTCCGGCTTTGCCTGTACTTGATTCAAAAATTGCTATCACTTGACTTAAAATATTTTTGCCCTTCCTTGCCTTTAAAGGAGTGTCCTTTGCTGTGCTGATGTTGCTACATACCTTACTTCTTGCCTATCTCACACTGCGAATTTTTTCTAAGCTCTATACTAAACATTAAATCTGTTACGAAAAAAGAACTAAACAAAATGAACACAAAACGATCAGCTTTAAAGAAGGACTCATGACTGGAAAAACAGAATGAAAAAAGAATGTTAACAAGAAATACTTTTTCACACCCAACCCAGTTCTGCGGAAGAAGAATCAACGTTGAGTTTAAGCAAGCGAATGAGCCAATTGGTGTAAAGTGCCATGCAGATTTAAATTTCTCCCACTTGTGACGAATGCAGCTATCGATTTTTTGATGAATCTACAAATTTCAAGTAGCGAGTTTCTTTTCTCTGGTAGAAGAATAAATGCTAACAGAGCTGTTAGAGCTCTAGAATTCCATCTTGCATTACTTAAGGTATTTTTGAACCTTCACTTTAGGAAACCTTCCAGTTACTTCGAAAAAGCGGAAAATTTGAGTTAAATGAAATAGAAATGTCATATCATCACGCCATCCTGCTGTTTCATTAACTTCTTCTTGACCTTTCTTGAGATTCTTCTTGAGCAGTTCATAGTTATTTACAATTTCACGAATAAAAGGATATTCGATATTGGGCCATGTGTTGTTTACTCCATGTTCGTTATCCATTGCCACATGAAGCACACGGTCAAGAATGATATTCACAGCCAATGAATTGTGCTTCTTTTTAGTTTCTTTTGAGCAAATAGACTTTCTAACTGAATGACAATCCCATTCCTGCCTCCTGTATTCACATTTGTAATGTCCGCTGCAATAATATTTATGCTCTTTCATGAATTTTATTCACCAAAAACAGTTGTTATTTCTTTGACAACGGCATCCGTTTTGGCATATGTAATGCTTCTAACTTAACTTCTCTGATGTCATTCTTCAAAACAAGCACTTGAAATTCTTAGCCATCATTTCGCTTACCATCAAAATGCAATGACCAGTTTTCTAAATGTAGTGTTTTCTTTATTTCTTTAAGTTTAACAAATTCTTGAATCTAAAAATACCAGATTGAGAAGTTGTCTCAACGTTAGTCTCTTATTGAGATAACTGCTGACAAATATTTATTGCTTTTCTGGTTGATAAGTTTGAAGATGTTACTAATTTAGTTGCAGTTTTGTTTTTGCCATAATTCTTCCTTTTTCTTGTGGATTGTTCTTCAGAACTTGCGTAATCTTCATATTCACTCTCTGATTGGATCTCTGATTCAGTCTTGGATTGGATCTCTGATTCAGTCTCTAATTGGATCTCTGATTCAGTCTCTGATTGGATCTCTGATTCAGTCTTGGATTGGATCTCTGATTCAGTCTCTAATTGGATCTCTGATTCAGTCTTGGATTGGATCTCTGATTCAGTCTTGGATTGGATCTCTGATTCAGTCTCTGATTGGATCTCTGATTCAGTCTTGGATTGGATCTCTGATTCAGTCTCTAATTGGATCTCTGATTCAGTCTCTGATTGGATCTCTGATTCAGTCTCTAATTGGATCTCTGATTCAGTCTCTAATTGGATCTCTGATTCAGTCTTGGATTGGATCTCTGATTCAGTCTTGGATTGGATCTCTGATTCAGTCTCTGATTGGATCTCTGATTCAGTCTTGGATTGGATCTCTGATTCAGTCTCTAATTGGATCTCTGATTCAGTCTGATTGGATCTCTGATTCAGTCTTGGATTCGATCTCTGATTCAGTCTTGGAT
>CAHIKZ030002323.1:3430000-3447500 GCA_903632075.3 Acanthosepion pharaonis | reverse complement strand
AATGCCCTTTAACGAACTGTGTTCCTGATCAAACCGGACTCATAAATAATTACATCGGTTACACAACTACATGCTTATCTAGACGTCTTACGTTACACCTACCTGATCACAGTTCCATTAGAACCCATTTAAACACACACAGAGACTTACCAGACTCAATTAGAAACACACTAGTATAAAAAAAAAAATAACTTCATCCACCTGTAAAAAAAGATTAAAAATAATGGAAGCTTTAATAATAAAAAAGAAAAAGCGAATTCTTAACAATATTAACTACGAACAAGGCCACAATGTGCTAACCGTACTCGGAAATTAAAACATCCCTTCCACACACTAAGAAATACACATAATGCAGACACTCAATTAAGCTGAAAAATCGAATCATCCTTGATAATAGCCGAAACATTTGGATAGTTTTTACGCACTCTTTGTCCAGAAAAGGAAGCTATTGTTAGAACACAAGAAAAATTAAATAAAAAACTTAACCGTAGTACCTTGTCTGACTTTTTTAATGAAACATGCATATTTACATTAACCTTTACTTTTAGTGGGTGATTGAGTAAACCCTCCCTTTATTTTAAACAGTATTTTATAACATTCGAGAAATCGTATTTAAAAAAAATCTCTGTCAGATATTCAGCGAAAAAGAGAGCTGATTATAATCGTTTTGTGCGCGCTCCACTGTCTTCCCAACTAAGCAATGGTGAGAGGAAGAAAATTATTCAGGCCTTCATTAATGGTACCAACATTCATACTCTGGCTTCCATCTTCAAAGTCCATTCAAGAACCATCAAGAGAATGGTGAATAAGTTTAAAAAAGATGAACATTAAAGAGGAAAATTGGATCAGGAGATCACAACAGCAAGAGGGATCATCATTTGAATTTAGGGCATTCTTATTGTTTAAAGCAGAGACCAATAGCCTTTTAAAAACCTTGGAGAATTCCAGTAAGATATCTTTAATCATTTCTAAGATTCAACGGTACTAAGCTTAATCTAACAATTTAACAATTTTGCTGTTACACGAGTTGGACAATTCATTCTTAGCCTATTCTTTTAAATTTCTTCGTTAATTTTTCTTGTTTTTTACAAATACTTTTACAGAATGTTCAATATTATTGGTGCATTTTCCTGACATTGTTTCTTCATGATCTTACTGTCCTTTTTGCCTCGTTTCAGGTACTAAGAACTTTTTCAATTGTTTTAACTGTTATCTTTTTATAGCTTTTAGCGTTCTATTTTGAATTCGACGTTTGGTTCATGTGATGCGTTCTTACGTCATAGTTTCCTACAATATTGGTGCATTATTTTTCCTGTAACTTTACGGTTTCCATCCGGGTTATTCAGTGCTAGTTCGACGTTTGTGTAAAAGATATCTAAAATATGGCTTTCTATGTTAGTTGATATTTTCTTTATTGTATGCTGTTTTTATTTTTATAATTATTTCTTTTTAATATTAATAATTATAACAGTTAACATTGAATAATACTTTTGCGTTTATTACAAAGATCATTCGAGTTTTTCTCTTTAACTAAATTTTCACACAATACCAGGCCCAAGAGCTACTCTAGGTAGAGACTTACTAATTGACCTTTTTGTATGGACGTAAGTAGAAAATAAAGGAGCAGCTTCCGCTCTTGCAAGACAATTTCTATTTTGCTTGGGGTTTTGAGTCGCATGTGGTGATGTTACTTTAACGTTGCAATCAAATATTTTCCAGACCCCAAACTGACTGATTTTCTCCAATGTTGTAGCGGAAAAATTTTACACCGATTAAATATCATCAGAATAAAAGTCCTTCACTTAAAAATAAGTAGACATTTTCTTTATGTATTTCTTTTTGAGAAATTTCGATAATGAACGGTTGTTCTAATATCTATTTTATGTTAATGCAATGTCGTTACGCGTTAACGTTGTTACAAGGAAACGTCGTTAAAAAAACAACTTATTAGCAACGTTGGCTTGTAACGTAGGCATGTTAAGGCAAGTAAGCAACGCCATACTGTTACATGGGTATAATGATGAAGAAGATAGATAACGATCACAGTCATATCCAATTATACACTATAATGATTGAGTTCTTTGTTTAACGGCGTATCAACTGGGTCATTTAATGGCAACATTTAATTTTCTTGAGAGCTTTGAAGTAATAAAAATATGATTTTACTTTCATAAATGGTAAATGATACTCAGCTATTGTGCAAAGACATGTTTGTGTGGACTACAGGTGTTGATATATGTGTGTTTTATTTTGTAGGGTTTTTTTTAACGATAAGTTTCACCCTTGGGGGTCACTTAAAGTTGAGGGTTACATTAATTTATATGTGGGGCGGGCGGATATTACGGTTAACTCTAGACTTGAACAAATTAAGATCGTAATAATCAGGTTTGTTTTGGTTTGTTTTACGGCATATCAACCTCAATAAGTTATTTAATGCCGACAAAATTTTTATAGCTGGTAATATGTTTTTCTTCAAAAATCTAGCTCTGGGAATATTTTTCCTTGAAGAATTCTATAGCTGGTCATATTTTTTTTTTCAAAGAATGTATAACTGTTTACATTGCTTGTACTTTTTTTAAAAGTATTGTTGATAATAATTTTTCCTTCAAAAATTATTGCTGGAAATATATTTTTTATTACAAAGTATTTCTCATATTAAAACTTATTTTTACACAAGTCTGGGTGTCAACTATTTGCCCCTTGCTGGGATCCTAACAGGTGCTACCGCCCCAGGTCAGGGTGAACCTGGGAACGCCAGCAATTAAGAGGTGGTTCCACGCTCCTCAAAACCTCCGGATCAGAGGCCTTGCTGCTAGATGTAGTTTATCATCTTACCCAGGACGCAGATGTATTTTATCGTCATACCCAGGGCGCGGATGTATTTTATCGTCATACCCAGGACGCGGATGTAGTTTATCGTCATACCCAGGGCGCGGATGTATTTTATCGTCATACCCAGGATGCGGATGTAGTTCTATCGTCATACCCAGGACGCGGATGTATTTTATCGTCATACCCAGGACGCGGATGTAGTTTATCGTCATACCCAGGGCGCGGATGTATTTTATCGTCATACCCAGGACGCGGATGTATTTTATCGTCATACCCAGGATGCGGATGTAGTTCTATCGTCATACCCAGGACGCGGATGTATTTTATCGTCATACCCAGGACGCGGATGTAGTTCTATCGTCATAGCCAGGATACGGATGTATTTTATCGTCATACCCAGGACGGGTAATAATCAGGGTAACATCCTCTTGGGAGACGGTTCCATAGCGCAGTTCTTCACGGGAAGAAGCTGTTTAAGCTTCTTCCCGTGAGAGTTCATCGTGTTGGTAGGAAGTGACGATTATTATGATAAGGCTGGTATATGACGATTGGGCCATGAATTGAAGTGGTGAAAATTTTAGCATTCAGAGAATTATTCACGCAGTTGTATGTTCTGAGAAAAAAGCAGAATGAGTTGAACTTTCGGCTTACATTTGGAATACGGACGATATCAGTATTCAAAAGATTCCATTTTAGGACATTGCTTCCATTAGGAGCCGAAGACTGGAATTTTGTGCTGGCAATTAGTAGATGTGAAACATAATTTGATTTTTAACAGACATGCATATATAATTCACCTGAATTTTATTTTTTAATATAATTTATTTATTTTTTATTTATTTATTTATTTATTGAGATTGGATAGAAAAATATAACATGAGACGTGGTTGTTAGCTGAATCTCGGATCTGACATCTTCGTTCTGTAATGTTCGATCGACGTTAATTAATATTCGTAACTGAATTAAGTGCATTGACAGAGAAGGAAATTATGTTAAAAAATAAATATTTTGATTGTGCCTAATCCCCTCGTGTAATCAAATATTTCAGTAAGACTCACTGGAAGTGGATAGTAGAAGAAAAATAAAGGAACCGGAATAAAGTTAGCGTTGGTAAATTATTCTGTAGCGTCTAAAATAACAGATAATTGGAATCGGTTAGCGTTACATTGGCTGAAACTTTTTGAATTTTGGTTCTATATCAATAAATGCAATATGAGAAACCCTAAGTCCGTTCTTTAACACCGTCAGAAATTATCATTGAGAAAAGATTAAGTGAGACTATTTCAAAAAGTGTTAAGACTGAACAAGAAACTCAAAGCCTTATCTTTGAAGAATACAAAAGCAAAAACAAGATCTAGTCTCAAGGAAAGAATACCGCTTTCTGCGGTTGAGGATATGAATACAAATAGCGAAAACCTTGAGAGTTTAGGTGTTATTTCAAAAGTCTTCAGTTCAGACTAGGCGCCACCTTTACGGATTATTATAATGAAGGGTAACAATAAAATACGTCTTTGCACGGATTTCTCTTTGGGACTAAATAAAGTCTTAATGGACCACACCCAACTATTGCCAACAGCATAAGAATTATTCTCTAGACTCAATAGAAAGAATTTTTTTTTCTCAAACATGATCTTGTTAGACGCCTATTTTCAGATCGATGTTAAAAAGAATATCAGGCAATGTTAATAAACAGATATTATACTCTTATATACAGTGGGTAGCTAATAAAATGTAACCTGACAAGGAGTCTATACACTGAAAAATCCCTCCTCCATGACAGTGAGAGAAATACGTTTAGTTATACTTTCTGACGTTTATGGTAAAGGCAAAGGAATATTTCTTCTGAATTTTTAGTGACTACCAACATCAAAAATCATGTTTTTAAAAAATATCAGGCAATGACAATAAAAATTATTCAAAAATGTACTGTTCACTTTCCTTTGTTGGTCCACTATTTGGGCATAGCCCCAAACCCTAACATGTGCTACCATTCTTGGGTCAGGGAGCAACAGCAATTAAGAGGTGGTTCCACGGTCGTCAAATCTGCCATTCTCCCGATCAGAGGTCTTAATGTTGGGTGTAGTTTATCGTCGTGCACAGGACGAAATTATACATATAACCAAATATATATGTATAACATTATATATATATATATATATATATATATATATATTTATTAAATACATTTTTTATGTTTAACATTCTTTTTATAGATACAAGTATTTAAGTAAGTGCTCTGTTTTATAATAAACAGTATTAAATAACATTTACCGGCCTGAATGTCCGAGAAATATTCATAGAAAATATTCGTTCTTTGACAGGATTCGAACCTGCATCCTATACGGAACTGTCATTTACGCTGACGTGCCTTATCGATCGGCCACAAAGAAGCGTTCGGTAGACAAGGTCGAATTTACTGCTTATAAACTTCAATCTTCCAGTTATTTAATACTGTTTATGTCTTTAATAAATAAATTGTCGGACTTTGTCCATTTCTTAATATATATATATATATATATATATATATATATATATATATATATATATATATATATATATATATATATATATATATATATATATATATATCATACTTATTATAAGACCCAGGTTATATATTGGATTGGATTTCCTACATTTTCAAACGATTTCAAATAAAACTTCACAGGACTACGTAAAATTACCTTGCGGTGGTTCTGACAGCACCAAAAAATGGTAAAACACAATTGTTTTTGCACGAAATCAATTTGAAAACACAATTAAGAGGCATCGCTATCGAATGAAAGGGGAACAACTCATATCGAGATATACATATTATTATAAAACCCAGGTTGTGTGTGTGTGTGTGTGTGTGTGTGTGTGTGTGTGTGTGTGTGTGTGTGTGTTCGTCTATATATGGGATCGGATTTCCTACATTTCAACAAAACTTCACTTTTTTTTGGCAGGTAGTGTTTCTTATGTCTCACACATTTTTTTTCTTTATTTTTACATTCAGGATGCTTTAAAAATTCCATTTACAAGACAATTGTTTATAATAAAATTCTATTCAATCGGTAGATTCATAACGATTGAAAACAATGTTTTTGTTTGAGTTTGGGTTTGACCAATTCGTAAAAAAAAAAAAACTAAGACATTCGTGTCCGTCAACCTTAAACAATAATCTTTGTCAATTTTATTTTTCAGTCTTTATGATGGTCGATACTTGATCTATCTCTTACTGCTATATCCCCGGCAACGCCGGGCTCTACTGCTAGTATATATATATATATATATATATATATATATATATATATACAGAATAATTGGAACAGTTGCAAAATCCACTCCTATATTTCAAAGACCTATTATATTAAGAACTTTAACTAAAACATTGTAATTGCAGGTTATATCTATTGTAAATACATTTATTTATCTAATTTACTGTCTTTGTCTTATTTATTTTTAGAATTTAGTCAAATTTAAGCTAAATGCGTGACCTCTCCGAGTTCGAAAAAGACCAAATTGTTTAGACTCAACACGCATTCTCCATCAAGTGCCTTGAGCGGGTAGTGCTGTCCTGGGCCAAGATGGCGGCGGCTGGAAGAGACTATGTCTGACAACAGGACTCTGCACCATTCCATAAAAGCAGGAGAACCCAGTTATGAATGTCAAAAAAAAAATCATTTCACCCGTTATATCTGGCTACCTAACTCTCCAGACAGAAACCGCCTTGATTTTTATGTGTGGGGTGCAGTTGAGCGAGAGACCAACAAAATACCTTGTAACACCAAAGATGAACTGAAAGAAATGATTATGGCATCATTCACCATCTTAAACAAAACCCACCAAATGAGATGCAGGAGATTGCAAAGTCGTGCGGAGGTCGTGGTTGAAGCCAATGGGGATTTTAATGAATGAATTTACTGCTTAGTATTTCAAGGTATTTTTGCGTAATTTTGATAAATGTGTCTCTTACAATGAAATGTCAGTGTTATTTTCATTTTCGCGTCATTTAAACGAGACTTTATACATCTCACCCTTTATATATAATAAGAATATAGTTTTAAAATATGCTATATTTATTAATGAAAGAAGTCTATGTAAAGACCTGAATATTGCGTTCAAGCATGAAACAGACCGTTGCCGCTCGCTTTTAACCTCAATGGTCATTTATATACTGACTTTGGACCGTTTATTAATAACTTTATTCCTGATGAAAAACTCCTTATTCAGAAATTGGAAAGACAATATAAAAGTTTAATTGACATACCTAGGTGATGGTATTCAATAAAACTTGAATTTTGGCTAACTAAATACACCTTATATATATATTTATATGAATACCCTCCTTGGTCATTTTGACAGTTTTATTGATTGCTAGAAATAGGATGTATGTGTTATATTTTAGTTCTTTGGGAGTGAGTATGATATGTGTATGTGTATATATTAGTATGAATGTGTGTATAAGCGTGAGACCTCAATATATATATATATATATATATATATATATATATATATATATTCAGCAAATTTTATTGACCGTTATATTCAATAACAGATGTTTGAACAAAGATTGCTGCTCAAATATACATTATTTATATTACACTACCTCAGTTGCCATATTTATCACAACGTTTCGGCCATTGTACGCTCCGGCTTTCTTCAGGTGGTTGAAATGTCGAGGACACATGCCCCAGTGGATAAAGGTGTTAGTTAGATCCAGTGACAGGACCCAAAGAGTGTGAATTCCAATCCTGGTTAAGGCGGTGAAGAACTTGGAGAGGGCAATTAACAGCAGATAACTGATAACTGACATCCATTAGACACGCACGTGGACTAGAACAGTCTACTCCAGTGAGCGAAATAAAGGGTTTATTTCGGAATTCCGACCACCTGGAGAAAGCTGGAGTGTACAACGGCCGAAACGTTGTGATAAATATGGAAACAAAGATGAGGACAGTAGTCCGAATAATATAAATAATGTACATAATACCTCATCTCAGAAATATAGACAGATACTGAAAGGCCGAAACGTTGTAATAAATATGGTGGCAAAGATGAGGATAATAGTCCGAATAATGTAAATACTATACATAATACCTCATCACAGAAATATAGATAGATATTAATTGTTGCTTTTAAATTTTTTTCCATTTTACAGTCGGATTTGTAAATATAAAAGTAGAAAAAATAGAATGCAGAGAGAAGAGGAAGAAAAGAAGAAAGCTATGAGAAAAGAGTAAGAGAATTAGATAGAGAAGGAAAAGGAGAAAAAGATTAAATCTTTACTTTAAAGAAGAAAAAAGAAAGAATAAATATTTTAAGCAAACGGAGGACTATAAAAAAAAAAGAACGGAATAAAACTAAGCAAAAATGGGTTTTGTATTAATTTACTTGACTTGAGGCGATTAACAAAAAGACTTCCGTTTGTGCGCCACTGTTCCGGAAGTGAAGTCAAATATGAGCATGCGTATGAAAAGCAGAGGTCCTATATATAATGTAATTATAGAACACCTTTTCTTTTGCATACTCGTTGCTACACATGAAGCGACATTATCATCAGTTTCAATTGCTTTTAGCTGTTGATTACACGCATCACATTCTAAGCTAACCTGGGCGATTAAAATAACCTCAACAAAGAAGATATTTCTCAACAGTCTGGTCGAGACAAGCCGTGTAAAACCAGTGAATACATATTCTCATCGTTACTTGTCACTGGCCTTGGGTGTTATTGTTCATCTTCACCGTAGAAGACCACTAATGATAAGTTATTTTGGAGAAAAGAAGTTTGCAAGATGGCTGAAATCATTCGATCTTTACAATTGGTCTTCTACCGCCCCCTAACGGAAGAGTACGAAATTCGATGCGTATTTTCCGTTGTAATTTTCTATTGTTGTTCTTTGACGCTCATTCAACAATCAATAACAAATAGAACTTTATTTTTCTTTTCACTTTTTCAACTAAAAATACATTAGTCCTCATTCATCAGTAGAAAATATGTTCCAAGGATGACAGAGGATACATGAAGCTGCGGATATTACCGAATTCCTTACAGACGTTTTCCATCTTATCGGTGGGGATAGGGCCTCAAACCACAAAACGTCCGGAACAAATCGTACTGAATCTATATTTTTTAGATAAATTATTGTAACTATTTACACTATTTACATTGTTCCGACTGTTGTCCTCATTTTTATTGCCATATTCACGACGTTTCGGTCGTTATACGCTCCGGGCTTCTTCAGGATCTGTCTATATTTCTGAGATGAGGTATTGTAACTATTTACACTATTTACATTGATCGGACTGTTGTCCTCATTTTTATTGTCATATTCACGATATTTCGGCTGTTGTACGCCCCGGCCTAATTCAGGATCTGTCTATATTTCTGAGATGAGATATCTTAACTATTTACATCATTGGGACGGTTGTCCATATTCTTATTACAATATTCACGGCGTTTCTTCCGTTGTACGCTCCGGGTTTCTTCAGTTTCTGTCTATTGTAGCTATTTACACTCCTCATTATTTTTATATTCGCGACGTTTCAGCCGCTCTTATCTACTTGGCCATGTGTCCCCAAGATTACATGACATAAAAGCGTTGGTTGAAGTAATACAAAAAGTTACTTGACTCAAAGAGATGTAAGTTCAATACCTGACAACCGTAGAAGGAACAAAAACTTGGGGAGCTGAGTCACTAGATGGAATTAACTGAAACTGAGATATCCCCCAAAAAAGTCTTGGCATGTGGAATTAGAACAATCTAGTCCTGTTGACTAAATAAAGGGTTCAAATAGAAATCTACCGTATATCACCTGAAGAAGGTCGGAGTGTACAACGGCCGAAACTTCGTGAATATGACAATCTAGATGTAGACAACAGTCCGAACAATGTAAATAGTGTACATAAATCGTACGATATTTTATATGTACTGTGCAGGGTGCAATAGAAAAATTGTCGTCTAAATGACACAAAAATGAAAATAATACTGACATCTCATTCTAAGAGATATATTTAACAAAATTACACAAAAATATCTTGAAATTCTAAACAGTAAATTTATTCAATAAAATCGCCATTGGTTTCAACCACGGCCTCAGGCGACTTTGGAATCTCCTGCAACTCTTCTGGGCGGTCTCTTTGTTTAAGTTAATGAATGATGCCATAATCCTTGCCTTCAGTTCCTCTTTAGCTTTACAAGGAATTTTTTGGTTCCTCGTTCATCTGAACCCTACACATAATAATCATGGGGGTTGCAGTCTGAGGAGTTAGGTGGTTAGATGTAAGGGATGATATGGTTGCACAAATTGTCTGAAAGTCATGACTAGGTTTTCTTGCCTGTGTGGCATTGTGCAGAGTCCTGTTGTTAGACATAGTCTCATCCAACAGCTGCCCTCTATCTTGTGATATCAGTACTCCTATATCTGTAAAGGTACAAACAATCTCCTTACAGATGAAGAATCGAGTTGACCACAGAAATCTGGTTTGACAAAAGAATGCTGGTAATACCATAGATTGAACATGTTCGAGTAAGTTTTAAGAAAAACGGAAACAATAAAGACATTTTTACTTAGATGTAGAAAAAGCTAGTTGATATTTCTGGGACACATAATCTGGAAAGAGGGATTGGGGAACTTGACACTCACAGGACCTGTTAGAAACAATATAGACAGAACGAAAGAGGGAGTAAGCTACCAAACAAAGTTGTATAAAAAGAAGGCAGAACATGGACTGGGAAAGATGTTGAAAAGACAAACTTTACTAAGAGTTACAAAGGATTGGAAGTTGTGCAGAGCCATGATTGTTCACGTTCTGAATGGACACGGTATATAAAAGAAAAAATGCTCAACATTAAAAAAAATTAATTAAATACAACCAGTTATGTGATGGCTTGAATTTTCTTTATTGCTCATGAGCTGAGGTACTTCAGTATACTTTAAAGAATCGTTACCTTGCATTTCACACTCCTCACAAGACTTTTGAACAGAAGCAGACGTTTAGCCCTTGTCCCCTTGTTCTTCGGAAGTCTATTTGAAGTCTACACTTCCTACGACTCCGTCTAAACTTTAAAATATTGTTCAGTAATTATTTTTCCCTCACTTGGAATAGATAGGTTTCGTATCGCCCAGGTCACACTCCTCCCGTTTTTTTTATCCAAAGTAGAAGTTTATCCCCTGTTTAATGTTTAGAATTTGGTTAACGATTCCTTCTAAGGTATTTTCAATCTCTTTCAGTTCCAGTATACCTCCACCTTGCGTCTTAGGGGCATTATTGCCTTGCTTGGGGTGGGGGACTGATTAAAAATATGTGTTGAATACATTTCTTATGAAAATGTTGAATTTGTTTATTTTGAAAGTGCTCAATCTCTTCTAGTTACAAGCATTAACCCTATCTATTTGAATCCTTAAGACCGTCTGCTAAATTTATTATTTTCCGATCGACCTCACAGGTACCAGTCTGTTTCATGAGATTAAATTTTACAAGCTTCAGTCTGTTCATTTATCAAGAGTTAAAGACTGTTGAAGTAACTTCATTCAAGCTTTATTAATTTGAACCTCAATCTGGTTTGCTCGAAAAGACAAAAGTCAGCCTTATAAGAATATGCTTGATTGAAATGTCAATCCTGTAATCGGATGATAAAGATTTGATGGTCTAAATTAGTCACTTCAATAGGCCAAAGCTGGATACGATTCCTTGATTGGAGTTTTAGAACCTTTCCGTGTAAACGAGAAGGCTGTAAAGTTCTATGGTTAAAGCTAATATTTATTTCTACATTGTTATTAGGATTAAGAACTATTGTTGCTGTTATTGTTCTAAACATTCGATTCAATTACACATTAAACATGTTTCCATGGTTTTCCTAATGACTCCTATTAGTAACGCCATGTTAGTAAACTCTAAGAACAGGAGCTTAAGTTGTCCATACATCAAATAATCGTTTATTCACTTCTGAACACTTCTGAATTAAGGTCAGCAGAATTGAGGTTATATGCTTTCGCGCCTTTCTTTAGACATTCAGTATTATTCTTACGTAGGGCTGAGGGATTCAGTTGCATTTATTTTTATTTTTTTTTGCTTCTTGCAATCCGATTGTCTGGCGCGTGTATATCCTAAGTTCAGCTGCAATCACTTTCTTGTTTATTTCGGGGAAATTACCAATAGTCTTATGGGGTTTTAAATTTCGTTCTAGGTCATTTCTGAGGTTTGCTATATCCTTTAACATCCTGAAGTGACGCCGATTACAAAAATTACTTTGTTACCTCTCAGGGTAAACCGAGTTCAAATTAGGATCACTACAGATTAACTCTTTTTAGATGAAGCTGATGATTAAATTCGATTCATACATTTGATATCTTCTGGCATGAATTACGTATTACAGGTGTTTGCATTTGTTGCCATAGTTCGGAGTTCGAAGACAAGTAAAATATTGCAATTTTGATTTTTGCAGCAAGGTTTTCTCTTTTTCAATTCACCCCAAACAAGGCAATAATGCTACTAGGATGCAAGGGGTTGTCAAGAGTGAAGAAAATTAGAAAAATTTATTTAGAGAGAGAAGGCAATAAAAGTGCAAAATTCGATGAAGCAGAGGGTGGTGATATACATTGCATTTAAATTTAGAGACGATTAGAATAGAACTTACGGTTACATTTAATGCTGAGACCTAGCTGCCAATCTAGTACTGATCTTAAATTAATAAAATCGAGGTCTCAAATAGGAAAGTTCATCAGATCCATTACAATGAAAATATTTATAGAAAAAGCAGAGAAGTGAGTTGAGAATGTTTACGTAACACAATCTTCCTCCTTGCTTCGATGAATTTTATGTACTGTGGTAAACATACACACGAAGTCTGTACGATATCTAGTTTTTCTTGTCTTGTTTCTTTTTTCTTCTTGGTAGTTTATTTATTTATTTTTTCTTTTTGTTTTTCTGTCGAGCTCAACATTTTTTGTGAGGACGACGAGAAAAGGCAGTTCAAGAGACAAAACTAATGTTTCAAGAGGCTCCGTTATTTCAAGACATAAAAACTTAAATTCACGTCGGGAAAAAGGAAGCCATTATACCAAAATCAAGAAAAAATAATTCCTGAAAAAATAAGAACATTTTTGTATGGCTCCCTCCTAAAGCAAATCTATATTTCACAATTAAAAGAACAAACTTTCTCTACATTACTTACACAGACAGCAGGAGGACTTTCCATTCGATTTCGTATTGGCATATTGCGCTATGCAATTCATTCTAACTTATCGAAATGCATTCATCGTTCTTATAATTCTCTACATATTTCTGTGGTAAATATCTCACATATGGACCCTTTTGTAAAATTTTAGAATGTATTAACAATGTATTCATGACAATAATCGATAGTATTTTGAAATGTGTTTAAAAGGAAACATTGAATGCACTGCTTGATAAGAAAAAAAAATAGTAAAATGAAATTTCAAAATGGCGCGTCTCGCCATGGACTTAGAAGCAGCTCTGCCCAGTTTTCAATAACCCATATTCAGTTTGTTTCCACAGTAATTTGAGTAAAGGTTAGTGTGAGGTTGGGTATTTACTCGTAACTCCTGTGGTGTGTGGACGTGGCACAAAGGCGTTTTAAAGTGGGGAGCGCTAGCGCGTGCACCTGGGCTAAAACCCTAAATTACCCGGTTCCAGCAACCAACGTCGCAAAGCGTTGATTTTACACTTACCCTACTTCTTTGTTGCAATGAGAGAGAGGAAATGGCGCAGCGTTGGAATCTCCCAGACTAGGCATCCTTAATTTATTTATTCTACTCTGTCTGAAAACAAAGATACAATTGAGAGAGAAAAATGTAGCCTGCCTGCCAGAAGGTGGCAAATTGGTCGTATCAATGAGAAATAATTAGAAGAAGCCGAAATTTGATTTGATTTTTGTTAATTTTTTACGGTTTATCAACCATTTGCAGGTTATTTAAAGTCAAAATATATTTTTAAATTGTAAGAATTTTGGGGGCGAGCGCTACACGTCTTACTAATTAACCCATGACTGGGAGGAAAAGAGGAAGATCCATACCTTTCCCAATGATATTTGCGCGTAAATGAATATAAGGCACCTAACCGGAATTGGAACTCACCTCTCCGATTAACAATTCTGAGCCATTATCCATGATACTTCTCACACATCTACGTTTATAGCACCTGGTATTCACGAGTGGTCACTCATCTAAGTACTGACCAGGCACGACGTTGCTTAACTTTAGTGATCCTACCTTATTGTGCTCTCTCCGAAGACAAATAAGACATAATAATGGGGTCTGCCAATACTAAAGTCATAGTACATTATTTACACTATTCGAACTATTGTCCTCATCTTTTTCGCTATATTTATCACAACATTTCGGCCGTTGTACGCTCCGGCCTCTTCAGGTGCTTGGAATGTCGAACCGAGCCCTTTATTTCTCTCACTGGGGTAGACTGTTCTAGTTCCACGTGCCATGTTTGATGGGTGTCAGTTATCAGTTATCTCCTGTTAATTTCCCTCTGAAAGTTATCCACTGCCTTAACGGGGTATTGAACTCACACTCTTTGGGTCCTGTCTACCCCAGTGAGCGTGTGTAACTGTGTAATATTGTGACAAAGGAAAAGGGAAATAACTTTTTTCTGTTTAAATTGCAATAATTTCCCTTTATTCTTTTATTATCCAAATTTCTTTCTTGAAATATTTTTTGTCAATTTTAGTCTAGCTTGTCTTTTCATTAAATTCTTGTTGCTCTTTATTGGAACACTCAAATTGTTTTGCATTCATTGTCCATTACATAAACAGCTTGGATTGGAAATAAGCAATTAGATTTCAACGGGATTTGAAGTCTCATACCCCTTACCCTTCCATGGACGATGCCTCATTTATTCCGTCACTTGGATCCATCAATAAGCGATTTTCAGACATTCTTCCAAAAATATTTGGTAAGAGGTTCCTACTTTATTTCTGGTCGAGGCTAGGAGATTAATAATCATTTTAAATTTTAAAATCATGTAACTCATAGGATATAAATGAGGAGAAATAGAGAAAAAATAAATATTTTAAAACAAAACCGTTTAAATATCAGATCCGTTGTTTTCTCTTCTGAAATAGCTAACTAGACTGTATTAAAAAGATATTTAAAAAAAAAAAAAAAACATGTCCTGTAGATTTTAGGAAAATTTGACTCCGTGCCGGAATCCTAATTGTCGCGATAAGATCAATGGGATTCCTCCCAGCCTTAAGTATATATTGTAGGATTATTATTATTATTATTATTATTATTATTATTATTATTATTATTATTTCCTTTGATTTCTGGCGTTTACACATTTCTTTCCGGATCCCGCCCAGGGACCTAAGTTTAGAAATGTCATCATGACACTTTCCACTGACAAAAAAAAATTACATAGATAAAGCCCTTCGTAAAGTGTGGGCTGTACTTGCCAGGACAATTTTTTTGTATCTCTTTGAGGCCTGGCCTTCCAGGAATCCCTTCAATTAGTCTACTGGAATCTTTTCCAACCAATTCTAGGTCTCCAAATACAACAAGAATTTTTGATGTTCCCATGTGCCACATTTTGAGATTTCTATTTCAAGGTCCTTGTATTTTGACAGTTTTTTGAATATCTTCAAAGATACATTGCAGTCAGCAGGGACTGCCATATCAATAAGGCTGCAAAATTTTGTTTATGGTCTTTAATAACAATATCTGGCCGGTTGGCCTTGATTGTTCTGTCAGTGTGTATTGTGTAGTCCCATAGAATTGTAACATGTCCTATCTCCTTAACCGGGTCTGGGTGGTGTTCATATCACTTTCTTTCAGTTTCCTTAATAATGAAAATTATAAATAAAATAAAGCAATAACATAAAAACGTTGTATAAAACAAATTCAATAAAAATTATAAATAGTAAAAATGTTCCCAGCATGCAACAAAAACTACTCTTTCCGAACATTTCGCCAAAAGACGTAAAATTCAATCTCTTCACCTCGAACTAGGTACGAGAAATACGTGTCCAACATCTTTCTGTGATATGTCTTGTAATACTACGGAGTAAATTTCTCCATTTTACATATATACCATAAAACAATTGTAACCTAAAATACACACACCAGTACACACAAAAAATATATAAATAAATTGTGTAAAATTAATATACAATTTACCATGTTTTCCTGTTATATCTGCACGTTTTATTTTTGTCAAGTATGCTTTTATCTCCGTGAAAATGAGGATAATTTCTGCTGCTACGATGTGGATGAACCTCTACAATGTAAAGAATCTAGATTTTAATTTTTGTATTTCTCTTTAAAACTCGAATGTGGTAATTTGCTTTAGTTTGTCAAGATGGATGGCTAGACAGCCAATAAGACTTGTTTTAAAAATGCCTGTTAACTTTCTTGTAGGGTCAAAAACGCGAAAGATGGACTCTGTAGCTATGTTAGCGCAGTGATGATTACCCCAGGCGAGTCTTCGAGGTGGGGAACATCGGCTATCGTTTAGAAATCTAACAGTATAAAAAATACAAAATATCTTCTTTCGTTGCTGCCAAGTTTTGTGACAAATGGCGTACATATATGTCTAAAAAGTTAATTAATATAATTTTAATCCATTATTCTTTAATGGATACTGGTATTCGAAATAGACGCCCCATTTTTAGTTTGAAACAATGTCTATTACATATATCGATCTACGGACTCGAAAAATGTAAATAAGGAAAACCTGATCTCTATTAGGGTTTGAACCAGCGCCTCCCAGCCACAGAGCACGTTTCCTTTATTAATATTTCTCGAGTGCACAATCTGATAAATTTAATGTAGAAGACCGTGTGTGTTTGCGTGTTGTTGAATTGGGAACACGTGCGTTTGATTTCCTGTTAGAAGGAGGTCCAACTACAAGAAAATGGCCGAACTCCAGTTGTGTCCAACCGAAGATGAAAAGAAGACAAACATATATATATATATATATATATATATATAAACAAATATATGTATTAAACAACACAATTTTTGAATGGACATAGACAATAAACATTTGTATGTGTGTTTGATCATTAATGTCTGTTCTTTAGTGAATGTTCGTACGTACGTGTATGTGTGTATAATGTTCATGGCGTCTTCCACAAATGGGAAGACGCAGAGCTTCTAAGAGAGCTTACACAGTAGTCACTGAAATGAAGAAATGAAAAAGAGAACGAGGCGAGATGTCGCTCAGTATCCATAGTATAGGGAGAGTGACACCTAGTGAATATTAGGAAATTAAGGGGGAGCTAACTCCGAAAGTAACAATGTTCAAAAATAAAAAAAAGGACACGTATTTAAAATATGGGTATTCACTAAAAATTATGTTTGAACATATATATATATATATATATATATATATATATATATATATATATATATATATATAAAAAGAAAGAATAGCAAGATATATCATCCGGTGTTCTTATTAATTATTTTATTTTTACAAAACAGTGCTGAATGCAAATCTACAGAGCATAAATATTAAAAATTTACTAATTTAAAAATATGGTTCCATCGCTACACAGGAATTACCATGTTTTAAAAACAGAAACTAAAAACTTCAAATTCAGTTATAATCCTGTTTCTTTTTAAAGCGAATTTTAGAACCGGACTAGAGACTTTAATTCAATTCTATAATTGAACTTGAAGTTTTTATTTTCTGTTTTTGAAACATGGTAAT
>CAHIKZ030002323.1:3200000-3425000 GCA_903632075.3 Acanthosepion pharaonis | reverse complement strand
AATCGTTCAAATTACATATGTAAAGTTATGAATAAAAGAAATGGCAAGAGGTAAAACTTATTCTTTTAACGCATTTTGTTCCTTGTATCTTTTCTATTAATTCACTTCAAATAATGTAAATTTTCTTATCGCAAATATTAAGTCACCCCAAGTTTGTTAATATTTTTATTGAATTTTTGGCACTCTTTTGAAATTATAAATTTCAAATCTAACCCTCAGAATAACAAAAAAATTACCAAAAATCAGGGAATTATCCACATTTCATAAGTGCGAATGATATTCGAAGTACTGATAAATAATTTTTTACAATTTAAAAAATATCAGTTTTGGCTTGTTTATCAGGGTGAGCGCCAACGGTATCCCCGCAATTTGAACTAGCGCATCGAAGACGCCCACATTTGGGATGATTGCAAAGGTTACCCCAAACGATGTGCAATGGAAGAGCCTTGATCTAAGAAAATGAATGTGAATTTTTGTAAATATGAATTCTTTTTTATTTTAGAGAGAATTAACAGAAAAGATCCCGTTCCTTGAACGAAAATGGAGAAATTTACTGAGAAACCTGTATTTATATATACGAAAACATTATTGTTGATGAAAAAAACTCAAGGTTATGTGTTCTAATTTAAACCTGAGAAGATTCTAATATATATTCGATAATCTGTCGAAATTATGGAAAGGAAAGAGATTAAGGAGAGCGCTAAGTGATGCTCCTCAGTGAAAGAGACTCGTTGTAAAAAAAGTTTCCCTTTTAAGATTTCTTTTATTAATACTGCTTTTGTAGATAGATATATGTATATCTTAATTTTTCACACACATTTTTTATTTTTACAAAATAGTGCTCAATGTAAATTTACAGAGCATTAATATTATAAATTAATTGATTTAAAATATGTTTTTTTTTCGCTACACAGTTATAACCATGTTTCAAAAATGGAAGCTAAAAGACCCGAATTTAATTTTGTGATTAAATTAAAGACATTAGTTCCATTTCATCCTCAAGCGAATTTTGGAGTAACTTTTTAAATTACTGGGTTTTAAATACACAGCTAAAACAAAATTCATGTTTCCATGGTTACAGATAAATCTGTTTTTCTAGACAGTGGTGTCTGGGTGTTCAATATGTCTATATTTTAATGTAGCAGTTATTGCTACGTTTTGGTAGTGGGTAGGGATGTATTTTTCAATGAAATCTAACATCCGTTAAAAGCGTGTCGTCTGGATTTTTTTAAATTATATTGTTAACTGCTAAAAATCTTGCGGCATTTTTTTCCTTCGTATATTTAAAGATTTCTTGCGGGGGGAGGGGGGGTTAGGTAAGAATACTTTTTATTTAATTACGATTTGAAATATTTTTACTTTTAATTTTTAATGTATTATATTTCTGTCAAGAACAATTAAATGTAATTAGAATCCCTTACAGTTTGTAGAATTATTATCACATAAAGTATATTATGAGTTTTAAAATTTTATATTTAAATATTACTAAAGTAAAATTTTCATTTCTCTGATTTAGTAGACTTTATTTATTTATGTAATTACAATTTAAAAGAAGTTTAGGTTAGAATTCATTTCAATTAACTACAATTTTAATTACAACTTTAAAATATTTTCATTATTAGTTTTTATAGACTATGTTTCATTTAATAGATGTAAAATGTATTAGAGTTACTTACAGTCAGTAAAATTATTTTTCTATATCAAGTATATTTATATTACGATTTTTAAGAATTTTATATTTAAATATTTTTTAAGTATTTTTTTTTTCCTTACGGCAAAAATAGCTAATTCATTTCTCTGATTTATATATTGTAATCATTTCACTCCAAGCAAGGCGGGAATGCCACTAGTATGCAAGAGGTAACAGAGAATGAAAGTAAAAAAGACTGTGAATAGCGAGGAAAGGACAAAAGATGAACGTATCTGTCTATATTTATGAGATGAGGTATTATGTACACTATTTACATTATTCCGACTATTGTCCTCATCTTTGTCACCATATTTATTACAACGTTTCGGCCTTTCAGTATCTGTCTATATTTCTGAGATGACGTATTATGTACACTATTTACATTATTTCGACTATTGTCCTCATCTTTGTCACCATATTTATTACAACGTTTCGGCCTTTCACTATCTGTCTATATTTCTGAGATGAGGTATTATATACACTATTTACATTATTCCGACTATTGTCCTCATCTTTGTTGCCATATTTATTACAACGTTTCAGCCATTGTACGCTCCGTCCGTCTTCAGGTCTCAATGACACATGGCACAGTGGATAAAGGCGTTAGTTAGATCCAGTGACAGGACTAAAAGTGTGTGAGTTCAATACCTGGTTAAGGCAGTGGAGAACTTGGAGAGGAGAATTAACAGGAGATAACTGGTAACTGACATCCATTAGACATGGCACGTGGAACTAGAATAGTCTACCCCAGTGAGCGAAATAAAGGGTTCAGAGATCAATTAGAAAAAAATCTTACTCAATTTATGAGACGTGATATGTCAGAGAGGATTTTCAGCAATGACAGTCGAAAGTGTAGTGGAAAAAGACTTGAAAATGAAATCGTACGTGAAACCTGTAAGGCACCTCGTTACTTCAGGACAGAAAGTTAGAACGTTAGAGAGGGCGATCATCATCTTGAATAAACTGGACAATGGTCCTGGAATATATATATATATATATATATATATATATATATATATATATATATATATATATATATGTGTGTGTGTGTGTGTGTGCATGAATGTATTTTTACTTTATTTTAATCCTTCATGAGCTTACGATACTTAGCATTGATTAATTATTCATGAACATGTCATTTTGTTTATTATCGATTTCATTCCGATACTTCTGTTAAGCTTCGAGAGTAATTATATATTTTAATTGCTCAAACAACGGAGATTATGTCAGTGACAAGCACAACATTACATATACAGGTGGAGAGAAATATGAAAGAGTAAAATTGACACTACATCATGACATGAATGTGTTCTGGTATATTGTTGGTTATCGGAAAGAATTCTTCTAGTTAAATTGAAAAAAAGGCCTTTCAACTTATTATTTTATTATAATTGTGTATGCAACGACAGCACAAAGTACGGAAGAAGAATTCGAATCTTTCTACTCTATGCTAGACAACGACAAGCCTAAGTGTAAATCACGTGAAATTATAATTATCATGGGAGAACTGAATGTCAATTTAAGCAAGGAGGGATTGGCGAAATAGCTGGCAAATACGGACTAGGAAACCGCAACGAACGCTGAGAAAAATGGGTCAAATGGTGCACGGCGAATGAGCAGGTAATAGTCAACACCTGGTTCCAAGAACATCCAAGATGATTATGGACATGGAGAAGACCAGGAGGAGAAACGAAAAACCAAATCTACAATCCAATTGCCGACTGCGAAAGCGATCATGTGTCAGTTATATGTAAAATGAGAATGAAACAATTGAAACTGAAGAGGAAATGCAACAGACTCCTGAATGAACCGAACCTGATGATAAAATAAATGAATAGTGTGAAAACAAGATACAACTGAGAAAATGGAAACTCAAAGTGGGACACACTAAGAGAAGCTTTAGTGACATCAGCAAACGAGATCATCCCAAAGGAAGAATGGACAAAGAATGGATGAAAAATGAAATTCTCAACATGATGCAAAGCAGACAGAAAACAATGCCCAGATAAGTAACGGAATACAGAAAACTACACAAAGAAATAAGGAATAAATGCAGGCAGGCTAAAGGGAAATGGCTCAATGAAAATGTACAGAAATAGAAAGAATGAGTATCACAATTAAAAGAGATATGCATAAAAAAATAAGCGAACTAACAAAACAAAAGATATGCTCATCAACAGGCTGCATCAGAGAACTCTTTTACGATGAGCAACAGGCAAAACACAGAAATACCGACAGACCGGAATTATAAAGTGGAAGCTGCACTTGCTAAATTGAAAAGAAACAAAGAAGCAGGGTCAGACAGAATTAGATGATTTCGGCAAAGGCAAGATCACAGAAATAATAAATGAAATCTACAACAGCAACAGTGGTGATAAACCAGAAGACTTAAGCAGATCTATTTTCATAGAATTGCCTCGGGCGCAAAAGAATGTAAACTCCACTGGATAATCAACCAAATGAGCCACATAACAAAACTCGTCATCCAAATTCTGATGAATAGAGCATGCAAAGAATCAGGCCAGAGATTGACCAAGAAGAGTGTGATTTCTTCAAAGACACCGAAATAAGGAACGCGATATTTATACTCAGAGTGTTATCAGAAATAACAATGCAAATGCAGGACTTGTACGTGTGTTTTATAGACTACACAAAGTCGTTCTACAAAGCACGCCACAAAGATCTGTTAGAGATGCTCGGTGACCTTTACATATTTGGGAAATATATTAGAATAATCAAGAATCTATACGTGAGGATGTGGAGGGTCATGATCGCCTACATCCCGAAGATACACGGCACATAAAAAAAGATCAGGTTTCAAATGTTTCGGTATTTGGGGGTCTTCGCCAAACATGTAGGACTTTCTGGACCGATATATTTCCTCTATAAAATCCAGACATTCAGTTGAGTCGATGGATGAAGGATATCTCTAATGAATGACAAGTTTCTATTGATGAGATTATATGTTGCTGTGAGGTTTAGCGTCACAGATATACGCATTCATTTTTAAAATTATGCAATTTCCTAGAGTGCTTTGATGGCATATATGCTATCACAACACCACTTACCGGAACCAAAGGCAAAATGGGTGTGAGGTGTTGCCCATCATATTCTTTCAGCAATTTTGATGAGTGCTCTTCTAATTCCAGATACCCTCTATGAAATAGAGAAACATCAGGGAGAGGGTAAGCTATTTTCAAAAGTACAGCCTCAGTACTATTTGAGGCTTTATTATTTTTTTAGGTTTTCATAGCTTTATTCATAGTGGGCATAGGCTTTTTATAACCATTTCACCTCAAGCAAGGCAAAAGCCCACTAAAACGCAATTGGATACTGAGTGTGAAATAATACATTATCAAGGGAAAAAGTCAATAAAAAGAGGATTTTAAAAGAAAAACAATAACAATTGACGTTGCATTTAAATATTTGAAGATCAAATTTGGCTGAAAATAAGGAACACAGTAGGTCCAAGAATAGATCCCTGGGGGATACTTGCATGAGCGCAAAAAGATCTAGAGGAGTGGCCGTTTAAGTTAACTTTCATTAAGCGGCCTGTCTATCAAAACATCGGCGAGAAACGCCATAATATTTCGGTTTGAAATAAACTGAGAATTACTCATCTCAAAAATGAAATGGATAATTGTGAACGTCCCCCGATGTCGCTGCGCCAATCGTGACGTCTGCCTGACCGCGTGACGACCAATGTGACTTGGTATTGGTCGCGGCACCAAATGTGACGTTCTAACCTTTTGCTGATTCGGATGGGAATCTGGTTAGATTCGGTATCAGCCTTGTCGTTCCCAGCTCGCCTCCAACGTCTGGTTACCGAAGTAACTGTTTTGATTTTTAGTCTAACCTACCCATGTTGTGATTTGATCTTAGGTAGACGTCACGATTGGCGCAGCGACACCGAGGGACGTTCACAATTGGTGCCGTGACCAGGATAACAATATTTTATATCTGGTTTCTGAATACAGGACAGCATCTTCTTCCCAATCCGCTATATGGATTCGTGACACTTTGTGTTTGTCAGACGAGTCTTAACATCTTAAGTTGTTTGTTCTTTAAGAAACTGGTTCTTGGTGTATCTTCAGGTGATATTCGTAAAATTTGTTTTGGTGGTGTGAGTCTAAGTCGTTCTTCAAAAATAAATTGTTCTTGGTTAGAAGTTGAGTTCGGAATTGCGTGGAATCTTAGTCAGCTTTCTGCGAGGCTTCTGCGAGCTCTCAGCTCACTGCAACTGCTTCTCTGTCTGTCTCCAACTGAAACTTAACTGGAACTGATTTTCACTTGCTGCGACTCTGCTTATATGGACGGGATGGGCTTGTCGGGGGTTGAGGTTCCTTGATAATTCTAAATCCACAATCCACTTTTTAGTTTTCGGTCAGGAAAATTTATTATTTTCCATTTTTGGAAGTCCTTCCAGATTCTTCCTTTTTCATATGGGTATCTCACCCAATCCCTTCATGGGGCGTCAACAGGTTTCCCCTCTCTCTCACAGTGACATCTCATACCGATCCCTTCAGGGGCGTTAACAGTCCTCCCCTCCTTCTTCATAGTTTACCTTCGCCTAACGCTCACGCCACCATTCAGCCAATGGGCGCTCAGCGACGTGGGTGTGGCTAGACTAGCCTCGGTTTAAAAATCTTGCTCAAAGAAAAAGAAAATTATCTCCTTTTTTTCTTTTTCTTTTCTTTCTTTTCTTTCGTAGTGTGGTCCCTTAATCGCAAATCTTATCTTAAATGTCACCTGGAATTCACCACCCGAGACCTTCGCCAAATAAGTGGGTGGTCATCCGATGAGATCGCATTCTGGCGTTAATTATTCCTGATAAAATAATTTTCTTATCATAGCCAGCTCCTGGCACAGAACAGATGCCCTTTTCAAAGATCTCCGTAGATAGCCAATGGCTCAGTCTTTTGTTTTTGTAATTCTGCGGTTGATCCAACGGACATTTTTCTGCGACCCAATTAATTTTTATCTCTTTAGAATTCTGCCCTGTAGGTCACCTGTGCAACTTGAAATTTTTTATCATTGCCATGGGCAGAGTGGATATATCTTACTCGCCGCCCCGTAACATAAATCAGATTAAATCCGAAACATCCGCGACCTTACTTTCCTCGCTAATGAGAATAAAACCTTTAGCATTTTTCTTTGTTAAAAAGAATAACATCGCTTAGTGTCCTTTTCGTGATGGCTTCTTATGGCCTAAATTTAATTCTCGCCTTTCTTTTTTTCTCCTTTCTTTCTAGCGACCTAAATATTTCAAAAACAACAAATCAATATTCGAATTAATTTAAAAAAAAAAACTCCAATATTTCAAAATATAAATGTTTTGTTTGACATAAATATCTTCATTCGGAGAATGTTCGCCCTGTCAAGAAACACAGTTGCAAATTTTTTTTCCGTTTTTTTCCGTAATTGATAAACTGGTTATGTGTATGTGTGTGTGAGTGTGTGTGTGTGTGTGAGTGTGTGCGTGTGCGCTTGCTCGCTGATCATTAGAAATTAATTAACAAAAGAAAATCTGTTAATATCTCTATGCATCATCCTCAGAATTTTATCTCAGACCGCACATCCTAATTTGTTAAACAAATATGAATTGCCGGGATGTTCTTCGGAGTTACTTTTATGCCTCATGCTCTAAAACTGAAAGAAGTTTGTAAATGGGCAATTTTCTGATGGGTAAACTAATGATGGAAGGATTTCACAGAAAATTCGAGGTTCTTACACCTGATCAGTCGGCAAAACTTTGAAATAAAATTTGCTTGCAGGTATCTGCATGTTGCGTAAAGCCTTAAACAAAAAAAAAAAGGAAGTCGGCTAAATGTGAGGCAGATATGTCATGAAGAAAACGTTGTTATCAAGAAAGCGATTGTCGTTAAAGAATTGCATACTTGATATGTGTTGAGAGGAATCTCTTTCTGAAAGGAGGCAGCTACTTGATGCAATGAAAATTCACCTGAGATCAGAAAAGAGGTAAAATTGACCGATATGTCTACAGAACGCTACTGTTCAAATCTATATGTGATGATATGTGTAGGTACACAATGTGTGTAGCTACTTGTAATCGCAATTATGCATGGCTATACATATGTATAAGTGTAAATATGAATGGATTTAGGAATATATATTTGTGTTGATATGTGTAGGCACACAATGTCTGTAGCTACGTGTAATCTTAATTATACATGGCTATACATATATATAAGTGTAAATATGTATGGATTTAGGAATATGCATGTATATATATATATATATATGTGTGTGTGTGTGTGTGTGTGTGTGTGTGTGTCTATGCATGTGTGTATATATGCGTGTATGTCAAATATGTATGATAGGTAAGAAATGGAATACTGGTCTTAAGACTCATGTTAGGAGACATAGATGCTGAAACGAGATGGAAGCAATTACAAGTTATGCGAAGGGAGTGGAGGCTGCTCATATCTGACTAAGAAATGTTAATCACCTTACACATATGTACAAATAAATGGTTGTATTTCTTGATGCGTATATATGTATATATATCTATATGGTTATGTATGTATATGTATTTCTGTACGTGTACGAATCTTTGTGATTTCTTTTATGAATCTTTGTGATTTCCGTGATATATATATTTATATATATATATGTGTGTGTGTGTGTGTGTGTGTGTGTGTGTGTGTGTGTGTGTGTGTGTGTGTAAGTAAGAATATATAGAAAATAGGAAAGAACTCGTTAGGTAAATAATCCAAAGTTCTTTAGTAAAACTTAGGATGACCCATGCCCTTTATGCCTACATGAAAAACTACACATTATTAAGTTTCTAGATAATAAAAATCGGTTTTTAAGTTAACGGTTTTTTTGCCGACATCATCAAATTTTCACATTGAATATTAGCATAAAAACAAACAAACAATAAAATAATTTTTAAATTCCATAGTCTAAATAAATAGTTTAAATGCCCTACAAAAAATAAAAATAAAAATAAAGATAAACTTTTATGAAGTCGTCAAAAAATAAATGTTAACGACTTACGACAGTTTTTTTATATACACAAAACCCTATCAGAAAAAAGAAAATAATAATAAAAAATAAATAAATCTCCATAGACACTTAACCAGACTAGACGATGTCATCTTCCGCTTTAAATTTAGTCAACCCAACCTTACCCTGACTTGACGTCTGTGAATGTAACTGAGATACAAATTATTAACCCTTACGCACCTTTTCTTTAAACAATTGCTCTAGCCGTTACCATAGTAATTTTAATTTCAATAATGAATATGCTTATAAAACGCGTAAATTTCAGGAATACGTTATTCCAAAAAAATTTCGCTTGAAGATGGAACAGAGCTTAGTATTTTAATTCAATTTAATTCAAATAATTATATTGAAGTTTACGGCTCTTGTTTTGAAACATGAGAACTCTTATGTAGCGTTGAAACATATTTTAAATAAATAATTATATATATATATATAACAGAAGCAGACCAGATGTGGCAGCAATATTCAATGCATGGACTAATGCAAGACCTATAAATGTGTAAAAGTTTCCTAGCAGAAGACATGGCAATTTAATTGAAATCTGTTTTGAAAGTGCATCCATGCCTCTATATTGGTGATGTCGCTGATACAGACATGCATTTACAAGCGCTAGCACCATGCTGTAGAGGAACAGTAGGGATTCAGTTTTCACTGGGTACCTCACTGTTGCACTAAGCCTTATAAATATTCACACACCCACATAATCATGCATACACGTACTGAAGATTGACATTTGTGAAAAGCGGGCACTTTTTTCAGGCATAATATCATTGGCGACAAATTTAAACCGTTTTATGAGAAAACATTGGAAAATATATATTTTACTTGGGACTGCCAGATATGTAAGAAATGCCAGACATGAATAAAATGTCAGAAATGCAAGAAATACCAGAGTTGCGAGGACGGACAGAGATACTAGAAATGCCAGCTTTGTGAAAAACCCAGAGATGAAAGAAATGCCTGAGATGTAAAAAAAATAACAGAAATTAACAAAAAAATAGAAAAAAAGAATTATGCTTATTAATTCAATAAACTGTTGATTTCCTATGCGTCTTTGTAAAAACAAATTCTCCAATCGAATGTAAAGTAGATCTAAGCAAGAATTATGTCGAAGGAAATCAGAACATCATGGAAACGGTATAAAACTTGACGAAATTTGATTAATTCTGAGTAGCATTGGTTCTAATAATAGAAAAAATAAATTCAAAAAGAAGAATCCCAAGGTATTGAAAATCTCCAAAATTTAGGCACAGATATTCTAAGTGAATGTTTTAAAAGTTGATCAGAATATTCGAAATTTGTAAGTATATGTTTCATTCATGGAAAAAGATTTAAAAATCATAATGCAATCACGAAAAATCATGGATAAGCAACTTAAATCACATAGAACCACTTAGCAGGCATCGAAACTTTCAAAATCACATTTCAAAATACATCATTGTAAATCGAAGTAACTTAAATACCTCGGGACATAATTACAGCGGCTATATATAAGTATCTATACATTTATGTAAGTATGTGCATTATCCACTAGACATACGTCTATTGCTCAATAATATACCCATATCAATTAGAGCGATAAGTGGTGTCTGTCATTATAATAGTACTATCCTAGACATGTCTGTGTGTGCGAATATATGTGTGTGTGTATGTTAATCGATATCTCTGTTGCAATATTTTAAACAGATTTACACACACACACACACACACACACACACACACATATATATATATATATATATATATATATATATATATATATGAAGAAATATAGTCTTAAGGTGTGCTATATTTATGGGATAAAGTACACAATATCAGAGATAGAGCGTGTGTAAATATAAAAGTGAATACAGAAGTCAACAGTCTGTTTCATGCTATATGCAATCGTCAGGCCACCGATTGCATATAGCATGAAACAGACTGTCGCCTTTAAGTGTTGACTTATATATATATATATATATATATATATATATATATATATATATATATGTATGTATGTAAGTATCTTGACAGACAAAAACACGTACAAACACTGTTTAACTTGCCGGAGATATTTGCTCAACTTCGTCGAGTGCAAGGACATCATATTGGAACATCCGGAGAAAGAGAACTCCTTTGCAAAATAGGAAGTTCTGTAAAAGATGCTTATTATCGATCTACGGCAGGTAGCCTATTTATTGTGTTGTTTCCCCCTCTCTCTCTCTCTCTCTCTCTCTATGTCTCTCTCTCTCTATCTATCTCTCTCTCTCTCTCTCTCTATATATATATATATATATATATATATATATGTATAATTATATATATATATATATATATATATATATATATATATATATATATATATTGCAATGAATCATTCATACAAAATAAGTAGATTAGTAAAGTTAATGATATAAAATGACGAAATCCTTCGCTAACAAAAATTTAAAGGTGTATTAATCTACAAATCACTCGATGAATGTTATGATCCTTAAAATTTATAAACTGTATAAGGTTTTTCTTTAATACGCAAGTACTTTCAACTGTACATTCAGTCATCTTCAGGTATGGAAATAACACATATAATAACACGTTTGAAAAAAAAAACATATTTCGATATTTTTTCGTCTCTGAATTTTACCAAAAACAAAATAAGTGTCACAGCTCCTCGGAGTACTAGACGTCCGACCGGGACGCAGGATTGAAACCCGACTAATTTGACACCAGTCGGATATCTTACCTGTAGGCCATCCACGCATGGTATGAAAGAAGGGAATTTTATTTTATTTTTCTATACGAAATATGCCAGTGGCTCGGAGAACTCAATTCATATTTGATAAGTAATGTTTAATAGCAGTAGGTGCTGCTTGTTTTTTAAACCCCTTTTCCATATATATATATATATATATATATATATATATATATATATATATAGATAGATAGATAGATAGATAGATAATATTAGTGGTAAATATACACATACATATGCAAAATATATAAATATATATACATACACACATATATATTTTTATAAAAAAAAAATTATTCAAGGATAGAATCCAGGTAGAACTCAATGTCCAGGACAGAGTAAGGATATAATAAAAAGGCTTAAACACCAATATTCCATTGTCATAATTTATTTCATTGGAATCGTAAATAGGATCCAATTCATCAGACCTACAAATTCAAAAAGAAAACAGAAAAAACAACTCCGGGAATAAAAATCTAGAGAGAGAGTAAGTATGAGAGCGTGGGACGAATTATAGAGCTAAAGAGAGGGGTAACAGACGAGAGACGGTGGGGGATTGAAATTTAAGAGAGATGTTTTAAAGAGGGGAGTTAAAGACGGTTTAAGTGAGAGAAATATGAATGTTGTCGGATGTCTAATACATTAATGATGTAACCGGAAAGGATACATTTTGTGGTGACATACACACACAATAGACGATCTAATCTTAAACATCAGAAGAAGAGGGAGGGAGAGGAAAAGAAAAGAAAAGAAAAGGGGTGGGGGAGAGAGATGGGACAGGGGTGGGGACGGAAGGGCATTTATAAAAGGGCCGCTGTGTAATTAAATTTTATTTTTTATTCCCGGAATTGTTTTTTCTGTTTTCTTTTTGAATTTGTAGGTCTAATGAATTGATCCTATTTACGATTCCAATGGAATAAATTATGACCATGGAATATTAGCGTTTAAGCCTTTTTATATATATATATATATATATATATATATATATATATATATATATATATATATATATATATATATATATATATAACTGCATCCGCCATTTAATGTCTTTTTTAATCGCCTGCCTTTACTCCTACTGCCCTACCTTTTCACGTGATCGTCATTAATTGTGATACGTTCCTCTCATCGAAGCACGGGAGCTTAAATAACCTTTTGTCCCCTCAAACGGCGTTTGTTCGATTAAGATGTCGCTGTTCTTGAAGAGACACAAGAGTGTCTTCAGACGTTTGGTGCCATGCTCTTCAAAGACAATATTTAAATAGAATTTGGTAATAAGAAACACATTTCTCACGGTGAGAACAAATAATCTACACATAGACTATTTTACACGTACTTTACAGTCAATAATTTAAATACCATTGTATGCACCTACATAAAGTGTGTATGCATCTACATAAAATGTGTATACATCTCTAAGCTAATAACAACCTTATGAGATCACTAAAAACAGAGCATGGCATGATGAAAAAGACGCCAAACTTGACGAAAACAAAATGTTATCGTCAAAAATGTTTATGTTATTATTAAGAGAAAAGATCAAAATATTTTTTAATTATTTTTTAAAATTTTTTTTCCTTCCTTTTAGAACATTCTAAATTTTGATTAAAAAAACCTTGTTTCTCTTTGAATCACCGGAACTAGTAAAATAACATACAATTTTAGCACATTTTTTTTTCTGTATGACAGTCATTAATTTTAAAATTCTTGCAAAAATAAAAATAATTCTCAGATTTATTTTAATGAAACTTTCAGAAACTCTTCCCAAATGATGGAACTTATTATGAATTTGTTTTCCTTTTTTAAAATCATGACAAAAATATTTTTTTATATGTATTGCCCCCCCGCCACTAACTAATTGTACGAAAACTCTATAATTTCAATTTTGGGAAGATTAGTGATTATATTAGTTAAAAGCACAAGGATTTGAGAAAACCAAATCATGTTTTCTTTTATTTTTATTTTTTAGTTGGACCACCACTACCTGAAAATCGCCTCTGAATTGTAACAAACAAAACTCAATAAAACAAAAATATTATTTAATTTCAAAAGCTTTTAATTGCTTTTATCTATTTTAATGAACATGGACAATATTGTCCGAAAGTAAAAAGATATTTCGATGAAAAATGAATTTTTAAAACAATTATTTGTTAATTTCTGAAATATTTTATTATTTTTACATTAAATGTTATTAATTCTTCTAAAATTAGGGAAAAGGTTGTAAAATTTAACGAATGTTGTTATTAAGTAGATATATATTTACAGATTATAATTTCCAAAGCTTCTTACAAACTAACGAACACCAGTATATAAAAAAAAATATAATATGCGTCAATAATAAGACTGCAAATCAAATCTACGGAAGACCGGAATTATCATGCGTGCAATAAAAAAAATGTAACATGGATTAAGTTTCTGTGTAGTATTTAACTTAAATACTGAATTTTTAATACAATTATTTGTTATTTCTTTAATTAACATAGATTTTTACATTTAAGTTGTTAAAATATTATAAAATTAGTTAAAAGCCGCATTCAGTTTCGTAAATGTCCTTTTGAGATTTATTTTTGCGAGACACGTGTGGAGAAGTTAATTTTATTTTTCAATTTCAACTGAGAAGGTACCAACAAGTATCAGTATCATCTTATGAAATTTAAATTTGCATTTTATGTACACATCTGATAAAATTTAATAAGATACCTATAAATTAATTAGCTCCCTTTCTTATGAAATTTAATCTCACTCTCAACAGTCTTATTTTAATTTCTTTATATTTTCCATATAGCATCGTAGACATAAAGGTGAAAGCTAAGCACAAAAAATTTCGAGCGCTGAAAGTTTTCCTTACAAATAAGGAGTTAAATAATTTATTCACTTAAATCTAAATAATTTCACTTCTCTCCTTCCGTAGAAGGAATTATCCTCGCGTAAGCTATCATGCATCATGAAAATGTATTTATTCTCCTGTCAAGTGATGCGAAATGTTATGATCTGTTTTGTTTTAGTTTCAAACTACTTCTTTTCGGCGCAGAAACTAAGTTAAGCTTGTTTCAAAATATTTTAAATAAACATTATAATTTTTGATTTTCTTAAAATAAGTTTTGAAAAAATTATAATAGATTTTTAAAAGAATTTCAAACTGAGATTTTCATTTTTTTAATAAAATGGAAAAATGGTTGACGTGATTGATTATCTGTCAATTTTGCTGACTAAAAAAACAAGATTTTTAACGAAAATTTTGGACGTGCTAGGAACGATTAAAAAATGTAAAAATAACATACCCCCCAAAAACATTGATCGTTCCTCTTAATAATAACATAAACATTTACACGATAAAGTTTTGTTTTCGTCAAGTTTGGCGTCTCTTTCGCCTTTTTAGCGATCTCATGAAGGTACCTATGTGTATTTCGGGGCATGTCTTTGTAAAATAACAATATATTCCTGTGTATTTGTGAGTATATAAAAAAAACTAATAATATAACCACTAATTAGCAATTTTGTGTAAGTGATGGGAAAATTCTATAAGGGGAAGAATTCTCTAAATGGACAGGATAAAATTTTGAAATTACTTCCAAAGGAAGTTTTTACCACGATGACCTCAAATCTAAGAATGCTACTAAATGAGTTCTTCGTTTTAAGTTAGAATCTGAACTTTACCTTAATTTATGATCCTCAAATAGAAAATCAGTCGGTCTTCTCATTTCTTTTCTTGAAAAAAAACTTATAAAATGAATTGACGTTTCACTCGAAATAAAAAATAAGCACTTTTCGTGACTGCCAATTCAAAAATAACATTTACCGCTTGAGTCTTTTTTTAGACTTATTTACGTCATTTATTTTAATTCAAATCTCCTTTTATTTATTTTCTTGCTTAATTTCTTTGGCATGTTACGACGCCAAGAATACTAAAGTGACGGGCAACTAATGTTAACATGCAGGCGTCTGTTCGCTTTCCTGCAAGAAAGAGTGCCCAGGAAAAAAAACTACTAAAATTACTATTCTGTTACATATTCTGTTAGTCGAACAAATTCTCTAGGATAACCGAATAAATTGTGCTGGTAAGGTTGACACATTAATTACTGTTTTCCAAGGCGATATAAAATACGATTCATTCTATATCATATCATATCATATATATATATATATATATATATATATATATATATATATATATATATATATATATATATATATAAAAAGTGATCAATATCAGAAATAGAGCGTATGTAAATATAAAAGTTAACATTGAAGTCAACACTCAAAGTCAATAGGCTGTCTCATGCTAGACGGAATCCAAATCGCGTCTTAACGATTAATATATATATATATATATATATATATATATATATATATATATAGAGAGAGAGAGAGAGAGAGAGAGAGAGAGAGATAGATAAATAGATATATAGATAGATAGATATATGTGTGTGTGTGTGTGTGTGTGTGTGTGTGTGTGTGTGTGTGTGTGTGTGTGAAATGAGAACGAATAGTCCAATTCCGATGTTCGTAACATTCAATTTAAAAGAGAGCTCAATATAAAGTAGAGCAATATTCTTTATTTTAGGATATTACATCAAAAACATGTATAAACAAAAACGCTGTACAATGCAATCACTTCTTGATGTGTAATAGCACAGGCGTTAGTAAATAATTAGTAAGTAGACAATTAGTGAGATTTAAAAACAAGGTACAAGGTTAAAAAAGGGTGTATCTTGTTTTTTAAATCTCACTAATTGTCTACTCACCACTCACTTGTCGGAGCAAGCCTTGAAGGAATGACTTTACTCTATCAGATGTAAGGATTGTAGCATCAAGTTTAAATAAAAGATTATATGAACACAACAAAAGGCATTTAAAAATATATATATATATCAAACGAATTACTTACTCATCGTAACAAAACTAACCACAATTTTGTCATACAAATGACAATGTAGACATAGAAATTTACATTTCCTAGTGATTCAGCGTGTCATAAGCCTTTGCGGGGTTTTTATACCTTGATCACTGTAGATGTAGGTGGGGGGGAAACTGGTTCTTCCTAGTTATTTTGGCTATGGCTTGATAATTTATAGTCTTTAGTTGACTTGCTTTATTTTGATTCTCTCTTTAATTTGATTTATTTATCGATTTTCCTATTTGTTTTTATTTTATTTTTAATTTATTTTTAATATTTTTCTAGATTATGAATTTTGAAATAAGGTTTATTAGATTTTGCTTTTGCTATATTATTAATCTTTTCAAATTGTTGTTTGGGTGTAGGTTGCATACTATCTATCTTTCTTTTTTTTTCTTTTTTTTTTTTGCAATCATATATTTATTGATATCGCCTGTATGATGTTTGAAGTTTGTCTAATCCTATTAATAAACGAAAACTTATATTTATCAACTTCTGGACTTTATTCCAAAGGACAAGTTACTAACTCTCTTAGAAAATGTCTTGTCTGTACTGGCAACAATTTTTTTTTCATTTTTATCCGCTTCCCGAGTTCTGTTGCAGACAGCGTCCGCAGATTCGAAGCCCATTTTAAAGTAACACATCAAAAATGCACCCGCATTTATCGTATCTTAGAAGTATAATTGGAAAATATAATGAGTTTAGTTACCGAAACGTATGATTGGCTGTTGAGAAGAGTCTTGTGACAATAATAGCAGACCTTCATAAACCCATACTTTCAAAATTCTCTCATTTTTCCTCTGGTCATGTAAATAGTACATTTCTTGTTTCAAAGCCGAGGCACTTTGACTCTGCGGTCAATGAAAGGGCTACTTTATTCCTTAAGACTATTTAACTTGTATTTTACTTTCGTTGAAAACCGATTGAGTAGTAAAGGTATCTTCTAGGCACACGTACATAACATTTCATCAGTATTGAACATGATGTACAAAGTGTCAGGTTTTATTATGCATGTCAATATTTTTACAATATAATTATAATTGACCAGCCGGTCATATATTGCTATCAATTCTGGTCTTCTCATGAAAAAATGAAATATGAATTTGTATTTATAAACAAATGCAAACGATTTAGACAATATAAAGATGCATTTGATAAACAATACATCCATATATATATATATATATATATATATATATATATATATATATATAATTTTTTTAAGAAATATGATTCCTTCTCTCCAAAAATAAATAAAAAATAAGAAATAAAAATAATTATATTTTATAAAATAAAGAATAAAAAGAAAATTAGCAAAAAAAAAAAAATATAAAAAAATAAATAAATAAATATAAAAAATAATTATAATTTAAGCTCTACTTCTGTATGGAGCACTGTTTTTTTAAAAATAAAATCAAAAATACTAAAAAACTTCGGATTATTTACCTAACGTGTTCTTTCCTATTTTTCTATATATTTGCACACAAACAAACAAACAAACACACACACACACACACACACACTCACAAACACACACACATATATATATATATATATATATATATATATATATATATATATATACCTGACATTCTGTAGTGTTTATCAGTCTTTTAACCATTCATTCTGTAATCTTTATCAGTCATTTTATTTATCATTCATCTTTTGTTTCTAAATTTTTTTCTGGTTCGATTTTCAGTCGTTTTATAGCCTTCCAGAGATCGTTGCTTGATATTGTTTTCCATTCTAATATGCACCTCAAGATTTTTATTAGGTTAAAAGATGGAGATATTAAATGTCATTAATGTGGCTCTTTGAAATATTTTTGGCAAGTCGGGCAAAAGTCATCTTTGCAAAATCTCAATAAACTCTGTCATGGATGAATCTACTTTTTAACTTAAAACTTCTTGGTTGTTACCTTGTACCAGTCAGTAAGGAGAACAATAAGTATCTGTATTTATCTTGGTATCGTCATCAATTTATAATTCTATTGCCTACAATACTAGCCCGCCATATTTCGAGCACCTCCTCAACTACTGTCTTCTAATTTGAACTTGTTGACTATTTTCATGACGGACACAGACTCTAGACCAGCCGTAGCTTCATTCAAAAGAGCTCGACGTACATCGCTAAATAATACTGTTGAGAAAATGTTTTCCATGTTTTATGTCAGATTTTATATGTAAAACAATGTTTTCACATTTAAATTGTATTAATCCACAGATTTTGGGAACAATTATCAAGATATACTTATATGTTTATGAGAAGAGTAATGTGTGACTTACACCTAATAATGTTTAACATTGATATTTATATCAAGATATACTTATACGTATAGTGATTTTCCAAGCATAGCTTAGATGTGGCACGAGGCCGAAAGCATGGATTGAACGAGGCCGAAAGCATGGATTGAACGAGGCCGAAAGTGAGGATTGAACTCACTACTCAGTCGTAATTGTTCTAGCTGAACAAGCTTGCTAACCATTACATCGCCTCAATGTGCCCAATACTTATACATATGTGAGAAGGGTAATGTGTGACTTACACCTAATAATGTTTAACATTGATATTTATAATACCGATCGCTTTCTTTGCCAACAATATGACATAAATTCGGTTTATAAATCAGTAAGAAGACAAAGATCATTTTTATTTCATTAGCATTTTTATTTCATTAGCACTTTATTTCCATATGGTATGGATTATCGCCCCGTATACGTATTCTCTATTTAAAATAGTTCAGCTCGGACATACTCCATTCTAAACCGAATAAAGCTTCAGATAAGTTATACCTGCTTCGTCTTTTCACGACATTCCCATTACTGAAGGAATTATTTTACATGTGTGGCACCATGCATAATTAGAAAACTGAAAAGAAATATTCATAAATATATGATTTGTTTTTTTCGGTTTGTCAACCATTTCATAATTATTTAGAGCTGAAAAATATTTGGGTTTTAGGAATAATTCTTTCTTTATATTCAAGCGATCTGGGAGAAAGAAAGAAAAGAAGGAGAAAAAGAAAGAAAAAAAAAGAAAAATACAATACGGAAACCAGGTCATAAGCGAATAAACACACGCTCGATTGATACATAACAGATGTTGGAAGATATTCCCGATCAAGTACCTGACCTACTTCCGTGTCCACGAAAAACGGAAGTTTGTTATCAATTTGGTTGAAGAAATAAAGTTTAGAGACAATGAAAAAAATATGATAGGTAACAGGTGGGAAGTTTATCTAAGGATATGCAGGCAAACCATCCCAGAATTGAAAATAAAGTCACACAAGGTGATGCTAAAAAAATGCTTGTTTTTTTTGAGATAATTAAGATTTTTGTTAACAAGCTCCGAGGAAAGAAAAAAAAGTGAAATATTTTTATTAGATCG
This sequence comes from Acanthosepion pharaonis, assembly GCA_903632075.3. NCBI lineage: Eukaryota > Metazoa > Mollusca > Cephalopoda > Sepiida > Sepiidae > Acanthosepion > Acanthosepion pharaonis. The sequence continues at coordinate 3,405,269 of CAHIKZ030002323.1, read as the reverse complement.
CGAGAACGCCACCCAGTCTGGGAAATCCCTTTCTTAGATCGTATCCAATTAGCGATAAACTGTTTGGCACATACCGCGTGTAAAAGAAACCGAGAGCGTCATTTCGGTCACGTACGAAAAGGGCAATTTAAATTTTTGTTTTTTTAAGCAAGGTGTTTCTCCCCCCAGAACAAAGCCACGGATTGTCCACGCCCGATTAAAGACGTCACGAAGGAAGGAGGAAAGATACCGACCAGAGCCTCATTGGCCGAAGGCGGTCACGTGACGTGCGAGGGAGGAGGAAAGATGCCCGACTAGGACCCATTGGCCGAGAGCGGTCACATGACATACGAAGGAGCGGGGAGGAGGGTATACGCCCCCAGAGGCACAGTAAGGGAGTGGGAGGGAAAGTAAGTTACCGAAAATAGAAAATCCCTAATCAGAAATAAGAAGGGTGGATACGTATTTAGAATTATCCAGTAAACCCTGGCGCCGACAGACCCACCCCAGTTTTTGACTGCATCAATAAAAGCGGGACCCCAACCGACAGAAATCAGTTGCAGCACGGACGGCGAGAAGCTGTTGCGCCGCGGATGAAGAGGGAGTTTGAGCGCGGACGGCGGGGCCGGTTCATTCGCCCCCTTGCGGGCAAGAAAGGCCGGTCCGTTTGGCCTAAGAAGAGAAATTCGTCCAACCCAAGTCGAAGTGAATAAGCTCGTCCAACCGAAGCCGAAGAGAAGAAGTTAATTCGCGCACTGACGGCGGAGATGAGTGAACAATAATTCAGACTCTGAAGAGAAAGAGTTTGCAGCCGCGGACGGCGAGAGAGAGATCAGCCGTGAACGACAAGAGATAGTTTTTGCGCCGCGGACGACGAGAGAGAGATCAGCCGTGAACGACAGGCAGTGATCAGCGCCCAGTGTTGAAACCAAACCACACCCCGAAATGCAAATTTCTAGAGAGCAGGCAACTCGAAGTCTTAAAGTTGTATGGTAGATGCTTGGTGCCACAGTCCACAGAACGGGTCGGGAGGTAGGAATAATCTTGTGTAACGAGCAATTAGATATAAAAAGTTTGTTACCTTTTTCTTCAATATTTTTGACCTTGTGAGTTTTTATTTTTCACCCCCGTTGGACTCAGCTTGCATACGGCCCAATCCCTGTTTGATCCCGTCTGTCTAAGATCAAATCACAACGTGTGTAGGCAGACCGGAGATCTGTGCAGTTACCCTGGTAACCAGGCGTTGGAAGCAGGTTGGGAACGACGAGGCTGGTATCAATCTAACCAAAGGGTTAGAACGTCACGTTTGGAGCAGCGAGGAGCGAACAGCTGACGCCGCGGCAAAGACGTCACAACTGGTGTCGTGACCATAGGATCAGAACCCTGGACCACGTCACGTCACAATTGGCGCCGCGAACGAGATCGAACGACACAGTCGACGCTGCGACCGGGGGTCGACGTCACACATGTTAAAATGAGTTCATTGATATTCTATACCTGTCATAAATCTTCCATTTATTGATCTTGATGTTTCTACTGTTTAAATATGGTGGTGTCTACCACACAGAATTTACCGACTATTTTGTGTTAGGAAGAATAACGTGTTTTAGTCTTCCACTAGCACACCGATACTAATATTAGGTTGTCCCAAAAGTTCGTAAACACTTGCAAAAAATTGAAATTTTACTCGCCAAGTAATAACAAAAACAACAAAAATCATTCCTCAAAATAAAGACCATCATTTTCCAAGACTTTCTGCCATCGATCTGCAAGCTTTCACATCTGGTGAAAGTACCATTCAGCCGGCTTCGAATCAAAGAATTCTTGATACGCTTCCTCAACTTCATCAAACGAGTCGAATCGGCGGCCCTTCAGGAAGTGTTGCATTGAGCGGAAAAGGCCGTAATCTGATGGAGCACAGTCAGGACTGTAGGCTGGATGTGGCAGAACCTCAACGCCGTACAGCTCTTCAAACTTATCTTTGGTCTTCCTGGCAATGTGTGGCTTGGCATTGTCCTGCTGCATCAAAGCGCGCTTTCGGTTAATCAGAGCCGGGTACTTTTGCTTCAACTTTTCGTAGACCCGCTCCAGTTGCTGACAGTAAAGTTCGGCACTGATGGCACGACCATTCGGAACCAACTCAAAATGCACGATTCCTTCAAAGTTCCACCAAACGCACAACATGACTTTCTTGCCGAATCGATCTTGTTTTGGAACCGACGCTGTCTCTTGCTCATTCTGAACCCATCGCTTGTCTCGATTGTGCTGGACCAGATAGACCCATTTCACAATGCGCTTCCAAAAACGCTCGTCCAATGGATTGCTGAGCAATTGATGGCAAATTTCAACTCGTCTGTTGGCTTGTGCTTCGGTGAGTTCGTGCGGATCTTGGCGCGGCTTTTTGTGAACAAAATCAAATTGCTTCAAGTGTCGGTGAATTGTCGATTTGCCAACTCCAAACTCATCATCAGCCAATTCTCGAGTGCTCGATGAAGGCGGAATGTCCAACCCGGTTTGCAAGTCTCCATCATCCAACTTTAACGGCCGTCCTGAACGAGGCTTATCTTCAAGACTCATGTCGCCAGAATCGAAACGCTTATACCACTTTGAGATCGCCGCATATGCAATTGTTCCTTCACCTTCGGCAGCACAAATCTCTTCTGCAGCCTTTCTGGTTGAAAGACCTCGCTTCCAGCAGTAACGAATCAAAACTCGCAGCTCAATTTTATCAATTGCCATCTGGAATACAAAGATGAAGATCATTATAACAATATAAACGCAAAAAACAATTATATAAAAATTTTAATGAAATAAAATATTTTCAAAATTAACAATAAAGTAAAAAAAAAAACAATTAAAAATTGCATAAAAATTCAATTTTTCGCAAGTGTTTACGAACTTTTGGGACAACCTAATATTAGCATTAGTGCAGCCATTGATACACTAACACTGAATACGAATATAGAAAGACGAAATACGCGGGCGTAACAAACAAAACATTTGATAAGGCAAACAACTTACGTACATATATCAAAAATATCTACATATGTCCCAAAACAAATGATTGTCCATATTGTCCCAAAGGAACGAGGAAGTTTACAGAACGAAAAAAAAAATAACATACCAGCTATATGGTCTTTGATAGTCCGCAGATAAGTCAATGGAAATGACATTTTTTCTTTTTTCTTTTGTTTGCATCAATATTGTTTTATATTCTTATATAGATGTATTTTATTTATGAGCCACAAGTATATTATAGCGATTGCTGTTTTTCACACCGGCATACACTCCAAGCGATTAGCTAATAAATTACTACTACCTTTGTATAGGACAATTTAGCCATCGCACTCGTTCATTTGAATCTTTTTATTCTGAGCATACTTGCCTATTCTGTTTAGTACGAGTGCAGTGATTAATTAATTTTTAACCAATCACATATTTTTAATGTAAGATTTCCCGCGGTTCCGTGGGAGCCTACCTTTTTTCCTTAAAAGGGGCGACTTTTCGCAAGTCGCCAGTAAGATCCAGTAAGATTCAAGCCGTCAACACAAATCTACCATCTTGCTCAACGCACACACAGACACAGAATTTCGTAACTACAAACTTACATTTTCTCTCTGTAACTTTCGCCAAGCACAATCAACCAGAACTTTGTTGTTTCAAACCAGTTTATTCACAACACATTTCAAGCAATTGTATTCTTCGTGTTATTCATTCTTCACATGCAAACTTTGCTTTAACAATTATTTCGGAACGTTTATCTCACAAGAGAACTTTCTTCAAACAGTTGATTACAATCAATCTACAGTTAAATGGAAACAACTTCCTTTTTAATCTACATTGTGAATACAAAATTATTTCATGCTTGTGGTTGTATTTTATTCAATATATATTTGTTGGTTAACAAATTGGAGTTGTTATTATTACTTGAATCCTGTACGTGGAAGTAGCATTAATATAAACACTGAGCCGTTACAATATTATTAGATTAATATCTTGAAAATGTCCGAGTTATTCCGTTTATTTTACGGCCTTTGTAAACATCTCAAGGTTCGAAGTATTCAGCACTAGCAGCATGACCAGGCGTTGCCTGTGCTTGATTCAAAAATCGTTCGACTCATACAGCAATCGCTATCACTTGACTTAAAATATTTTTGCCCTTACTTGCCCTTTGCCGTACTGATATTGCTACATGCCTTACTTCTTGCCTATCTCACACTGCAAATTTTTCTAAGCTCTATACTAAAAATTAAATCTGTTACGAAAAAAGAACTAAACAATATGAACACAAAACGATCAGCTTTAAAAAAGGACTCGTAACTGAAAAAACTAAATGAAAAAAGAATGTTAACAACAAATACTTTTTCACACCCAACCCAGTTCTGCAGAATCAGAATCAACGTTGAGTTTAAGCAAGCGAATGAGCCAATTGGAGTAAAGTGCCATGCAGATTTAAATTTTTCCTACTTGTGACGAATGCAGCTATCGATTTTTTTTGCATGCTAGTTAGCATTCGTGACAGTCAGCTGTTGGCTCTCACGCTGGCCAATAGAATCTTCCTGCCTATTCGTGGAAGCCAACTATTGGCTCTCACTCTGGCCAGTAGAAAATGTCCGCAAACTACATAAAAACTGCCGTAGAAGCATCAAAAAATCGATTATTTCCACTATCGATGGGAGTTGGGAAATGCAATGTCGGTCTTGGCCTTTCCGCTAACTTGGAGCATGTGCATATAAATTTTGTTGCAAATCCGTCGAAAATTGCTACCGTGCATTCGTTACACACACACACACACACACACACACACGCACACACACACACACACACACACACACACATCCTGCCTTTTAAAGATAGAGAAAACCTAAGGGAATATTTCCTTGTATGAATTTAACGCGTCTTGGTTGTGACTAGCACAACCCTAAATAATTTCCAGTCTAATAAGTTTAAATTATTATCGGCATTAATTTTGGCGCCACAATCAAAAATTTGAAGTCATCTATAGTGTTACCGCCTTTCGTACAACCGCGCTACATATTACTACACATCCCCACTATTCTCTTTAAATTTGTTTGTCTTGATTAATTTGATGAAAGACCCAAACTCACGTCCAGATATCAAGTCAATCTGGTAAAGTTCTATATTCCTTCACTCTTATGAAATCAGATTCCATGAACTTTAGACATTTCTCTTCGCGATGTTTATTTAATTTTACTAGTTTGGTTAGTCCTGTGTATGATGATAAATTACATCCAGCAGCAATGCCTTTCATCGGGAGCTTAAAGGTTTTGAGGAGCGTGGAACCACCTCTTAATTACTTTTGTGCTCACGTCCACTCTGACCAGTTAGGGCCCCTGTTATGGGCAAACAACGACCCCCCCAAAAAAAAAGAAAACACTATAAAAGTATAAAAATAATTTTTTATACTAAAAATACCAGTAATACACATTTCTATATATAAAATGACCAAAATACATTTTGTCTGTCGCTGAAGGCAAACAATTTCGTTCAAAATATATTTAGTTGAAGATATAAAATTGTTCCAAATATTTAGATTTCGGATTTAAATAACCCATAGAGGTTGATACATTACTAAACAAAATCAAACAACTAACATGAAAAAACTTTTTCATGACATTAATCCATATAATATCCTCCATTTTTCTTTAAAGAAATCAAACTGTATTCCAAAATATACCTTCAATAAAACTACAACATAAAACTCACATATTACCGCTTCCTTTTCACACAAATATGTATATGCAGAAAACTGGGTATCATCTCCGATGTATTCAACTGTGAAAGCAGAATAACATAATATCATATTTTATTACTTCAAAGCTTTGAAGAAAATTAAATTTGGGCATAAAATGACCCATGAGGAGTTGATATACCATTTAACAAACAAATTTGTTTGGTTCCTTTCTTGTCTTGAGACAATGTTCTTAATTTTCTGCATTTGTTTCTTTTTTTTATATTCGCCATGGCAGTTTCTTCAAATATCATTTCTTGAGTATTTTTATCTTGTTCTTATCAATGTCTTCAACTTCTTTTTCGTTTCGACATTTTCAAGGTATCTTTTATTGTATGCCTACGAATCAATAGATTTGTCATTCTTTTTTTTTTCTCTTTTGAGCTTATAACCATTTTATGACATATGGTAATCTAAATTGATCAATAACAATATATTAGATATTTCTATTTACAATATGATCAAAAATCCTCACGGCACCAATTATGATTTTTTTTTATATATTTGTAATAAAATCAAATAAACGAACTGAATTTCCGTTGGTATATTTACGACATAAACATAAAAAATAACCGTAAACTTTTGTCATCATTATAAGTGTAATTCTGAATTTATTGAAAAATATTGATTTATCGAATAAAATTTGTTTATCCACAGACATTGGATAGAAAGATAAAATAAACTACGGATGAATAAACAAAAAATACAATAATGATAATTTCCCAATCCAAATATTCAGGTAAGGCTTTGATTGTGTCTAATAAGATCTACGACTTGGTTAAACATTAACACACACACACACACATATATATATATATATATATATATATATATATATATATATATATATATATATATATGCTAATGCTAAATATGCATTTTGTTCCTCAACTCTTTTAAATACAATAGAGGAAAAAAATGTCTATTCGTTATTACTATAAATTTTAGTTCCGTTATTTTACATCGGCCACTGTTTTATTACCAACAGCACTGATTTTGGGCTATTATATATATATATATATATATATATATATATATATATATATATATATATATATATATATATATATTGTTATTATTATTATTTTATTTTAGATATTAGAACAAAAACATTGAAATCGCTACACAACTAGTGATTAAATATTATCTTTTTAAATTTCAAAAGTAAAATGTTATCTCTTTTCCGAAAGATAAAGCTGGGTTGGGGTGTTAAGAAATCCCAGGGTCAGAATCAAAAATAGTCTTGTGGATTTGGAGAGAGAAATTAACAGGTGATTGTGGGTTTGTCTTAATCAATCAATTAAATGTCAGATCTACGCTAAATAGAAAATTGAGGGTATTGGTGGGAAGTTATTTTTTCCATGGCATGATAAACCAGATCTTAGACTTGTTAACATTGGCAATTAAGGAAATAATCTGTCTATATTTCTGAGATGAGGTATTATGTACACTATTTACATTATTCCGATTATTGTCCTCATATTTGTTGCCATATTTATCACAACGTTTCGGCCTTTCAGTATCTGTCTATATTTCTGAGATGAGGTATTATGTACACTATTTACATTATTCCGACTATTGTCTTCATATTTGTTGCCTTATTTATCACAACGTTTCGGCCTTTCAGTATCTGTCTATATTTCTGACATGAGGTATTATGTACACTATTTACATTATTCGGACTACTGTCCTCATCTTTATCGCCATATTCATTACAAAGTTTCGGCTGGTTTACGCTCCGGCCTTTTTCATGTGGTTGGGATATCGAATGTTTTTTGGGGCTGTTGCCATGTACCCAGGGTAGTTGTTACGTTGTAGGGTACTACCTATACTGACCAATTCTTTATCTAATGTCTCTGGGTCGCCACTTATGACTTTTGCTCGGTGTTGTAAGCAGTATGGATGGTGGGTGTTGAAATTGAGGTACTGTCCGGTGAATGTAGGTTTACAGTATACGAATGTCTTGAGCCCATGCTCTGTTCGAGATATTAGAACATCCAGAAATGTGAGTGTGTTTCTACTCTCTTTCTCCATCGTGAACTGTATCGAAGGTTCTATTGAGTTCACATGATCCAGTAGAACCTAAACGTCTTCCTGATTTGGCCAGAGTATGAAGGTGTCATCTACGTACCTTAACCATAGAGTTGACTAAAGATATGGATTCTAATGCCATTTCCTCAAAGTATTCCATGTATATATTCGCCATTGGTCGTGATAATGGCAAGCCCATTGCTAAGCCCTCATCCTGTCGATATATGTGTGATCCCATTCCGAAGTGTGTTGTTTGTGTACAGAAAATCAACATCTCTATCAGATTATCTATCGGAATACTGGTCCGTTCTTCTAGGGATGAGTCAGAGGCCAATCTGTCTCTGACTACTGAGAGTGCCTCCTCCGTGGGTACCTTAGTGAAGAAACTCACCCTCTGGTTGGTTAGGATGGAAGCATCTTTGATTATTTTCAAGAAGTGGGCGGAGTTTCGGACATATGAGAAGACTTTCCGATCAATGGGTCAATTATATTTACAAGGAAGCGACTCAGAGGGTAGGACACAGGGCCTTGGCAACTAACAATCGGCCTGAGTGGAATACCGTCTTTGTGAATCTTAAGGAGACCGTATATGTGAGGTATCTTGGCGTAACGCTGTGATAACTGCCTATACGTCTTAGGTGCGAAATGATCCTTGTTCTTGATTAGTATCTGTGACAGTTTGCGTTCCGTTTTCATTGTAGGATCCTTTTTTTTACTTTTCCATAGCTACCATTGCTAATGAGGTCTTCCAGATTTCTTATATAATTTGATTTGTCCATCACTACAGTTGCATTGCCTTTGTCAGTCGGTAGTATGATGTTTTCGTTCCTCTGTAGGGATCCGATCGCCAGCCTCTCCACTTTCGTGATGTTTGACCTGGACAGCTTGGCCTTCTTCAAGATCTGTCTCATCTTTCATCTCATCTCATCTACCTAAGCGTGAGGGAAGTTCAAGGCCACCTTCCCGACTCTGGAAATGTTGTCCAAATATGGCACTCGCCTGATGGTTGTGGTGAAGTTGTGACCCTTATCCAATACTGATTTCTCAGAAGCACTCAGCTGATATTCATACACAGATGTCCTCAATGGACACATGACACAATGGATAAAGGCGTTAGTTAGATCCAGTGACAGGACGCAAAGTGTGGGAGTTCAATACCTGGTTAAGGCGGTGGAGAACCTAGAGAGCGGAATTAACAGGAGATAACTGACATCCATTAAACATGACACGTGGAACTAGAACAGTCAACCCCAGTGAGCGAAATAAAGGGTTCAGTTCGACATTCCAACCACCTGAAGAAGGCCGGAGCGTACAACGGCCGAAACGTTGTAATAAATATGGCAACAAAGATGAGGACAATAGTCCCAATAATGTAAATAGTGTAAGGAAAACATGTAAGCAACAAATGTATTTTGATCGTAGACAAATATGACATGTTCAGTTTTTCAAAGGAGCACCGAAAAAAAAAGTAAATGTTACGAACAGCGGAATTTTACTTTTTCCCCTGAAACATGACCCAGTGCCCATGTTAGTACTTCGTATGTCCATTCCACGAAGTCTTTCTTTGCTGAATGACCACAGATTCTCGATTGAATTTAAATCAGGAGAGCTTCCGAGCCAGTCGATTGTCCTTTGATTTGCTCACTGGTAAGGCTTGCCTTTGTGTTAGTGCAGCATTACAACTTTCGTTCGCTTCCATAGACTAACGTCCATCGCAGACAGTGGCCGTAGGACAACTAATCGACAGTCGAGTCAATAGTGTCAGCTCATGATGAAAATCTGATGCAATCAGGGAAGACCAATATATTTCAAGGCCAAACAAATTTCATAGACCTCCAAAATAAATTAATATTACTGCACACCACTGCAAATTAACTATTCTGAGGAAAAAAAATAGAAATTGACTGCAACCTGTCATTCCAGTAGGTGTAAAACTGAGCGTATGTTGAAAGAAACGAAACTAAAACAATAGTTTTAATTAATTTGCACAAGGGTAACTGAATGAGCATGGAAACAGAAAAACTACGCGTACAAAACATCGCTAACCTATAGTAAATGCACGAGCAGACAGCGCATCTCTTCTAAACATTAAAGGCAAATGACAAAATACACCAAGAATATCACGGAAAAGAAAAAACAACATCATCTTACAAAAATAAATTCAAACCTATAAATACTGTTTGAAGGAGAAAATAGACATAATCCCTTTCTCAAATCAACACAAATTACTAAATAAGCGATGAGAACTTATCTCAAAATGCAGACACAACGTTAACTAAAGTTCGAAAACTAAAAATGAATACATTGTAAAAGATAATAAAAAAATGAAATTATATGCACTATATACAATGAATATAATGTAACATACTTCAGACAAAGCCACACTAAAAAGAACAAAATAATAAATAAAAGATAAAATTATAAATAAATTAACAAATTAAGTAAATAATTACTATCTGAGCTTTTTGCCTATTCCCATTTTCATTTTTCCCATTATTATATCCATGAAATAATAACATCTTATTTCACGGCTGAAACGGAATGCTTGAAAGGAAAAGAATGACAAACATGCTTTGATCTCAGCACAAAAATGATATACACATATATACATTCGTCCCACGCAGAGAAAATATAACACATACATGAAACAACAGAAAGTGTGAAAAGAGAACAAAAAGAGGTCCTTGCGTATCATAATTCCCAACGGTAAGGGAACTGCTGGAAATTTTTCTGTTGTTTCTGGAGAGTCCATATTTAGGATTCCAGATTCGAGCGGACTTGGTTCATCTGCTATGTTGCTATTCAGAATATATTCCACAAACGGGAAACGGCGAGTTTGAGTTTTTTCTCAGCATGAGGACCGGGGATAATTTCTATATCTGGTGAATATATATTTCCATAAGAAAATGGTACCATAGGCTTGTACTCTGCACCATTTAGTTGGCTGGGTAGATTTAGCCTGAGACCGAGTCGAGTAACCCAGGCGAAAAAAAGCAAATGCTCTATTTGACTCATGAAAGATGACAAACTGATCACTTTCATTACACTAGGAAATGACGTCCCTAAGCGGCCGTCACATGACTCACGTGATTTTTATCTCAATCAAAGGGGGATAATTGTCTTTTGTATAAATAATAAACAAATTAACAACCCATGAATGTACGCATGAGCAAAAGTAAATTTAATAATGATAATAATAGCAACAAATAATTCCTGAATAGATATAAAAACCTTAAGTAATCAATAATCAATAATTAATTTAACAAACAACGTTATACAATAGTCACAGTTAATTGTATCGGTGAAACATGTCAAACTAGAAATGTTGATATCAATTTCAGTTAGAATGAATGCAAAACACTTACCCTTCATTTTATCATAGGCAGAGGTACACAAATGCACCCTGGGATATTTTTTCTTAGCCAATAGAATAGGCCGGTTTGCAGTTTGAGATGACTCTGCCCAGATCTGCGTTGTCTAGGAGACAGAACGCTCCGTTCACTTGTCCGAACTTGTTTTTGTGTGCTGAAGCCAATTCTTAGTTTGTGAACTTTTTACCTTCTTACCATTAATTTGCCTTGCATATATTATTTGCTTGTTTGATATTATTTCATTTTTGCCCTGTTCCTTTTTATTTTTATTACAAACTTTGTTAATTCTGATGATTGGAGAGTTCTCTTATTTATTTTACATTTGACCATGACTACTTACTCCACTGACTTTCACTTGTTTCTTTCCTCAAGCTAAAGACTTCTCTGTCACCCCCAACCCCCCAGCATGCTGACAGTGTCTTCTAGTCCCTCTCCTGTACTTCTTTTGGAGACACCAAACACACTCTAATTTTCCAGTTCCTGTTCTTTTGTCTTGATGACTTCATCATATTTCAGTATAAAAATCATTTAGTAGTGCTTTAATTTCATGGTTCCTTCAATATGGTCAAGGTCTCCAGATAATGTCCAACACCATTACAAATCTCCCACCATGCTTCATTGGATGCAAAATATTTCTTTATAAGCTTGGAAACCTCTTATAACCGGTTGATTTTCAATCCTATTAGGAATGATTGCAAAACACTTGACCCTTCTTTTTTCATAGGCAGAGGCACACAAATGCATACTGGGATATTTTTCTTAGCCAATAGAATAGGCCGGTTTGCAGTTTGAGATGACTCTGCCCAGAACGCTCTTTTCACTTGCCTGAACTTGCTTTCGTGTGCTGAAGCCAATTCTTAGTTTGTGAACTTTTTGTCTTCTTACTGTTAATCTGCCTTGCATATATTGTTTGCTTGTTTGATATTATTTCATTTTTGCTCTGTCCCTTTTCCTCTTTCTTGTAAACGATGTTTGTTGGTCAATTGTGTTCCTTATTTTGCATTTAACCGTGACCACTCACTCCACAAGATTTTTTCCAAATTGTCTTATATATTTGCTTCTTAATATTGGAAGTTTCTCTTTAGGCGTGTATACGTACTGTAATTAACCCTAAAACTACTTTTCGTCTATTAAATTAATTGGTTGGAAAACGCACAATGCGTCCAGGAGTGAAATAGATGCACAATGTGTTCAGATGTGAGATAGACTTACAATGCGCCCAGGGGTGAGATAGACTCGCAATGCGTCCAGAGGTGAGATAGTGTCAAAATGCGTCCAGTGGTGAGATAGACTCACAATGCGACCAGTGGGGGGAGATAGAGAGACAATGCATCCAGGGGTGAGATAGAAACAAAATCCGTCCAGGGGTGAGATAGACTCGCAATGCATCCAGAGGTGAAATAGACTCAAAATGCGTCCAGGGGTGAGATAGACTCAAAATGCGTCCAGGGGTGAAATAGACTCAAAATACGTCCAGGGGTGAAAGAGACTCAAAATGCGTCCAGGGGAGATATAGACTCAAAATGCCTCCTGGGGTGAAATAGACTCAAAATACGTCCAGGGGTGAAATAGACTCAAAATGCGTCCAGGGGTGAGATAGACTCAAAATGCGTCCAGGGGTAAGATAGACTCACAGTGCTGCCAGGGTTGAGATAGACTACAATGAATTTATTCGAGGTCACTAATGGTCATTATAGATCATGGTATATCATTTGCTACAGAATTAATTTCTACTCAACTGGATATTTGAGTTTACTATACAAAATATAATTATAGCAACATGTAGTGTTAGAACATTAAACCACTATGGGCAGTTACAGGATGTTGTGGAGAGCCATGATCGCGTACATTCTCAAGAGACATGTCACATAAAGAAGAATGAATTAGAAAGAAATGGAGTGAAGATGTGAGGTCGGAGAATAGTGCAGATCATTGGAGTTCGAATTAGTGGTTTTTTTTTCTGTTACATTTTTATGAGTAAATGGATACCCAGGAAAAATGGTCGTTGTGGAGCTCGAACTGACCCTGTCGTTGGATATCAACTTGAATCCATTCGGGATTAAAATGCTATTTTGAGCCAAACAAAATAAATTAAACGGTAAATATCTTTATTTTTCTTTTTCCTATCGTTGTGAATTTCTACATAATGTTTCCAAAAAATCCTCCAATTTTTCAGGATTTAATTTTTAATTCAAAATAAGCCCTAAACTATGGAAATCACTTGTACTTCTGAGGACGGGCGATTCTTACTTCAAAGAATAATACAACCAAAAATAATCAAACTTTCTTTTACAAATATACACTCAATACAAGGCACAAGAGTCACTAAAGGTAAATACTCATTGAATTATATTTTATGGGCGTAAGAAAAAAGGTAAGAAGTGCAGTTTATGATATGTAGGTGAAATAAAAGTTAACCCTCGAATTGAAGAGTTTAACATTGTAGTTGTCGGGAGCCGGTTCCATATAATAGCGGTTCTTGGGAAAAATCGGTCTGAATGAAACTTCCTCCTTATTAATGGAATACCAAAAGAATGGAGATTATTCCTCCTGGTGTACGCGGTCTTAGGTGTAGAAGTCAGAAATGCAATGTAAGTAATGTAGCTCATCAGAACATTCGCCGTTGAAATAGAGACAGAGAAAGGTTTGCAAAGTTCCATCTGTAGAAAAAGGGTTAAGGAGTGGAAAATAATTCATCACCCACAAGGTCGCGTAGACTCTCTTGGATTCTTTCAAGACGGGAAAGTGAGGACTGTGTAGCTCCAAAGTAGATATGGCAGTAGTATTCTATTTTTAGTCTGATCTTGTATCTGTGGGCGTTTCCATGTCGGCAAATATAATACATGGTCGGTTTAATGTGATGTCTCATAATCTTCAGAAATTGACTCGTCCTACCAGCTTTTACTGCAGGTGTCAAGGCGCATCCACTGATCCTGACCAGGAACCAGTCTCCCAGAGATCAGGGTCGATTTAGCTTATAGCATTTCCAGTCTCAAAGGCGCAGAGCTAGGAGTAACGTGAAACTAAACCTATATTTCTTTATTTATAATTCACATTATGTCGCGGTAATTCGTTCCCAGTTTCCACGTTTTCTGTGCGATATTACTTTCCAAATAACATGATAGATTATAGAATATGAAATTAGGTGGTTGACGACAGCCAAGTCCTACCTTTCACCTGTATGAGAAGTGAAGATCTCGTCATAGATATATCAGCCTCTCCTTTATTCCATTGCAAGATAATAGTAGGCCTTATCCTGCCACGCTGATCTATGTTGTTTGAATAGATAGATAGATAGATAGATAGATAGATAGATAGATAGATAGCAGACTGAGATAGATAGATAGATAGATAGATAGATAGATAGATAGATAGATAGATAGATAGATAGCAGACTGAGATAGATAGATAGATAGATAGATAGATAGATAGATAGATAGATAGATAGATAGATAGCAGACTGAGATAGATAGATAGATAGATAGATAGATAGATAGATAGATAGCAGACTGAGATAGATAGATAGATAGATAGATAGATAGATAGATAGATAGATAGATAGATAGATAGATAGATAGATAGCAGACTGAGATAGATAGATAGATAGATAGATAGATAGATAGATAGATAGCAGACTGAGATAGATAGATAGATAGATAGATAGATAGATAGATAGATAGATAGATAGATAGATAGCAGACTGAGATAGATAGATAGATAGATAGATAGATAGATAGATAGATAGATAGATAGACTGAGATAGATGACTGATGATAGATAGATAGATAGATAGATAGATAGATAGATAGATAGATAGATAGCAGACTGAGATAGATAGATAGATAGATAGATAGATAGATGGATAGATAGATAGATAGATAGATGACTGATGATGGATAGATAGATAGATGGATAGATGGATAGATAGATAGATGATAGCAGACTGAGATAGATAGATAGATAGATAGATAGATAGATAGATAGATAGATAGATAACAGACTGAGATAGATAGATAGATAGATAGATGGATAGATAGATAGATAGATAGATAGATAGATAGATAGATAGATGGCATAGATGATAGATAGATAGATAGATAGATAGATAGATAGATAGATAGATAGATAGATAGATAGATAACGATGATGGAAAGTACATGGCTTGATTTACAAATGTACCAACATCTGTATTCTCTTGGAATCCCTACAAGCTCTCGCCGAAAAATGTTCAACACTCATCTTATTGTGATAGAAATGAAGACATTCTTTCCTGTTTTGTCGAAATATCATTTCATATCATGTAAACGTAATCGTCGGATATTTTATAGGTATTAAAATGGAAACGAAAAATTATTTGTTTATATTTCTGAGATAAGGTATTGTAATTATTTTTATTATTTATATTCTTCGGACTATTGTCCTCAACTTTCTTGCCGCATTCATGACATTTCGGCCGTTGTACGCTCCAGTCTTCTTCAAATGATTGAAATTTCGCACTGACCCCTTTATTTCGCCTACCGGGGTAGATTGTTCTAGTTCCGCATGCGATGCCTCGTCCGGGTGTCTCAGTTACCTCCCTTTAACTCAACTCTCCAAGTTGTTGTTCACCACTACAGTAGCCAGGTATTGAACTCACAACTCTTTGGGACAAGTCACTGAGTCAACGCTTGAATACACATGGCCCAGTGTATAAATGCGTTGGTTGGATCTAGTGACTTGACCCAAAGTGTTGTGAGTTCAATGCCTGGATACTGGTTGACTCTACTAGTTTAAGTTCAAAATTCAAACAAATATCACCTGAAGAAGGCCGGAGCGTACAACGGTCGAAACGTCAATGAAAATAAGGACGAGGACAACAGTCTGAACAATGTAAATAGTGTAAATTTTTACAATAGCTCATCCCAGAAATATAGACAGATCATGAAGAAGGCTGAAGCGGACAACGGCCAAAACGTTGTGATTGTAAAAATAAAGATGAGGGCAACAGTCTGAACATTGTAAACAGTGTAAATAGTTTCAGTGCATCATCTCAGAAATATAGATAGATCCTGAAGAAGGCATGAGCGTACAACGGTCGAAACTTCGTGAATATGACAATAAAGATGAGGAAAACAGTCTGAACTGAACGATAAATTCAAAATCGGTTAGGCGTAGGGCTTTCAACCTCAATCCTTTAAAAACCTAATTTCTTCAGAAAATGTGGTGAGGCTGTGGCTCTGTACACTTTAGAAGAGCCTAATCAGAGTAAGGAGGGGGGGAATAAAATATACAAAATGTAAAGGGGTCAAAAAGAGAGAGAATGAGTGAAAGACTGTAAAAAATTAGAGGGAATAAAAAAAAGTTATGGGCATCACATGCGAGAGTGGTAAAGGGTGAAAGAAAGAAAGAAAGAAAGAAAGAAAGAAAGAAAGAAAGAAAGAAAGAAAGAAAGAAAGAGCGTGATGAAGAGAAAGAAAGAAAGAAAGAAAGAAAGAAAGAAGAGAGTGATGAAGAGAAAAATTAGAGAGAGAAAAAAGAAAGAAAGAAAGAAAGAAAGAAGAGAGTGATGAAGAGAAAAAATGAAAGAGAGAGAGAAAGAAAGAAAGAAAAAAGAGATTGATGAAGAGAAAGAATGAAAGAGAAAGAAAGAAAGAAAGAAAGAAGAGAGTGGTGAAGAGAAAGAATGAAAGAGAGAGAGAAAGAATGAAAGAGAGAGAGAGTAATAAAAGAAAGATCCCATACAAATTTTATAAACATTTGCATACAAGAATTATTGTAAATTATAAAGAGAGATAGAGAGATAGAGAGAAAGAATGCAATTCAAATCTGCAAGGAAAGAAATTTCTCATTATCTTCTGGAAAAAGACGGAACGTTAATCGCCAGCCTTTTGTCCTTAATTTTTAAAAAAAAACCTGTCAGTTCAGCTGATGGACATCTCTATTAATGGGACTTTGTCTGATCATTCGGTCGTGTCGTTCCTTGATTGGTCAAATCTTTAGTGATTAAACACAACGATGTACTAATTGCTGCTCGTCGCGCATTCTTGTAGACCGAACGATAATGACAATTCGCCAGTCTTCATGGATTTTGGGCACACGATTCGTACTTTGAAAAATCAGCAAGTCTATCGATTCTTCACTAGTGTCCCGAGGGTTTTTATGCATATGACTTCGTTAATTCTCTTAACATCACTTTGCTAAAAGTACCCAATGAACGACACAGGATTTAATGCACATATTTCTTTTATTCTCTCTCTCTCTCTCAACATGTGTGTGTGTGTGTGTGTGTGTGTGTGTGTGTGTGTGTGTGTGTGTGTGTGTGTGTGTGTGTGTGTGTGAACAATAAAAAATGTTAAAAATTAAAATTCAGACACACTATTTTTCAGTATTTTTGTTTTATTTTTTTTAATTTAGGTTCCACGACTAGTTTCGGCGATCATGGCCATCATCAGGAGAAAACATTCCGCCTTTTTTAGAAGCAGTGAGCTACAGCAGTGAATTACTGTCTCTGAAGAAGGGGAACTTTGCCTGTAGTTTTTTATCGTGAATTTTTGGTCAGCCCTTGTATTGGTCAAAAGTCCTCTTTCAAGTCCTTTTAAGGAGAAACTGGAAGACTTTATCAGTGTCAGATTTACATTCTTAGTCATTTTGACAGCTTTATTGGTTGCTTGGAACATGATGTGCGTGTGTTATGTGTATGTTATGTTTTAGGATTTTTCTGGAGTGTATGTGATATGTGTATGCGTATATATTTGTGTGAGAGGGGCACCTCGAGGCGGAGTAATGGTTAACAAGCTTGTCTCGCTAGAACAATTACGCCTGAGTAGTGAGTTCGATCCTCACTGTGTGCCCCATACTTTCGGCCTTGTGCCACATCTAAGCTACACTTGGAAAATCACTATATATTTGTGTGAGAGTGTGTGTATGTGGGGCGTTATATATATATATATATATATTCGTAGCCGAGGGGTTAAAGCACGACGGAGTAGACGTTGGCTTTTCCTGCAAAGTGGGGGGCGTTGTTTCGAATCATGTTGGAGGGGGCACTTAGCTTTAATTCTTTAAGTTTTCTCGAGTGTGCAGGTCGGTATACTAAATAAATAACTTTTATAAATATAACGGAGTATCCACTAAAAATAAAATTTGTGTGTGTATATATATATATATATATATATATATATATATATATATATATATATATAAGCGTGTGTGTGTGTATATGTGTGTGTGTCGATGACCAAGAAAAACTGAATCGTGCCTTTAAGCACAGATCTTTTTCTGACTCTTGAAATAGACATATCTGCTCATTTTCATATCCTATCGTAAACAATGCAATTTGTAAAGAAAGTTTTTTTTTTTATTAATTCGGCAGATTTTTATTTCTTTAAAGTTATTGTGAGTAGACACTCCATTTATTTATTAAGCAGTATATTTATTTATTTACTTTTGTCTACCGGCCTGAATAATAGAGAAATCTTATTAGAGAAAAATAGACCCTCTCCGGTCGGATTCGAATTAGGTGAAGCCGTGCGTAGATCTGACGTGCTTTGACGTCTCAGCTACACCGTGTATCGATGACCAAGCAAATATTGCCTTTAAACACAGATCTCTCTCTAACTTTTGAAAGAGGGGAATCCAAAATCTGTAATGTCTGTCTGGGGGAGAAAATAGCCATAATTTCTTTCCCAGACCAACACAAATTACTAAATAAACAATCAGAACTTATCTCAAAATACATACACGGAAACAAATTTTGAAATACCTTACTTTTAAATCGTAAACTAAAAACGAACAAGAAAATAATACTAGATAAAAAATAAATAGTATAATGAATTAATACAAACCAATAAATAAATAATAAAAATTAACACCTACGAATGCACGCTTATAAACACACGTAAACGCAATAATAACAACCAACATCAAATAAAAAAGCTATCAATAATAAAGTTGATAGACAACACTATAAAATAGCCACAACACTGCATTCGGATCCACAATTATTTCCACTCAATATTCCATATGATAATTTGATACATAACTGTTACCACCCATTCAATAGCCGTTAAAATAATACAATATACCTGTCGATAATGTATCATTTGCACACATGTATAAATAGTCGAGCCAAAACACAGCGCACGTGACCTCACGATTGCGCTTAAAATGATGAATTAGTTATCGGCATTTTATCTTTAATGTTTTACTGACCCCTATGTGTTCTTGGATCTGTTTCCATTTTTATGTGTTTCTGTCAGCATGCGTGTATATATGCGTGCGTATATTCCCCCCTCCATACATATATTGTCTTATTCATCATTTCGCTTGGACCAACCGTAATTGTTTTATGACCCTTCGCGCAGAACTCTTCATTGCCAATTCAAGAAAGAAATTCGGATTACCAACACAGAAAATGTCTCATATCGAGAATATTTAACATTGAAAAACAAAAGAAAAAATTAATTATTTTTAATAATATGTGGAAATCTCCACTTTTACCTGAAGACGGTCATGAGACCAGAAACCCGTGTAGTAAAATTATGTAAAACAAAGCATAATATTTTTTTCTAAATAAATCCACATTACAACCAAAAACGTTTGCGGCACCTCTCTTCTCTTCTTTTTAATATACATACTTTTCTCTCGTTGGAACCACTACAACCTCTTTCTTTTATATATATATATATATATATATATATATATATATATATATATATATATATATATATATTGACGATTGCATATATATATATATATATATATATATATATATATATATATATATATATATTGACGATTGCATATATATGGAGAAAGAGTTACATGGACAACTTTTTATTCATTTAATAATTTTATTTTGTGCAATAGGGAACTAATTCTAGTTAGTCAACAGAAAACATTGTAACACCTAATCGTCATAATTATAAAATTAAATTAATTGAAAAATCGGACCTTTTATAAAACAAGGCTGGGAAGTATTATACTGTCGTCATAAAGAGAATCATAACAACACCAAAATTAATTTAGGATTCAAAATTATGAAATAAGAAAATGAACTGACGGCCTTTTAGAATTAATCAATGATTATAATGAATATTTTTCTAAACAAAACAGTCACATTTCAAAGCAAACTAAAAAGATCAAAACATAAATAATCCTAAGAACAATTATCATGAAAGCATACACATCAAGGGAAATTTATAAAATGGAAACTAAAACATATAAAAAAAATGAAGCAAATATGATGTCACAAAAACGATGTAATTATATGAAGACAGACGCAAAAAATCATTGGAATTGAACTTAAATTTGATAACAGAATATAACCTTTCTCAAAAATACAGGCTCCGATTAAAGTAAATATTCACAAATATAATTTTAGAAATAAATGTACATGTAAACTATTAAAAACCACAGATATAGGAAAAGTAAGCAAATGTTTAAAAGTAGAAATATATTCAATATAAAACAGTGGAAACTACAAAATTGTTTAACAATATTACAAATAAGAAATAAAATAGTCTATGATTTTATACAATTTGTTATAAAAGATTTATGTTTCTCATCAACGAGGACATTAAATAAACCACTTCACTTTGTCAAGTAGTTTATAAATATTTCTGAAGATGAAATAGACATATAAAATCACCAAAATGAACATTTTGAGGTAATCATGAGTAATTATAATACAGCATTTTGCAAATGCGCTTGAAATTAAATAATTAATAAACTAGCTACAATAAATTATTTTAAAAGATATGAGATTATATAATGGATTATTAACACTACAAAAAATTCCGTACTCTTCCTTCCCAGATAATTACAGCATTCAAAAATTTAAATGCATTGACAGTAGCCATGTTCTGTCTTCTGGAATCCACTACCTTTTTTGCCCTATTCCTAGATTTCTCTATTACTCGTTTTAGTGGCATTATCGCCTTGCTTGGGGTGAAGCAACTAAAAGAAAAAACAATCTAATTTCAGTTTGAAATACAGAAAACTATTTTACATAATGGAAATATTAAATTTAATTTATTAGTTTGAAATGGAAACTAAAATAAAAGATCGAAACCACATCGCCTCATTCGGCTGGTCATCTAACTCTCCTTGATTATTTTGTGTGGGGTGCAGTTAAGTGAGAGACCACCACGACTTTTATAATACAAAAGATGAACTGAAAGCAAGGATTTAGGTATTATTCATCAACTTAAACAAGGAGACTGTCTAGAAGAATTGCAGAAAACTTTTAAATCGTCCGGCGTCTGTGGTTGAATAAATTGACTCTTTAGTATTTCAAGATATCTATGTGCAATTTTGTTAAAAATATCTATTAAAATGAGATGGCAGTTTTATTTAATTTTTGCGTCATTTAAACGACAATTTATCCATCCCACCCTGTGTGCATATATATATATATATATATATATATATATATATATATATATATATATATAATATATAAGAACGGTTCTCGTTGTAACTCGAGCTCACGCAACGTGATCTTCACGACTAACGACTAGATCCGTTCTTTTAGTGGATGTAACGATGGTCAGCGTATTTTTTTTTTTTTTTGCTCGGTCTAGGCAATCTAGACTACGAGCACATTAGTAAATTTGCTTTCTGACTTTTTTCTCTTTATTTTTCAGCATTGTCGTCTTTATTCGAGACTGTATTTTTGTTTCTCCATAAGATATATATATATATATATATATATATATATATATATATATATATATCGTTAATTAATCTGAAACTTTTAAAACCATTTATTTTATTTTCAACATCATCACTTGATAAGACACAGAGTGTGTTGAAACAAAATGGCTATTTTTGTAGTGATTTTATAACATACTTATGTTATAATTTTTTATAAAAATAATTATATATATATATATATATATATATATATATATATATATATATATATATATATATATATATATATATATATATATATATATATATATATATATGAGAGGAGGCACGGTGGAGTAATGGATAGCGGCTTGGAATCGGAGAGCCGAGTCGAATCCATTACATTCACTTACGTGCTAATACCCTTGGGAAAGGTGTGAATCCTCTTCTTCTTCCTACAGCTATGGGTAAAATAGCAATACAGACTGGGTTCTATAGCCTTGGATGGCAACTGGTCTACGAGGACAACTCTGAATTCAAAACCTTCGTGCACCAGGTCTCTGTATTCGGCTCTTAAAAAAGTGTGGATGGTCCTGCACGAAACCTTCACCACTGTAATCAAATCTCATGAGCTGTTGTCGGGCTGTCGGTTTCCTAGAACTGATCTGCTCGACCGTCGAATTCGAATTCGACGGGAGAGTCGAATATATATATTATATATATATATATATATATATATATATATATATATATATATATATATATATATATATATATATATATATATATATATATACTTTTCTTATATATATGCACAATAATTGTGAAAATTAGTGTGCAGATATTTATTTAACCTCCTTGAAATCTGATAAACGTGAGATGACACGATTTGAAGTTTTGAGTTTATATCTCTCTTTTTGGCAGTATTTTTGTTTCGATTTTTTTTTAATTTATTATGAAATAATTGATTATTCAACTAACGTCGTCTGAATTTTCTTTCAGATGGAATTAACGTTCGTAATTCGATTTTTATTTCAAAATTTATAGCTCTAAGGTAGACTTACTAATCAATACATCAGCGCTTCCCATGAACAGAAAGAATGCGACACACATTTCTAAATTTTCTAAACTTTGCTAAGTAAACCACGAGGTCAAATCAGAAGAGTAAGGGAAGGAAGATTGTGCTAATCTTATATTGGCCGTAAATCGGACATAATCTTAACGTTCTCTCCTCGTATGTCCAGCATTGAAATTTCCGGATGTTGTTTGGATCAAAGAGAAGTCTCTCCACCGATATCCAAGCAGTTTATTGGCTTACTGTGAAATTGAATGAAAAAAATGATTAATTACTTTCACCTCGTTTGGATCTATATGTTCTTGCAATTGATGAAACTGGTGTAAGTATTTATCTGTATATGGGATCCAATTACCGGCATGTTTAATCTTGAGCAAAGTGAAAGATATATTCAACCCATTGCAGTTTTATTTTCCGTCCATAGGCTGTTGTCTTTATTATCGTGTCCGAAGCGTAAACGCGGCAGTAATAAGATGTATTTAAAAGCAAAGACATTATTTTTCATCTGATATCCATTTTTCTTTTAAAATTCTTAATGAAATTTATTTTAAGACCGATACGTTTTACTAAGTGTCTCCTGACAGGAATTGAACCTGTATTACTTTTCTCGTGACTGAAATCATTCCTTATTAACCCATTACCTGTCCTGAGCTCCATTTGAGGATCTATTAAAATTAAACTCACATATTATTCCCTGTATTTACATTGAATTGCTTACATACATTGCATTTGCAGAGATATATTTTACAATACTTAGCCTTTAAAGTTTTTATTATTAGCCGTAAGAAGAAACTTTCTGTCGTAATTTTACATTTCACGAGTATAAAAATAATGACTATTTTGAAAAGTATTTTTTTATTATTTCTAATCAATATTATTTTTTGATGTTTTCTACACATACATTTGTTTTAGTTTCTATAAAAATGACAATGGTAACTACTGAAATTAAACATAAGGAATAAATAAACTCCTGTCTGGGCCAAAAATGCACTTTAAAAAAAATTGGCAGTTAATGGGTTAATTAAGCCACGAGTATAAAAATAATGACTATTTTGAAAAGTATTTTTTATTATTTCTGAACAATATTATTTTTTGATGTTTTCTACACATATATATTTGTTTTAGTTTCTATAAAAATGACAATGGTAACTACTGAAATTAAGCATAAGGAATAAATAAACTCTTAAGACACCTGTCTGGGCCAAAAATGCACTTTAAAAAAATTGGCAGTTAATGGGTTAATTAAGCCACGAGAGACCGTCAAGTCTCAATTTTCTACTTAATGATGGCAAATCAGTCGTTGGGACTTTTCCAATCTATATTTGCTAGCTTTTTTTTATTTGCGTACTCGGAAAGAAATGTCAAGAGTATTTTTGAATCCTTCATTATTTCTTATTAATGGTGATGTAAGAATAAAACTACAACACATAAGAATTCGGCATTTAATCTCCTTCAAAGTAATCATCTCCTCTTGAATTACGTCGACGTCTTGAAATCTTGTTCCTTTCAAGTGGAATTTGATTTTCGAAGTGGAAAAAGGGGCAAGCGGCGTGAACTGGGGAATATGATTTTTGTCGGATCTGGGGAGTGATGTGCTCGGCCAAAAACTGCTGCACGAGCCATGGTTACGGATTGAAACTCTATGGTACAGTGAGACGATAACATTCTTCCTATTTTCCTTCCAAGCACTGCTATAAATGAAGCACGACATCAAGAATGTTATTCAGTAACGTGAGCAGTCTTATGGCACCTGCCGTTGATACAGTTGTTTGCACAATCACAATAAAAGATTGCGTGGAAGTGGAAATTACTGGAAATATTTTAATCACACCGGCACTTATATTTAGCATACAAGAGTTTATTGTGTATCAATATATTTTTTGTTGCCCATAATCTTGAAGAACTTCATCTGCGATCCCCACATGTAAATCTTCTTTTCAAGATTAAATCCACCCGTGTTTATATTGAGCCGATCGTGAGAACATGTATATCCGATTCCAGCTGTGTATTCAGTCGACGTCATTTACATGCAAGCCGGCCAGCTTTAATCTAAAATACGATCGGCCAGCTTTTATTGTCACTCGAACAGAGTTAAAACACAACATACCGATTTGGAGCCAACTTTATTAGTCAGTTTGGACGGATTTAACAGTATTGCTGACGTTTGAAGGTAAGTATAGATGTTCATTTGCTCCGAGATGAAAGACTTGACTTTACCGAACAGAAAAAAAAGAAGATATTTTGATTTATAATTAACTCATATTGACAAACTAAAGGTTTGCAAAAGTAGTTTATTAATGAGATTGAACGTAACATTTTCGTTGTTGAATATTCGAATTTGCCGCATCTAATCGATTTGCCTTTAGCAAGATCCTAGAAATTTACCTATGTCATCACAAAGGCTTTTGCTTTTGCAAAAAAAAAGAAACAAGAAAATTCTACAGAAATGCAGTTGATAAAAAAAATTAAAGACAAGAAAAAAAAGAAAAAGACGTTTCAAAAAATATATATAAATAAACTCTTAAAATATTTTAACTTTCTCTTTGAAATATTATTAGTCCTGATCTGGCATCTCGGCTTCAGTTTCTTTTCCCAGCGCTATAACGTAGCTTCTCTGTGCTTTTTTTTATAAATACTTTTATGGTAATTGTTCTGATGAACTTTCCACTATGTTACCTAGACTTTAAGTAAGATAAGTACAATACTAGATTGACAACAAAATCTCATCAATTCACAGATGACTTGGCTAGATGCCATAGTGCGTTCATTACGAACAGTTGCCTTTATCGCACTTAACATTTGTAGAACTTTCAGCCAGGTTTGATTTTCAAAAATTCCAGCCAGCTTTGATTTTCAAAAATTTAAATGCAATGTCAGTCGTAATTGTCTGTCTTCTTGATTACTTTTCTTTTATTGTTCTCCCACCTTAATAATGTTCCTCTTATTTGTCTTATTTCTTTCATACTCAGTAACCCCTTTGTGTCATAGTGACTTTATCTCCTTGCTTGGAGTGAAATGATTAAAGTAAAATTAATTTTACAAGAAAAAGTTACTACTGGCTCAAGGCCATCCACAATAGAAAACTTCTTCCAGCCTCTTTTTAACAACCAAAAGATTGTTAAAATATGTAAGTAAAATATGGAATAACAAGAGTAAAGTGAATTACTCATACTTTTGAGACTGATATGAAATTTAGCCTGTTGCCTACATCTTTATTCGCAACTTTGTTAGCAAAATAATTCGACTTTTAAATTTAGATTGACAGGTGAAAAATTACATATCTGAATTGGGTAAAATTGAAAATCAAAATTGAAATCAAAGTTTTAATTGTAAACAATTATGTGTTTCTTCTCAAGTAGTTCATTGTCTTCCCAATCATTATTCTTCAAAAGAAAAAAAAAGAAGTTTTTTTTTATTCTATAGGTCATTTGCAGGCAAGAAAATCTCATTTTTCATAGAAAAATTAAATATTCTTTTTGCTTTCATAAATACGGATTTAGCAGCAAATAGACCTAACATGATATTGAGCAAGTTAATTCCAAAGAATGCTTGCCTTGAACGTTATCATTCAGAATTACAATGGTCGACATTTTTTCTGGAGGTCGGAGAAAAGAAAAAATTTGCTGTTGTTTTATGTAGTTATTGACTGATACATTCGTTTTTACGGCTTATCAACCCTTTATAGGTTATTTAAGGCCAGAACATTTTTTTCTTGGATGGGGGAATTAATAATTGTTTAATGATATTAGTCTTACTAATTGACCCATAGCTAGGAGGATAAGTGGTAGATTTATAGCTTTCCCAAGGGTATTTGCGCGTAAAGGAATATAAGCTATATATAATTGGAACTCGGCTCTAATAATTAACAATTCCGCGCCATTATCCATTACACCAACTGCACATCCAAGTATACGGCACCTGGTATTCCCAAATGGTCACCCATCAAGGTACTGACCAGGATCGACGTTGCTTTTAAACGTCAATAATTTCCAAAGAACTCCAAATGTTTATCAGTATTTCTCATGGAATTGACGCATTTTTGCCCTAAAATTACGTTTCTTTTCTTTTGGAATTGGTTTCAGATTCCGAGCAAGAACTTCTTTCTTCGAGGAGAATATTGGAAATGTCTTCTTTATTGTCTGTCGTCATTTTCATTGTCATAGCAACGGCAGTGAAAGAAACGGCGGCGGTCATATTAAGTAAGTATCTACACAAACAACGTTGAAGCGTTTCACCAGGGGCTTTTTTTTTTCTTTCTTTCTTTTTTGAGGCAAGGGTAATTATTTTTCTGAGTGTTTATGGTAAAATTATATTCAAAATAAATATCAAAATCAATTACACAATTTATATATATATATATATATATATATATATATATATATATATATATATATATATATATGTGTGTGTGTGTGTGTGTGTGTGTGTGTGTGTGTGTGTGTGTGTATATATATATATATAGTGGACTCTCCCATCGTATTCAATGTATGAGGGTCAAGCAGTTCAGTTCCTGGGAACCGACAGCCCAAACACCAGCACATATGATTTGATTATAGTTGTGAAGGCTTTGTGCAGAACCAACTACACTTTTGTAAGGGCCGAATACAGAGACCCTGGTGCACAACGTGCCTCATGGTCTCCAAACGAACCTTCGCATATTTTAAATTCAGTGTTCTCCTTTTCCTAGACCAGTTTCCCTCCAAGGCTATAGAACCCAGTCTCTCCAGCTATTTACCCATAACTGGATGGAGAAGAACACCTTTCCCAAGGGTATTAGACCGTAAGTGCATGTAATGTTTTCGAGTAGAATTCAAACTCGGCCCTCTGATTCCTCAATCCGAGCAGCTATCCAGTACTCCCCCATATATATAGTATAACTTTAAACATTATAATAGTAGATACTCGTATTTGAAAAAGACGCCCAATTTTTATTTTAAAAGTGTGCGTATTACGTGCAGCGTATTCGAGAAATATATATATATATAAACCTAAAGAGCCAGATAAATCTACCTAGGTTTCACCTGAACGGATCATCAGGGTAAAACTGCTCAGTTTTACCCTGACGATCCGTTGAGGTGAAACCTAGGTAGGTTTACCTGGCTCTTTAGGTTTGTATTAGATTTCCTCTACTTCGTGTATTGAGCACTTTCCGTAGTTACTTTTACTGGTTTGGAAGTTTTTTTTCTTTGAACCCTGAACTTGAATTCTGGACGATTTTTTTCGCCTTAATTTCATGTTCTTAGTTCTTTCTTTTTTTATTCCTCAGTTTTCCTTCGGTATTGGTTTGTTCAACTACAAGCCGAAATACCAAAGGTTTTTCCAAGCGAGTAACACTATATATATATATATATATATATATATATATATATATATATATATATATATGTGTGTGTGTGTGTGTATGTATATATATATATATATATATATATATATATATATACAGAGAGAGAGAGACGAATTGCGAAAGAAAGAGAAAGGGAAAGCAAGATTCATATTCATAGATCAATAATAGAGAGTAAGATAGAAAAATAAATATAAGCTAAATTGACTAAAATATTAACAATGGAAAATATGCTAAACATCTGTTTTCCAGAAAGTCTTTGGCTAGATAAGGAAATTGTACTATACTAATCTATCAAGTAGGAAAAGCTTTGTTTTCATGAAAGTCTTTATTATCCGTGTTCCGACGTTAGTGATTTTGTTATGAAAAACGTTCTTGTCTAAGCCATTAATCATTTTCTACTTTAGGAGATGCGTCAGCAGGTGTGTCTGCTTGTCTGGAGAGAAAATGCATTCGGTTTTGAGCAAAAGAATTCTATCAGAAAAAAGTTTCTTACAATCGGAAAATGTGAATCAAGGCAAGAATTATCAACAATTATTCATAATGATAGCAAAACATGAATAGAATTTCTACTTGTTCTCTGCTGATTAAAAATTGACCATAGACTAAGTTAAATATTAATATCGTACTGAAATACACGCATTTACAGTGGGGGATAATAAGATAAAATAACACACACACACACACTCACACACACACACACACACATATATATATATATATATATATATATATGAAGGAATATAGTCTTATGTGCTATATTTATGGGATAAAGTGCTCAATATTAGAAATAGAGCGTGTGTAAAATATAAAAGTGAACATAGAAGTCAACACTTAGAGGCGACAATCTGTTTCATGCTAGATGCAATCGTCAGGCCATATATATATATATATATATATATATATATATATATATATAGGGATATATATATTTATGGGATAAAGTGCTCAATATTAGAAATAGAGCGTGTGTAAATATTATTAGTCAAACATTGGCCATTTAAGGGACAGTTACATTATTTATCTATTCCTGCTTCGTTATAGTTGTTCTTTTTGCGAGTTATATAATTATTCAATAATATATCGTTACGATGCGATACGGATTATACTGATCTTTTATCTTTTATCATCTATGTTTTTTCCATGTGTTTTATACATACTTTATGTTTGCTTTCTTCTAGTTCTTTTACATATTTAACTTTAGCTTCATTCAATATTTACTTACTGCCGATATTGCAAGTTGTACTGATTTATGTAATTTTATCAAATTGTATACAATATAATTATATCTCTGTGTGTGTATGTATGTGTGTGTGCGTGTAATCCAAAATTTCAAATGCGCTACAAAATACATTCACGATCAAAAAAATAGAAATTTGTCAAGAAAGACTCTAAATTTCAGGAAGCGGTTCCCTGAAAAGTCTTCTTTTGAGTCAATGAGTCTTCTATCGCACTTCTTCCTTTTGGGAATTTCTCGTGGATTCTTGCTTCCTATTCAAATTTGATCTTCAAAAATATAAATGCAATATCAATCGTCATCTACTGTCTTCCTTATTACTGTTCTTTTATTGTCCTCTCTCCTTGATAGTATTTTCTCATGTTCTCTAACCCTCAGTAACTTCTTGCGTCTTAGTGGCTTCATTTCCTTACATGGAATGAAATGATTAAAAAAGGACAAAAATGTGGTTATTATTAAAAAAAACATGTCGAAACAGATAAAATGACGACAAATAAAGGAACAATTTTTTTTTCCTATTGAAACAGCTATTCCCGTTAAAGAATGTGACAGGAAATCTTAACAAAATACCAAAACATTCTGTGCCAAATGTTCCTATCGGAAAAGCTCTTTCGCTTTATTTGAAATTCCCGAATATATTTAGGTGGTCGGTGTATGTTTCACGACTCACATTATTTACTCAATAAGCTTGCTACAAAAAAGAAAAAGAAATAACAGATGTGTGAATAATATACGAACAACCACTTATGAGGCAGCAAATAACATTTTTAAGCGTTTAAAATGTTCCAAGAAGATTGCAAGGTTAATATATAAATTCAAAATGTAATTTTGATCTTCTTTTCAGTGAGTAAATTGCTTTTAACTGTACAACTTGCCATGAAAATGTATCAAGGGACACGACCGAAGACAATGATAAAACATGATATTTGGGACGAAGCAATAAAAGCTTTCGAAAATGATGAATATAAAGTCAAGTTCAACCTTGCACCAAGTTATGGAAACATAACATCGAAGTCTCTGCACCAGCTCGACGAATCTTTGAGGGTAAGTGAAGGATGATCAATATATTTTCAAGAAATGTTCAAACTGTATTTTAGTTGTGTTCTTTTTAAGACGATGCATTCTACCACCTTTTTTTTCAGATGCACACACCTTAAAGAAAGAGGAGGCATTTTTCTAACAATTCATTTCAAACATAAAATGTAGATCAGATCAATCCCTCTTTAGTCATACATATAACATGATCCATTTTATTTCCAGCCATCAAAGCAACGCAAGTTAGTGCATATTTTTTATAAGCAGGAAATTACTCCCATCTTTGTTAAATACATAAACATTAAATCATTTCCCCACTTGTTTTTCTTCTATGTGTCGTGTGCCTGCAGGACTTGGGCGTTCATGGCTCCCTCTTTCCTTTAGTAGTTCTTGGTAAGGCTTGTCTTTTGCCATTTCTTCTAATTCCTGTTCTGCTCTCCCTCTTGCCTTCTATATGTCCTGTGAGTGTCAAATTTGACAAGCTCCCTTTTCACATTATGCGTCATAGAAACTTAAATGGTCTCTGTCTGATTCTAATATAAATTTCCTTTTTATTTCAATTTTCCTTAAAACTTCCTCATTACTCACATGTTCGTTCCATGGTATTCTTAACATCATTATGTAGAACCATATTATTGATGCTTCAAGTCCCTTCAGCTGTGAGGATATTGTCAAGTATTCACTATCATATAGAAGGAACAATAACAGATCAGCACGCTTTGTTTCTAACGACATTTTCCTGTTTCTTTATACTTTGCTTAAATTTTGGAAGGCTTCATTCACTATTCCAATGGGTTTTCGAATTTTAATGTCGCATTTTCCCCACTTTGTTAAATTATTTCCTAGATATTTAAATTGTTGTACGTGCTTGCTTTTCTTGACTCCAATTTGTACTTTGTATGTTGGGCTCTTCATTTCGCTGATAGTCATTCATTCTATTGACTTACAATTTAAAATGGTTCTTTCTTCTCGCTTTTCTTTAATCACTTCTGCAGGGGATTCTGTAGATTCCTTTCTGTGTCTGCTATCAACACAGTGCTATGTGTATATCTTCTGTCGTTAAGACTGTAGCCCCTAATAATGAATCCTGGTAGGAATACTATCAGAATGCCCTCACTGTATAGCTTGAATAAGTCCGGTGAGAAGACGCATACTTTTCTTATTTGTTTATTCACTGAAGCCATTTCCTCTCTGTACGTAGCCGCTATTTCCCAGTATGTGCCCTCAATTACTCTAATAGTTTTCCATATAGTTCAAATGAGTTTAAAAAGTTTTCGCATTGTACAGACACTTTTGAATAATGTATAAAATATAGGTGTAAACCTTTCAGCATTTCTCTTTCTGAATAATTAGGCCACAATGCGGGTCCAAAGGTGACATACGGAGCCTTGTGTGTTTAAGAAAAGCCTTATATAGACTAGCGTTTATTTTTAAGTATCTACTCCTAGTGTAGTGAAATGATTCTTGTTTAATATCAGTGTTTCCTCTTAAAAGATAAATTTGAATCATTGTTTACCATTTAATCTCTATCAGAACTTATTATGTTCGGATATTTTTTTCTTGTTACATGATTTGTTCTTTATAATAGTGGTACTAGCTTTGCGGGAACAGTCATAATATTTTACCACTTTGTAAAGATTAAAGTTCTGTTTCTTTTTTTCTCCACAGATTATATTTTTAGGACACTGGTGTTTTGATTTTCCAAAAACTGCCTTACCTTTAATATTTGTTTTGAGAACATTTCCTCTTGTAAGGCTCTCCAAATAAATTATCACTACCTGATGATTACGAACCATATTCGACACCGTTAGCGAAAAAAAGTTCTGTTTTTTCCCCTGTTGACAAAAATAGAACACGATTGATACCCCGCAATCTAAATATAATTGCTGAGAAACAAATGTTAGTCTTATTGGTGAGCTTAGGCTAAAACAAAGACAGGTCGTGATTTTCAAAAGTGGGGAGTGGGCATTACATAGTTTGGTGCTTGACAAGTTACGAAAACATGTAACGTTCTTTCACGGTAACTGATAATCACTACATCATTAAAGTCATTCACTTTTTGATTGCTACTAATGGCAATCGCTTTCATTGGTTCACGTTTGACGTATTTGTTAGCTACTGATTTTTTTTTTCAAATTTTTGGGTATTTTAAACCTAATGTCATCAGCAAACATTTTTTACCGGTGTTCATATTGCAATAAATATTAGAAATATAGACAGATATCTTTGTTCAAGATCATTCAGATTAGTGTATTTAAGCACTGCCTATTCTACATTCAATTTCCTTATCTCCTATATAAAATTTGTCTTAACTAATCCATACACCGTAGTATTTGAAGTGTTTAAAATCTATCAATTCCATTTATTCCAACGTTGAAAAACTGATCTTCGAGTCAATGATGTAAGATTCACAGTCCTGTAGCTGAGTGTTTTAGCTTTATTGTTAAATATCAAATAGAGAGAAACCTAAGTTATATTCAGAAAGTATTGGTTACAAACTTACGCATCGATTTTTTTTTAATAGAAAATATGCTTTCCGCTTTCGGACGAAACATTATCATGTCCATGAAAGATGTACAATTTTTATACTCTAAAATGAAATGAGAGTGAAAAGTTTTCTTTTTTCCCCGCCGTAAAATTAAAACTTAATCTTCTTCTAGATGCTGTCTCCCTTCAATACGTTGTCGATCATGTTTCTCCACAATTTCCTCTCCTTTTAGCACTTAATAAATTAAAGTTGAATAAACACAGACCCTACTGAACTTGGGAGTGAGATTTAATAAGGTGTTAGTGGATGTAGATACGGCTGTGTATATGTTCCTAATCATAATCGTAATAGTCACGTAAAATTTATCATGAATACACAACTTTATATGCTTTAAAGAATTGACATACGTATTGGTTGCATTGAAGAGTGAGAAATAAATTCAACATTTATTGGCTAAAAAAGGTCAGGGATGGTATAATCAAAGGACGATTACTCATATTGAATACTGTCAAGAAACGAGATATCGGTTTATAATTTGATTTCAATTGGGTGTTAATCCCACATTTTGGAAACGTAGCATATTTTCTTGTTCATCAAATATTCATTAATTACAAAATAAGGTGTAGAAATTACGGTTATATTTTTGTTTTCATAATGGTCAATAATCGCCGTTAAAAACAAAAGCCTGGATTGAAATATTTTCCAACATTTTTTTAAGAAATAACACGGTAGTTGTAGGAAGTCACCTATCCAAAAACTTCGATGTGGATGACCTACTATCCTTCATCGAGGCAGTAGGTTTATAGCCCGAATTATGAGGATCTGATTAGACATTCCACACTTGAATATTATTACCACTAAATATGGAGAAACATTATTAAGAAAAATGTGGAACTCTCTTCTGGCTTCTAGCTTCTAGCTTCCCAATCGACTTTGATCTTCAAAAATTTAAATATAATGTCAAACGTTACCTTGTTTTTTTTTTAATTCGTGTTCTTATATTTTACTCCCTCTTCAATAGTATATTTTTCTCATATTCTCTAACACTAAGTAACCTCTTGCGTCTTTGAGGCTTTATTGCCTTGTTTTGGGGGAAATGATTATAAAAATAAAATAATATAGAAAAGCTTCTATAGAAATATAATTCCTTATGATTTTGTCCCGTAAGACTCTTCCATTTTATTTCTGGATAGAATATTATAATCTGAATAAGTCTAATATTGATAGTATATTAGCCAACATTAATTTACATAACATTAAATCAATCATATAGCAAACTAATCAGTCATTTTTGTTGATTTCCGTTAATACACAGATGTCCTCAAGGACACATGGCACAGTGGATAAAGGTGTTAGTTAGATCCAGTGACAGGACCAAAGAGTGTGAGTATATATATATATATATATATATATATATATATATATATATATATATATATATATATATATATATATATATATATATCGTTAGGCCGCAAGTGTCGACTTCAATGTTCACTTTTATATTTACATACGCTCTATCTCTGATATTGAGCACTTTATGACACATGGCACAGCGGATAAAGGCGTTGGTTAGATCCAGAGACAGGACCCAAATAGTTTGAGTTCAATACCTGGTTTAGGCAGTGTAGAACTTGGAGAGGGGAATTAACAGGAGATAACTGACAACTGACATCTATTAAACATGGCACGTGGAACTAGAACGGTCTACCCCAGTGAGCGAAATAAATGGTTCAGTTCGACATTCCAACCACCTGAAGTAGCCCGGTCCAAGAAGTAAAACTTCAAATAAATGTTTTCAGAAGAGATGCCATGATTTGGAATTGGAATGAGAGTACTGACAGTGGAATTAATAAATTCTAACATTTCAAATAGCACGGTGTATGGCTTAGTTATGACAAATTTTGTATAGGGGATAGAGAAATTGAATAACGAATAGACAATGCTAGGGGTAGTTTTGTTCAACTCTGCAAATTACTAGAAAAACAAAATATTAACCAAAGAATAAACTCGAGTCAGTTTCTTACAAACCCACGTGAAATGGAGAATTTCATATTTGGATGTAATACAGACAGCTGCATATCACAGCCTTTTTAAGATGAATGATTAAAAAATGGCTTGAATGAAACATGCAAGTCTTAGAGAAGACCATTTTTCTTCGAATCTTGTTGAAAGGAGCTGTAGAATCATAAAAAGTAAACTTTACCAAATAAGAGATACCACATCATTTGAGAACTTCCACTAAAATCAGCAACTAATATAGATGACTCCTGTAACTTAAAGAGAAAATAAGGTCATAATCAAGATGTTAACATTCTACATGACTTCAAACAAAAGGTTAGGAAGGAAGATTCCATCGATACTGGAAAGCATGTTAACAGTGGAATTGAGAAACCTACGATGGAATAATGGATAGCGGCTCGGATTGAGGAATCGGAGAGCCGAGTTCGAATTCCAGTCGAATCCATTACATTCACTTATGGGCTAATACCCTTGGGAAAGGCATGAGTCTTCTCCTTCTTCCTCCCAGCTATGGATATACAGTAGGACAGACCGGGTTGCCTTGGATGGCAACTGGTCTATCGCAAAAAGAAATGGCAACCTACAGTGGAAAAAAATCTGCCTCGTCAGTCATGTATCGAAAGATACATGATCGCCTGTATTACGCATGGCAGATAACTGACTGACTGACGTTCCAGTCGAATCTATTACATTCACTAACGTGTTAATACCCTTGGGAAAGATATGAATCCCCCCCCCACCAGTTATGGGTAAATAATAAGACAGACCGGGTTCTATAGTCTTGGACAGCAACTGGTCTACCACAGTAAGAAATGGCAACCTACTTCGGGAATAAATCTGACTCGTCAGTCATGTATCGAACGATACATGATCGCCTACGCATGGCACATAAATAACTTTCTTGAAAATTTGTTTTAATAGAAAGTTTTTATAAATTTCAAAGCAGTATAGCACTGGCCAGGAAATACCGTATGTTTCTTTATAAGAAAACGGCTTATATCATCATAATAATTATCATCATATTACAAATGAAATTCATTATTTCTGTCTGAATTTCTGTGATCAGAAGTTATCATTATTTGCATTCAATCTAATGTCCTCATCTTTGCTATAATCGTCACATTTTTTTGGCGGTTGTGCCATCCGGCCTTCTGCATGTTTAGGTCGTTAGATTCACAAACAAACCTCTAATCGATTACTAACTCTAGTGGATTAAAGCCTCAATTCATGATTTTGGTGATATAGTAATTGTAAGTTCAATCTCTGGGCTGGGTAGTACAGACTTCGGACAATAACTGAGCAGTATTTAAAAATAGGAATAAGATTAGATATTGCCTGCGGAATGAGAACATTCTATTAATTTTTTGTGATGTCAATGAACACTCGTTGATACTTTTGTAATTTCAAAGAATAATCGTTGTCACTTTCGTAATGCTCGTTGTAGTAGAGACTTTGTAAATGCAGATACAACTACTGTAACGCCGTTGAACAATACTGGTGTCAGACGCCTTCGATTATCACTCGCACTAATACTACTTGCTCGATTATGCTCGCTCGAAATGTAACCACCGAATAATGATCAGTATAGTGATCCGAAGAGTGATCCGAATAGTGATCAGTATAGAGAAGAGAATCGCGATCCGTAAATGTTAATAGAGGATAGAATAGAAATGGTGATCCATTAGACGCCATGCTAATTCCCATATATACATTTCCTTTGCGATCACGTGGACTACTTATTGGAAATGGAATCGCCTGTGTTTGCTCACTGGTGATCTGTGTTCAAACTCCAGTGTCGGCAACGACACTTTATTCCTCTATAACATAAATAAAGGGTTCAACGTAAGATTTCATAGCGCTTATGCGGATCGTCACCTCAAGACGGTCGGAGAGTGCAACTACCGAAACGCTGTGCTACTAACGACATTAATCTGAATGTAAATAACGTGTATCATTAAGTTTGTTTGATTATTAACGCCATCAACATTCGAACCAAAATGGACATTAAAACAAAACGCCAACCAAATTTAGACTATTTTGATTATCTGGATTATCTACAAGGATGACCTTCGGAGTTCATTTGATGCTTCATTTTTCTTCTGAATTTGTTTCAAGTTTTTTCTTTCCTTGAAAGAGATTTCAATTGATTTCCCAGTAAGTTAAAGATTTTGAAGAATATATGTGACATGTTTTCATTTTCAGGTGATGATGGCCGGAATTCTTGAAATGGACGTCAAGGACAAATACAGCTGGCAAGACCTGTTACTTGCTTTGGATATGAACCTCTACTTGAAAAGACAATCCCGATATTCAACTAAAAAATTGGAAAGAATTACTTTCA
Source organism: Acanthosepion pharaonis (assembly GCA_903632075.3). NCBI lineage: Eukaryota > Metazoa > Mollusca > Cephalopoda > Sepiida > Sepiidae > Acanthosepion > Acanthosepion pharaonis. Next base: position 3,367,983 of record CAHIKZ030002323.1, on the reverse strand, counting down.
CAGCTACTAAAGTTTTGGGAATCAAAACTAACAAGAAAAACCGGGTAGGCAGTTATTAATTATTCGCTGATATTTCTTTTATTTTAATTTCGCTTGCTTTTATCTCATATTGTAAATATTTGTATAACGTTTTTACATTATATTATTGTACGATCGGTTATGTCGTTAATGGTTCATTATTCTACTGACATCCTTTGATTGTAGTAACCAAATCGTTTGTCGACTGTTCTCGTTGCTTGGCTGTGGACCCGAGTGGGTTGCTTTATCACGTTAATTTCCATAGCTTTATTTGAATTAATATACTAATATTCATCTGTCTATGCTATTTACAAGAAATCGAATTAGATATTTTTTCACAGGGACTGGTCTTCATTCTCGTAGTGTTAAATAGCACAATGCATGCATTTCGAACTGTCTTTATAGCCATCAGTTACTGATTATTTGTCAGTGAATGAGAGAGCGAGAGAGAGAGAGAGAGAAAGAGAGACATTCAGGTCTTAGCAGTTCTTAGCAGTTTCAGACCCGCGTGTTCACTAAGAGGAACAGTTATCTCTGAAATATGTGAGGGAGAAATTCCTTTTATCAGAAAATGCTTCGTTTTTCCCTAATCTATACTCTGTTAATATTCTACAATTCACGGTCGAATGTAAAGGCACTCAATCCCGTTACATCTCCTTTGATAAACGAAACCGTTTGCTTATTTTAATTCTTTTTTCTGAAGGCCAATAACAATCCCTTAACTGGGACTTACAATCTTAACGCAAGGCGATAGTTAAGTGCAGTCATTCACTGATCCTATCAAATCACTTGCGCCCATTACGTTTTTGTATTTAGTGAAAAATGTTTTCGATTCTCTATCATTTATTTGCATTATTTTTTAATAGTGACGATTTGCACACGTTGGTGGCTCTCCTGGACTCCAAGGTATCAAATATATTTATATCGTATTTCGGAAATACGATATATTTCCAACCACACGTGTGGAACGTTTGCTAGGTGACTATTTTTCCAACGAGTTACAAAATGGGTCCATTTCTCTTTTCATTTGTAACCTTAATCATTAAACTTATGCACATAGTATGAGACTTGAAACGGACCCCAGTAAAAACTATAGGAATATTAAGCTGATTTTTTTATTATGTGTTGTGATAGCAAACAAAAGATAAGGACAATAATCTGAATGTAAATTATGTAAATAATGATTGTCCCTTATCGTAGAAATTTAGACAGAAATAACAAAGAAAAAATGAATAATTACAGACGATGTTTCTTCTGATAAAAATTTCAAGATGATATTACCAAATTATTTACTGTCGATTAGAGAATGACGTATAATATATGTGAAGAAATTCTAATGGAATTAATACTAGTCAAAAATTCAAAATGGATGACATTAAAATGAATGTAGTAAATTCCATTTTCATAATGGACGTACGATAGCGTCCAATGTATTTGCGTTGAAAACAATGTTAAAAGTGACTAAAATATTAAACAAAAATTAATAATGGCTGAGAATGCTTCATGTAAGAAAAATTTAAGATAATATTTCTACTTATTTGTTAATGGCAGTAGAATGTAGGCAGAGCCTGATTTACGTTTAGTCTTAGTAGGCTGAATGCTCGTGACTCAAAATTTAGCCCAGAGTGTATAATATTTTTTGACACTGCCTTACTTGTTCATGATGTTATAATGAATTGTAAACTCTAAACAACCCTTCTTGCATCCCAGAATAATTCTGTCTTAAGCCGTTAACACGATGCTACCACTGATTTCTTTATACATTTTTTTTTTAATTTTAACATTCATGCATTTTTCAATCACTTTTCTGTATTAAGAATAACATCTTATGTCCTTTAGATGAGGAATTGTCAACTGCTGAAGTTTCAACGTCCGTCATCATCCACAGCTTTACTCAAATTCTTTTTATTTAACACTCTTTCATTTTCCTCTGCTTGTGTAAATGGGATTTTCAGGGGCCTCAGAATTGGAAAAGCCGAGGGTCTCCTTTCATCTAAACACGGCCCTGAATGTAGGGCAGAGAATTTGCGATGAAAACATCTAAAAATATGATGACAGAGATACGTCCGAATGCAAGATTAGTTATTGTGAATATATTGCATTTTGAGGGTTGATTTATGTTTAATTCCCGTAATTTTTATCCTTAGTCTGCACTTGATGTGATCGCTCCCACAGTCAGTGGTTGGAAGAGCTTGTCTTAGAGCAGGGGAGGTCAAACTACGACCTGCGGCCTGCATGGGGACAACCTAATGGTTTTTATGTTGCCCACAAGATCAAATGAAACATTATTTGATAAATATCAATTTATATATTTTGGTATTTATTTAGTTCACGTGTAGCTCAAAATATTAATCTATTCAAAACGAGAACGAAAAAACAAAGATGGAAGCTTTGAAAATTGCTGAACACATCTAGACTGGTGCTCCTCCTATATATTTCGAGAATTTTTATAAAATCCAAACAAGAATCTGCAATGTTATTGTTCCTGAACTGGCATCTCGGATTCAGACACTTTCCAACCGCAACAATATAGCTTCTCTGTGCCTTTTCTATAAATATTTTCATGGTAATTGTTCTGCTGAAACTTTCTGTATGGTACCTAGACATTATCAATTTCAACTCAGTACATTATTGCCGGCAAGGTTTCATCATTTAACATTTGAAATGGGTAGGTATAACCGTAAGGTCTATTCGTAAGTTTCATTTCTCACACTTCTCACTTGTGGAACTCTCTTCCGGCTTCTTGCTTTCCATTCAGCTTTGATCTTCAAAAATGTAAATGCAATGTCAAACGTTATCTTTTATCTTCTTAATTCTTGTTCTTTTATTGCTCTCTCTCCTTAATAGTGTTTTTCTCATATTCCTTAACAGTCCGTAACTTCTTGCATATCTCAATGGCTTTATTGCCTTGCTTAGCGTGAAATATTTTTAGAAAGCTATAGATATTTAATAGCGAACCCGAATGATCAGAAAAAAAACACCTCCAACAAAATCATCATATCTCGTTATTTACTATCACAGGACCCCATAGATCGTGTTATCCTACACTTTGTCGATGTCAATGTGCAATCATCAGCGTAAGAATAGGATCTAGGTGCCTGTGTATACATAGGATGTCATTTCTTCCCTTTGCTAAAAACGTCTCACGAGATTCATCGAGAATTTCTTATTTTTGTAAAAAGAAACTTTTCTCGGGTGTGCAAATGTCACTAACAGTAGGAAATCTATCAAACTAATTTTTAAAACATTTGTAAAGATATTTGCAATCTGTTCACAAGATGTTCATCTTGTTCACGACATATGTCTAATGAGGTTATAAATGTACAAACAACATCCACCTGTAGGATTGTTATTAATTATGAATAATTCATTTCGATTTGTCTTGTTCAATATCTTCAGAGCTCACCTGTGCTTCATACGGCAGCTTTACTGAGCGGACCTTAGTTACAGTTTATGAGAGAGAGCACATAATCATCAGGACCATCACGCTCACACTCTCGGTCAAGGTGACTTATTTCTAGTTAGCCTAATCATCGAAGGCTTCCGAAAAGTTCAGTCTACTCAATTTTACTTTCAAGACACAGGCACATTACCACCATCCCATGTCGATGATATCAAGAAACACTTCTTTGACAAATCGACCATTGTGGGGTTCGAACCGATGACTCATGGTTAGACAAATGCTGGTGCATATAGTATATGGTATAGTATATGGCTATAATAAATGGTTTCCTCTCAGTTTTACTGGAAAAAATCTGTGCACCAATTGCCAGTATCCCAAAACATATTTACTCATAACGTTTTCTAATATTAGTCCTATTCCTCTTTCATTTTTTAGTTCTTGTTTAATTCCCATTGTTTATCCATCCAATTTAATTTTTTAAGCATTTCGACCCTAGAAAGACAGGAGTCCCACTAGTACGCAAGGGGCTACAGAGAGTGAAAGAAAAGAAATAGACTGTGTATAGAGGGACAGAGGAAAGGATAAAAAGAGGAACGAGGTATCAAGGCATCAGAAGATGTCGATTGACATTACATTTAATTTTTTTAAATTATAGTTATCGGGGAAGCAAGTAAGAGGAAGGGAGTTCTGCTGTCGGGAAGTGTGAGAGAAGAAGCCGTAAGAGTAGAAGAGACGGATACATTTAACTGTTTCGGCAGTAAAAGAGTGGGACCGAGATGAAAACCTAGCAATAGCTTAAATTAATGCAGTTGGAGCACCAGAGAAAATAGCTTATCAGGACAGATGCCATGAAAATATTTATAGAAAGAAGCCACATTACATTAGCGAAAAAGTTATTGTAGTCGTGACCCCAAGTCAGAGCCGGTCACATTGCATATCGGTTTTTCGATTTTGTCGAGAACTTCGAGGTGAACAACGGGGGTAGAAGACCAGATATGACAACATTATTCCAAGCATGAACGAAAACTCACATCTTTGATCTCAGTAGGTAATTTTTCATAACTTAATGGTTAACAAGCTAGTCTTATCTAATCCATCCACTATTGTATGATAGTGACAGACTGTATAAATTAATATTCACATAAGAGCTGTGGAAGTCGTCACGAATCCTTTTTGTCTTCAAGGAAGGAATAAAATCAATAAACAAGACAAATTAAAAGTTTTATGTTAGTTCGATTGAGAACCACCTATCCCAATTGCAATGAAATTACACGACAAGATCAAAAATACATACTAAAAACCGTGAATAAACGATAGTTTTTTTCTGGAATTTACATTTGTCATACTTCTCCGAATTAAATTTCTCATGATATTCTAAATTCCATCAGTAAAAATATGTTTCAAATTTAAAATTCTTACCAAGTTATCAGCATTTTCATGTTTTTAGTAGAATATCTTGTGTGAAAGAGCACCTCATTGTTTTGCAGGTAAAAACCATCAACACGTGGTTTAAAAACTTGATTGGAAATGTCGATATACTCAAGGATACAGATATCGACATTGACAGTTTAACAGAATTGGTTTCCAAGTTTAGTGTTGATATGATGGACAACTTGTGGACGAATAAATTTAAGAATATTTCATTGATGGATTTGGGTATTCTACGTTTCCCTGATATCACGAAACCATTTTTTTCGGTAAGTAACAACTTTTCACACTATTTCCGACATTTCAATTTGGCGATATGTATTTCTCGTCACAGAAATCAAGGATATACTAGACTAGTTAGCTTTTTGCTCAAATCTATGACAATTCCATGGAGTTGAGCTGGACCATTTGTCTAAAATTATGACTACCAATATTTTTCAAAATAAAATCAGAAAACGCCATCTTTTTTTCTAATTTTTTCAAAACAGTTACTTAATACTAAAACTCTGCTATTGCATGTGTGTATGTATGTTCCAGAGATAGGGCTTAAACGATACATAATACCCCAACCAATTTAGGAGAATATTTTACCTTGAACCCCTTCAGAATGAAGTGCCAATTTTCATTAAGATTAGACAATGAGTTCTTAAGCAAGGGCCGTTTTTGGTTTTTATAGCATTTCTAATATGAATTTAAGTTTTGTTTTCTATACACATTCTTTCATAAAATATTCCATCTATTATGTGTGGAAAATGATGATCATTCATAATTCATTAGAACATTATTAAATAAATTTAAATATACATAAAACCTCATATGTATCATAGTTCACTACACTACATTAGTAGATTAAACAAATATCTAGGATGTTTAGCAACGACTTGATTGGTGAAAATGTCTTCTACTCCTACGGCTTCTTCTCTCACATTTACTGTTATGGTCCAGGTTAGGACCAAGGAAGAACAACACGAACACAAGAGTAGAAATAACGAAGGTATATTACACGAAATAATAATACAAGATGTGGAAGGTGTTAGTATGACTGTCAGTCTGCTTTGGAGTGAACTACTATCGGCTCGACTCGATTCCCACTGTTATAATGCAGGTTAGGACCAAGGAAGAACAACACGAACACAAGAGTAGAAATAACGAAGGTATATTACATGAAATAATAATACAAGATGTGGAAGGTGTTAGTATGACTGTCAGTCTGCTTTGGAGTGAACTACTATCGGCTCGACTCGATTCCCACTGTTATAATGCAGGTTAGGACCAAGGAAGAACAACACGAACACAAGAGTAGAAATAACGAAGGTATATTACACGAAATAATAATACAAGATGTGGAAGGTGTTAGTATGACTGTCAGTCTGCTTTGGAGTGAACTACTATCGGCTCGACTCGATTCCCACTGTTATAATGCAGGTTAGGACCAAGGAAGAACAACAACGACTCGATTCGACTCTCTCTCTTGAGAGGCGTAGTATACATAGTGTTAGGAAAAGTTCATTCTGTATTTATAGGTAAGGACCCATGACACTTCCCGAGAGTAGAACTCCCTTCCTCTTACTTGCTTCCCTGATAACTATAATCTTAAAAAATTTAAATATAATATAAATCGACCTCTTCTGATGCCTTGATCCCCGTTCATTTTTATCCTTCGTTCTTCTTTTTATCCTTACCTCAATCATCCTACATCCAGTGTTGGATGGCGTATGTCATTGTAAACCGTAATCTGTATGGCTGGAAAATTGTTTACTATGACATGACGGTAAATAAATAAATAAATAGATGCATGCTGGTTTGCCGCCGTTACGTATTTTGAAATAAATTTGAGGATGAAACAATTATGTATATAAAAAATATAGTTATTATTTTGAAAAAATATCTAGAATATAATGTAACTAAGTGCACAAAAAGGAGGTATCCATACGTTATGTCATTGCTGTTAGTTTTCTCTTTTGAGAGTGAGGGATGACCTTCATCTTTGAAAATTATAAAATGTAATCACTTCATAGAAAATATGCTTAAGAGTAATGTCTTCCCCTTCTGACAAATTAAGCGTTATTCGTGGAATCAATAAATGAATTGTTAAAATTCTTAAATTTATTTCAATATTTTTTCACAAATTCTGAAAAAATTTCATTTATTAATTCCTTATTACATAATACTGTATTATGTGTGTAATAATAATTATTAAATAAGTACTGTTGTCATGGTTTTAGCGGGAGTTGACCAGTCCCCGCTTTTCAGTCATGAGGAAGTTCAAAAGCGTCTCCGAGTCCTTGAGGGAGACTAATTATTTTCTACACTCCAACCTCCCTCTAACAGGCGGCATGTGGTGAGCCTCTCACTGCTTTATCACTATTTCTAGGGAAAGTGCTCGGACGAACTACATTCCTTGGTTCCGCTAGGTGTGTCCTTCACGGAGAAAATCCACCATGTCAATTACAGTGTAGTAAACCACCTACATTCCCTCCTTATTGCGAGTGAGAAGTTTCATTTGAACTTCTTCTTCCCGCGAACTGCTACTCTGTGGTACTGACTCCCAAGATGATGTTTCCCCAGATATTATAATCTTAATCTGTTCAAGTCTAGTTAACCGTTATCTGCACCCTCTTCCGTAAACACTACACCTTAAATTAACACTCTACTTCGAGTGGCCTACGGGCCTTGTACTGCTACAGAGTGAACTTTACTGAAAAAACTCTTTGCGTGTTTGTTTAAGCCACAGTCAGGAAGGAAAATTGTTTTCAGCAAAAACAGAAATATTTTACTGAAATATGTTTCTCCTTGTTTCTGCTCAAAGCTGCTGAAGTTGTTTTCTTTCTTTTTTCACCCTATACATGTCTCAAGAGTCAGTCAATGTAGAGCGTTACTGAAGGCGGTTTAAAGTTTTGTCCGTTGGAACGGGCCTGTAAGACTGAAAAAATCATCACCCACATGGCCGCGTAGATACTTTCGAACTATACAATGACTAGGAAGTGAAAACTAGATAGCTCCTGCCCAGGTATGTGAACAGTACTACATTTTTTCGGTCTGGCCTGGCTCATTTAAAAAATAGAGCATATCAAGAGTCGGAGGAGTACAGGGAACCGACCTTTTTTGTTCAGTATTCCTCAAGGGAGCGGTGAATAAGATTAAAAGAAGAGAAAACATAAGTGAGGAAAATGGATCAGGAGGCCATAACAGGAAGCGGGATCATCATTTCAACTACCACCTGAAAAAGGTCAGAGCGTACAACGGTCGAAACTTTGTAATAATATGGTGACAAAGATGATAACAATAGTCCGAATAATGTAAATAGTGTATATAATACCTCATCTCAGAAATATAGACAGATACTGGAGGGCCAAAACGTTGTAATAAATATGGCAACAAAGATGAGGACAATAGTCCGAATAATGTCATTAGTGTACATTATACCTGATCTCAGAAATATAGACATATATTAAATACTTAGTGTTCAAGATAGAGTCCAATTGAGAATGTGGTCACTTTTGAACCTCATCGGAGAACCACCGTGTTCGGAAAGTAATTACGTATTCCAACGCTATTAAGTATGAGTTAATTAATGGCAGAACTAAGGTTGAATGGCAGGGAACTCCCTTTAGAATTAGTTCCAACAATTCTTCTGATTTACAGTATATTGTCTGTGATGCTTTTCAAAGATTAATTCGAAAATCTTGCAAATATGGAATTTAGATTATTCGTAAACTTTCGTTGGAGAAGCAAACCCATTTCTCTATGTACAACAATTTTTTAACTAGTAATGCCAAAGTTTCGTTTTTTTTTTTCATCTTATTGTTACAAGTGATGAAAGCTAGTGGGGGAGGTTGCAGGTCAACAGAAAACGAAAGCAGACTGCGGTTATCACAAAATGAGAAACGAGTCCTTTGTTTGTGTCTAATGGAATATGAAATTACGTCGTCCATTACGAACTGTTGCAACATGGATAGATCATTACTGATAGCGTTTATTGCCAGCAACTTGATGAGGTAAACGAAGCATTATGGCGATATTGTAAGCAGAAATATGTTATTCTCCATCTAGAAAATAGCTAGATTTTCGAACCGTGATATTTTTGCACTCATTTTGAATGTTCGGGTTTGACATTATAAATAATGACACAAATTTCGGGCATCAGTGAAAGACTTAGAGCAAAGCTTTATAAAATTTATAATTTACTGTAGCTTTACAAATTGTATATGGACAAGAATCATTATATCTAAATTAGTGTATCATCAAATAAAACCTTCGTTTCCTTCAATGGCCATTTCTTCCCGCAAGTAAATTCATCTTCCGAGGTTTATCAACATCAAAGAGTTTGAAGATAAAATAAAATAAAAGGGAACTTAAAGATATTTAATACTTAAAAAAAACGGAAAAAAGAGGAAGGAAAAGACGACAAAGAGCAAAAATTAAAAGGGAGGAAAGAGAATAAAAAGGAAAGAAAAAAGAGAGAAAAAACAAAATGAGAGAGGGAAAAGGAAAGGGGAGGAAAAATAGGTAAAATTTATAGGCTAATAAGAATAAATAATAATAAATAAAGAAATCAATCTTAAGTAAAACTATAAGTGAAATATAAATAAATGTTAATTATAAAAAAACCTTTAAAGAGGGAAATATTGCTCAAAGATAACTACTAACATAAAAGTAATTTAATAGAAAACAACAATTAAAAAAGTGATTTAATATTAAATATGAGAATTAAATATAAACAAAGTAACATATATAAAATAACAACCTATAAAAATATAAAATATTAAAATAGAAATTAAATATAATTTTTTTAAAAAAGCATATTAAAAATATATTAAAATCTCTTTAGATTTTAAGAAATAAACCAACACATTGGAAAATTAGGAAGGCGTAATAATAATAATAATAAGAAGAAGAAAAACATATAGGAAGAAGATTGTTTGCCAATGATAAGGAGTAAAAATAACAATATAGGTGTCAGGTGGTAACGGATAGTGCGAGATCGAAAATATTCTATATCAGTTTGATTCTATTTCTATGACGACATTTGGAACTAATTCATTTCTTTGATTTAGTAAAATACATTCATCGGCAAATGTAATAATTCTAATATTCTCTTCTAAACACAAGTTACATCGACCCTTAAAATTACTCGGAGTTCGAAGGAAACCTATGAATTTCAAGTCAATCTGAAGGTTCAGATCTTTCTCCCCCAGAATTAAAAATCTTTAAGTTCTCTTTTGTTCTATTTTATCTTCAAACCCTTTGGTGTTGATAAACCTCGGAAGATGAATTTTCTTGCGGGGAGAGATGTCCATACAGATGGGGTATTAAATTTCCTTTATATGCAATTTATTTACATTGCTCTGTAATAAATACATTGAGCTCTTTATCGATCAGTTTTATTATTTTATTTTATTATATTAAGATTCACTTGGATTAATTACCCACGGATTTTTACATATATAAATATGTGTGTATGTGTGTGTGCGTATGTGTGTGTGCGCGTGTGTGTCACAGACTTAATTTTTGTCCTTATTTATCCAGTATTTCCTGATTTTATTTACTTTTTTTTTTATTAATTTTCAGATATACCGGATCAATTTGATCGGAACTTGCCTTTACAAAACGTACATCCTTCACCAGGATGAATCAAGCGAGGTTCTTGGACTCTTTCAAAGAGAGGTCTACTATCCTGATCAAAAGTATATTGATAAAATCTCGCGTGAATTGATCGACCAGTTACTTAATGAAATTGATGATTTGTTTAGTGACTTTTAAGCGACACCAATTCCCATTTTCAATAATTTGAGCGAAATATTTTTTGTTCATAAACTTTTCAAATGATTTTTTATCGATTATTATTTCGATTTTGTTTGATTTAAATATCTTCGATTAAATAAAACTTGTGCCCCTCAAGAAACGTGTTGTTCATTTTTTTTTTCTGTCAAAGAATTTGAGCATCATTTTTTTTTTATTTTTGCTCTTACAACACCAAACTTGGACGAAAGAAGCCAAAAAAGGATTATTTTTTATCTGTTGTCATAATTAGAAAATCTTTCCTACTCAAGTTATTTATTTGCTTTAACGTTTAAAATTAAAATGTTTTCGTCTGTTTAAATTTGTATTTTTATTAAGTGTTTGTATCAAGATTTATATATTTTTTGTATTCCTTGTAACTAAATGTAATTCATCATTAAAAAAAAACTGTGACTGGGTGACTGAAAGGTTACAGAGCTCACAAAAAGTCAATAATTCAATCTGACCACACAGTATCATTTTCTTAATTTAAAAGTCTTTCAAAAATAAAATATAGTTTTCTGAAGCTTTATTTGGGAAGGATTGACTGATTTAAAGTTTAATTAATCTAAATTAAAATAAATATTATTTATTTCTAGTTTAAAATATCACCGAAAACCGTTTTTATGATTGGTGACACATTTATCGATAATTTGATGTTTGCGAGATTTATGTAGGGGGAAAATAACTGTAGAAAAATTACATGACGAATGCACTGTAAACGTCTTTTTTATATAATTTGTAACAACTAAGAAATCTTAAAATTTAAACTTTTATTCTCGTATTTTATTGAATTTTAGGTTGTTTGACTTTGTAGACTTATGATGACGCCTATGGAGAAAATCCTAGAGAATTACAAATAAATCTTTATAAATCTTTTAGTTAACTCTCTTATTGTCTGATAATATGTATTGGCGTCCGTATTTGCAAAATTCGAGCCATTTTTACACATATAAAATAATTCAAAATTCTTTCTAAAATACTGGGATGAATTGTAGAAAGCTTTTCTATTTCTGAATAGTAAATACAGTTTTTACTAAATAACCACATCACTAGATCGATATGTATATATATATATTAATACAGAATTTTAAAAGATGGAAAAGTTTATAAATTATTATAATTAAAATTAAAAATAACGAAAAATTTATTCTAAAAATTCATTATTCATCGAAAATTTTTCATAACACAATAATGTCCATAATATATCTTATTCATAAGAGAAATTAAAAGCATTTCTAATTAAATAATACCTTAGTTTTAATGATTTTTTATTTTAAGATTTACAGCAAATTTTCTGTAAGTGGAAAGTTTGGATATATCTTCATCTAATGAGCCGTAGCCCTTGAGCTTGCGTAGAAGACCGTCGTGCCAAACCCTGTCGAACAACGTCGAGATATCTAGAGCCACATCCCGAGCTTCACCATTTTTATCTCAGGTTTCATAATGTAGGTGATAGTCCTGGCGAAAGACAAATATTGTGAATAGTATGTGACAAATGCTGGCGGTTTTAACTATAATAATCGACACCAGAAAAAAAAAAAAAAAAAAAAACAATTGAAATATTTGGGAATCGACGAAGAAAGATGGCCTGTAAAAGTTAAAATTCCCGATGCATATAAAATATGAGAGAAGCAAGTTATTGTAGATCCGGACACGGTAAACTTTAAAATTAAGATCAGATAGCGTCACGAGACAACAAAAAGTAAAGCATTTAAGATAGCAGTAACTGAGGGTCTAAGATATTGCTAACAATGGAAATAAGAGATGAAAGGTAAAAATAACAAAGATTTGGTTTGGCAATTGTGCATATTAAGAATTAAAGTGGCATTAACTGTTCTATATAGTGAATATCTGCATAGGATTTGGAGATTATTCCCAAAATCCAATGTTAAAGGTCCTGAACTGGCATCTTAGTTTCGCTTTTCATTTTTCCATCGCCGTAACGTAGCATCCCTGTGACTTTTCTAGGAATATTTTCATAGCAAAAGTTTTGATGAGCTTTCCACCTCGGTATTTTGACTTTACGAATTTAAGCGCAGTACTAGATTAACAGTTAGGTCTCATTACTTTACATTTGCAATGACTAAATGTAACTATAGTTTCTATAGCAACAGTTTCTTCTCTCGCATTTCCCGCTTATGAAACTCTCTCCTGACTTCTTGCTTTCCATTCAACATTGATCTTCAAAAATTTAAATGCAACGTCAATCATCATCATCCGACTACTTCAAACCTGTTGTTTCGTTGCCCTCTCTCCTTAATAATATTTTTTCTCGAATTCGTCCACACGCAGTAACCTCTTGCATCTCAGTGGCTTTATTGCCTTCCTTGGGTTGAAATCATTAAAGAAAAGACTTTAGAGAAAATTTCGACTCTTAGTTTTAAAAGAATGTCTTCATGGAGATAAACCTACGATATGCTATGCAAAAGATGCTTGACATTTAAATGAGAATAATCGATATATATATATATATATATATATATATATATATATATATATATATATATATATATAAAAAAGAAGACATACTATACATACTTTTCATAAAAGAAGAGATAATATACATACAAGAAGAGATAATATACATACTTTTCTCTCGTTGGAACCACTACAACATATTTCTTTTATATATATATATATATATATATATATATATATATATATATGTGTGTGTATATGTGTGTGTGTGTGTGTGTGTTTATGTGTGAAAAGTGTATATAGATATAAATAAATATATATATATGTATAATTATTTATATATTATATGTGCGGTACTTATTAGAAAGCGTTCAATATCAGCTAACATATTTGGTTGGATAGATGTGAGTTTGTAATCCTGGGTTTCACGCTTTAAACCCTGGGTCACAAAACTCACATCTATCCAACCAAATATATATATATATATACGATTCCAATGGAATAAATTATGACCATGGAATATTAGTGTTTAAGCCTTTTATATATATATATATATATATATATATATATATATATATATATATATATATATATATATATATATCTAATATTAGTGGTAAATATACACATACATATGCAAAATATATAAATATATATCCAGAGGTGCATACACATACATGTATATTTTTTTAATAAAAATTCCAAGAGGATAGAATCCAGGTAAAACTCAATGTCCAGGACAGAGTAAGGATATAATAAAAGGCAAACACTAATATTCCATGAACATAATTTGTTCATTGGAATCGTAAATACGATCCAATTCATCAGACCTACAAATTCAAAAAAGCCTGATGAATTGGATCGTATTTACGATTCCAATGGAATAAATTATGACCATGGAATATTAGTGTTTAAGCCTTTTTATTATATATATATATATATATATATATATATATATACGATGGGTAAATGGCGGCCATTTTATAATTTTAATTTCGCGCATGTGCATTGTTTGTTTTTGATTTAGTCGGTTGCACAGTACAGTAGGGTCAGTTGGGCACCGTCTGTGGGAAAAAGAGCACCACGACGCAATTCACTCCGCAAGGCATTTTGAAACAGCATGCTGTACTTCTTCGCTCCGAAATCTCCCTTACAAGTGTTTGGGTGTCAATCTGAGGACAGTTCAGTGGATTGGGAAAGAGTTAGGTGGGGTGAATGTTGATTACGACGGTGTTTGGAGTTATCACTAGTGATGGCGAGATGTCATGCCTCCATTCATCTTCCCACAGGTTCTCAGACTCAACACGGAAACTTACATCAAGTACCTTAAGAAGTTAATGCTGCAGTAGATAAAGAGGCTGGTTTCTGGAAGACCCTATGACTGGCAACAGCACTCTGTACGATGTCACACAAGCAAGAGAACACATGTATTGCAATCAGCCAATTTCTACGACCACATCACCCCCCCCCTTACATCTGATCACCTAACTCCCCAGACTGCACCCCTCTTGATTATTATGTGTGGAGCCTAGTTGGGCGAAAGACCAATAAAACTCCTTGTAACACCAAAGATGAACTGAAGGCAAGAATTATGGAAACATTCACCAACTTAAACAAGGTGACCGTTCAGAAGAGTTGCGGGAGATGCCGAAGTTGTCTGGAGGCCGTTGTTGAAGCTAATGGCGATTTTATTAAATAAATTTACTTTTTGGTATTTCAAGATATTTCTGTGTAATTGTGTTAAATATATCTACTAAAATAAGTCAGTGTTATTTTCATTGTTTTCGTAATTAAGACGATAATTTTTCCATCACACCCTCTGTACAAACACTATAAAAAGATGTGCATATAAAAAAAAAATCAAAAATATAAGAATCAATTGCTGATAGCCACTGACGAGTAGACCTAGTGAATACCGAAGGTTCGTCTATGAAAATCTAGAGTCGGGATGCTGAAGATAACATCAATCAGCTAATTCACAAACATTTTACTATATATATATATATATATATATATATATATATATATATATATATATATATATATATATATATATATAATATTAGTACACACACACACACACACACACACACACACACACACACACACACATATATATATATATATATATATATATATATATATATATATATATATATATATATATGTACATACATACTACATATACATATAAAAGTTTCCAATAGGATAGAATCCAGGTAGAACTCAATGTCTAGGACAGAGTAAGGATATAATAAAAAGGCTTAAACACTAATATTCCATGGTCATAATTTATTGCATTGGAATCGTAAACCCGATCCAATTCATCAGACCTACAAATGATACATAGCTAGATATGAACGGATTGAGATAGATATAACATTCGCTCATCATTTTTATAATGTCTTTCGAATACGCAGGCCGGTAGATGTAATTTAATCTGTTTAAAAAACATCAGATTATTCCGGTCACTCTTTCTGTTTTGCTAAAAGCCGTGGCAAAAAAAAAATGTTCACACATAAATGACGAATAAATAAAACCAACATTTTTTGTTTAAAATTAAAACTGTGTATTCGCACCAAAAGTACTTTTATCGAGACTGTGTGTGTGTGTCCGTGTGTTGAGGTTATGGCAGAATAAATTACATGTCGGCAGCAACTTGCATCCAGAGAAAAGGAAAAGAGAATGAATTTTATAAACGCTCTGTTTTTTTTTTATACTCTTACCACATGATTACTGTCGAGTGACTTTATGTCTAAAAGACATTTTCCCACTTTCATCATAATTATTTATCTTATTGCTTCAATTCGTACACTATCTACACAAACATTGGTATCCGCAAAACTACGTTTGAATAGTTAGTTACACACACACACACACACACACACACATATATATATATATATATATATATATATATATATATATATATATATATATATATGTATGTATGTATGTATGTATGTATAGTGCGTAGAAGATAGGGATTTAAAAAAGACTTTAAAAACCCAATAAAAATAAATACCTGAAATAAAGTTAAATGTAATTCATGGGAAGTAACTCGTGAAGAGATTTAAAAAAGGCTATCTTTGTTACCTCCCTTGAATCATTGGCTCGCGGTCGTGCACATACACACAAACGTGCTTTATAGACTCATTCTACGCCTGATATATGAAACAATGGTTGCTTGTTTCGCATTTCATTGAAAGTAGTGAAACAATGAAATTTAGCGTTTATAAATTGCAAACTGTACTTTAAGAGAAAATTACTTGATTGTAACAGAATTGAAAATAAAGATGAAAGAGGGAAAAAGGATGATTAATAATTTAGGTATATTCATTTTACTGAAGAGATTTACATTAACGCAGGTGGCTGTTGTCTATAGTGCTTAATTGAAATATATTTTCAAGAACTAAATTATATCATTTGCAGACAGTATTGTTTCGCTATATCACAGCTCTTCTGTGCGACTAGACATCCGAATGCCTCATCGAAACCCAACCGATTTGGCGTCAATTAGAGTTTCTACCACTGAGCTACATTCGACTTCGAGAGAAACAGCTAAATCTAGCATGTATATATATATATATATATATATATATATATAAATTCAATTTAAATAGAAAACAGGCAAGCTTATTTATATATATATATATATATATATATATATATATATATATATATATAATTATTTATTTAAAAATATGATTCCAAATCGCTACATAAGAGGTCTCATGTTTCAAAACAAGAGCCGAAAATTTCAATATAATCTTTAAATGTGTTATGTTGTATGCATGTTTGTAGTAATATATATTTTGTATATATATATATATATATATATATATATATATATATATATATATTTGTATATATATATATATATTTTGTATATATATATATATATATATATATATATACCCATTGTATATGTTTCATCCTAATATATTTGTAGATACATGTCTGCTAGCATATGTATGTATGTGCATGGATGTAGGTATCTAAGCGTATGTAAATATAGATGGCTATGCGAGCAGAGATATTCTTAACGTGGACGAACGCATGGGTCCAAATTCCCTCCAAGTCTTTGAAAATATTCCCCCAAACTTTGAGCTCTGATATATGGACGACTTGAATACATCAATAATTCTGATTTATCACTTTTTCATCTTACTAAACTTACCTATTGATTGTTTTTTTTCTGTTTTTGTTTTTTTACGTTTTTCGTTCATTTCCATGGATTCCCGTTGAATCAAACTTTGTCCGCGTGACCATTAGGATGCATCTCATCGGTTCCCACCCGCTCTCCCTCATCCCAGGCTCTTCTACCTCTATAATATAATGTAACGATGCCATCTTCTGCTAAATCTCCCACCATCTCCCTTTTAACGTCATCTTTTTCTTCCACCCCCTCAACTAGCAAATATCCCATACAAAATGATACCGTAAACAGTTTTAAAAAATTTTAAACTAAAAATTCGTAAGTGAAAATGGTAACTAACTAAAGGTATCTTAATACCAATTGTAAAAAAATGCTCTGTTTAATAAAAATAAACATTGAGCGCTCTTTTGTGAGTCAGTTTTAACATATTTCAAATTCTATGTTGGGTTAATAGGACTCGCCTGGATGATATCAACGGATTACTATATATATATATATATATATATACAAGTATATAATTGGTGTATACGGAATGAATTCCAATAACGAACAATTACTATTCAATACAAAGTAGAGCAGATATAATTATTATTTATAAAAAGAAAAAATTTATAACATAAATATGTTATAAAATCACTACAAAAATATGCATTTTGTTTCTTTACCCTCGGTGTCTTATCAAGATGATGTTGAATATGATTTTTTTTTTTATATTCAACATCATCACTTGATAAGACACCGAGGGTGTTGAAACAAAATGGCTATTTTTGTAGTGATTTTATAACATATATATATATATAATCTTATAAATATAATTAATTCTACTCGTCCGGAAAAACCTTAGGTGTTTTGGTTTGTAAATGAACAAACTAACACCCAAGGAAAAAAAAGGAATAAAAAAAAGAAAGAACTAAGAACATGTAATTCAGGCGAAAATAATCGACCAGAATCCAAGCTCAGAGGTCAAAGAAAAAAAAAAAAAAAAAAAAACACCCGACACGAGTAAAATAAAAATAACTAAGCAAAGTGCTCAATACGCTAAGCAGAGCAAATTTAACTATGAACCTAAGGAGCCAGGCAAACCTACTTAGGTTTCACCTACGCGGATCGTATTATATAGTGCGAACGTTATGCTATGAACGTTAGAATTTATATATGTATATTACTTTCGTTCTCATTGTTTGCCTGATATATATATATATATATATATATATATATATATATATATATATATATATATATATATATATATATAAAAAAAATATTCACATGTCGCCAATCAGCAATATTAATTATTGGCGACATCCATGGATGTCGCCAATATGTGCATTAATATTGCTGATTGATTCTATTTTTTGTATATAAATTATATGCTGCCTTATATTTATATATATATATATATATATATATATATATATATATATATATATATATATATATATATATATATATAGTGGATAGATGAAAGAAGAGCAGAGAAATATATGAGGAGAGATTGAAACATTTAAACAATCAATATTTACCAATATTAATTGTTCTAATTCTCATTATATTTCAATTTCTGCTATGGTCACTGCGGAAAGATCTAATGTATGATTTCCTGATTAATTTTTCTAACTCCCATAACATCACTAGTAATTTCCTCATCATTTTATTCGGCCTTCTTCAAGTGATTGGAATTTTGAACTGAAATTTGGAATTTCGAACTTTATCTGGAACTCAAAAAATCTACCCGGCTGGACGCAGTAGATTGCTGTTGTCCTGTTTCCGGATATCTCAGTTATCTCCCTTTAAGTGAATTCTACAAATTATGGTTCACCACTGCAGTAACCAGGTAATAAACTCATAACTCTTTTCATCCAACCGACGCTTTTATCACTAGGCTATGTGTATTAATTTTGGGGACTTATAAAACTAATGTCTCAGAAACCATTTTAACCAGAGCTCATATTGCAATTCTATTGATTTTATTGCTTTTCTCTCAGTCAGTTTATGTGTCGCTTAGGCGATCATGTATCATTCGATACATGTCTGACGAAGCAGATTTTTTTTCCCACAGTAGGTTGCCATTTCTTTGTACGGTAGACCAGTTACCATCTAAGGCTATAGAATCCGGTGTGTTCTGCTATTTACCCATTACTCGGGGTAGAAGAGGAGGATTCATACCTTTCCCAAGGGTATTAGTACATAAGTTAATGTATCCTTTTCTCTGGCACTCCATATTACAGTTGTTTCTCATATTGTATTCATTTCTATGCTCGGTCGGCTCAGGAGATTTTTGTAACCTAGCATATGTCCTGATTACTTAATTTTGTTTTTTTATTTTCCAGTGTTGTCTGGCTATTACTTCAACTTCATCCTACTGAAGTGTGTCATCATTTTCCCTCTATATGTGGTCAGCTACGACTGATTTTTTTTTTTATTTCTCATCGTATTACGACTTTACGATGTTCTGGCAGTCTTACCTTATAAGCAGCTTGTTTCTTTTTATATATATATATATATATATATATATATATATATATATATATATATATATATATATATATATATATTACCACAGCTGCACGGGATGCCGTAAACACAGTCCTTAGTCATGTTCGCCTTTATGGCCTGTCTTACTTGGAAGAGATGTCGGCGAAATGTCGAAACATTTTTGATGGTCGTCCTTCACATCGGCAGACCGAAGCTGTTTTCTAATAATTGTTATCCACTTGTAGCCTTCTATCCTAGTTTGTCGGGGCTGCTGCCATGTACCCAGGGTAGTTGTTACGGTGAAGGTTACTGCTTATACTGGCTATTCCTTGTTCATATATCTCTGGGTCGCCACTGAAGAAGGCCAGAGCGTACAGCGGCCGAAACGTCGTCAATAGGAAAATAAAAATGATGACAACTATCCTAACAATATAAATAATTACAATATCTCATCTCAGAGATATAGACATTACTAGCGTTACATGAACTAAGATTTCCTTAGTGTGTGAGCTATACTTATCAATAGATTTTTTTGTATTTCTCTCAAGCTGGGATTTTTTCAGTGTGTTGTTGTGTTCTTTTTTTATAATTCCAAGCGCACCAACTATTATTACGTTGCTATTGCACAGTGACATATTCAATGGAAATTCTGTTCTTGAGGCATGTTATCAGCAAAACTCCTCACAACTCAAAAATTTTTCGGAGAATCCTTGCAGAATAAATGATGGCACTTTTCTGGGGGTCTCCTATCAAATTTTATGGAAGAGTTCATTCAATTTTCAAGTCCTTTTACTGAGAAATATGAGAAAGGAAGACATTTTAAATATGTAAAAATACATGAAATATAAACTAACAGCTCGCGGCAGTTATTAGGGATTAAATATACTTTAATGTTTAAAAAAAAATTAGTCATTATTTTTATTGTTTAGGTAATAAGCATAATAACATAGCAGAAAAAGCTATATCGTGGAAAATATATTTCGATAATATACGTATTTTTTTTCGTATTTATGGTGATTTTTTAACTTTTATCAAAAATGACATTCTTGTACATGTAGTTATGGATTATATTATACATTAATTACTGTTTTTTTTTTTAATTAATAACTATTTGTACTCAGTTGTTGACATTAAGAGCTATCTGCTAAAATTTTGGAATAATGCAATAATAAAAAATTAAATTTCATCTCTCTGATGTCGCCATTTGTAAACACTTTATTCTAATTAAATATAAATAAATTTTTATTTCACTCTTTGATTGGATGTCCTCTCGATGTGGGTGTCCAGGGGTTGGCGCAAACTCTGCATCCATCCCTTTCTGCGCGCCTCTGTTTCTTTAAATCCCACTCTTGTATCAAATGGAACTGTAAAGTCAGTGTGACGCTTGCTATTCTCTTTATGTAAAACAATATAGTTTAGTAATCGTGTTTCAATAGCATCATCAGTTTGGAGAGAGAAATCCCATAATATCTTGTGTCTGCCATTTTCTGCCACTGTTTCTGGCTGATATTAATTCCATTTCTCTTTCACGCTCACGCCAAACTTATGGCATACTTACCAATGAATTCTTTTGCTAACCCAATCATGTCGTCGCTTTGATTCCTTCTGTATCAACTTGAGACATTTAGTGTGTATGTGATTAAATATCTCATCAGCTTATGCACACATCCTGCATTTGCTTTCTTCTTATGATCTCTCTATCCGGGCCTTGACTGCCTTCATCCTGATGGCCTGCTCCTGTGGAGAAAACTTCTTCTTCTTCTTCTTCTTCTTCTTCTTCTTCTAGAGACCTAATGTTAGAAATGGCATCATGATACTTTCCGCTGGGGGGAAAAAAAGAAATATTACATAGATAAAACCGTAAAGTGTGGGCTGTACTTGTCAGAACAATTTTTTGTATCTCCTTGACGCATGGACTTCCAGGAATCTTTTCCAACTACAACAGGGATTGTTGATGTTCCCGTATGCCACATTTTCGAGATTTCTACTTTACTATCTCAAGGTCCTTATTATTATTATTTCCTTTGATTTCTTGTGTGCACTCATTTCTTTCCTGGTCCTGCTCTGAGACCTAAGATCAGAAATGGCATCATGACATTTTCCACTGAGCAATTAAAAAAATAAATAAAAGGACAACAACACACCTATTTTACATAGATAAATCCCTTCGTAAGGTGTCGGTTCTACTCGTGAGAACAACTTTTTGTGTTTCTTTAAGGCATGGACTACCAGGAATTCCTTCAATGAGTTTCTTGGAATCTTTTCCAATCAATACGAGGGCTCCAACTACAACAGGGATTGTTGATGTTCCCGTATGCCACATTTTTGAGATTTCGATCTCAAGGTCCGTTTATTTTGATAACTTTTTGAAGATCTTCAAAGATACATTGCAGCCTGCAAGGATTGCCATATCAATAAAAAGGCAATTTTTTGCTATGTTATAGCAATTAGTTTTGATTTTTCTGTCTGTGTGTATTGTGTAGTCCCATAAAATTATTATGGGTCCTATCTCCGTAACCGGGTCTGAGTGGTGTTCATACCAATTTCTTTCTGTTTCTTTTCCGCAGAAGCTGCAAATTTTCCAGTGCTGATATTAGCCCACTTTGCAATGCTGCGTTTTATATTCAGTGGGTGCTAATATCGTGTAACGTTATTGTTTCTGGATATTTATCACAGAATCTGCATTTTGGTTTAACACAATTTTTTAGTATGTATGCTTGGTAATTTCTAGTTAACAAGCATTGGTCCTGTGCAGCAAGGATAAAACCTTCGTAGCCACTGATGTTTGTCTATATCAGCTGGGCAGAGTATTGATCGTGAAGCGGTTTATCTTGCCATCGTTTCTGTATCTGGTTGATTGCATTTGCATTTGGTTTCTTTTTTAAGTATTTTGCAGTTTCGTGCATTATGCTTTACTTATATTTCTACACCCATTTGCCATTCCATTTGCAACTTGTTGGCTTCCTTTATTACGGAATAAAATCGCTTACTTCTTTTATGTTCGTTGACACATATCATCATCCAGTCTTCTGTAGTTTCCAGGTATCTTTGAAGGCCAATTTTTGTAGTCTTGTAAGACAATTCGAGTTGAACTAATCCTCTGCCTCCTTCGGATCTGGGCACTTACAGAAGATCAACATCAGGTTTGGGATGATGCATGCATGCGGTAGCAAGTAAGAAGCTTTCTCGTTCTGATGTCCATTTGCTTGATGTCTGCTATGGTTCAGTTAAGAATCTCTATAGCACTACAGGAACAGCCAAGGTGTTTATGGTTTATATTAGTTTCAGGAATTCAGCTCGGTATTCATTACCAGACGCACACGCCTGTATTACTCCTTTCTTACCTTTTCCTTCATTTCGGTATGCTGTATTCCATCTCCCTCGCTAATTCCCAGGTACTTAGAGGCTTCATTTTGTTTCCGTTCCCTAATCTTTGTTACAAAATCTAAATCTGTTGAGGGTGTTTCTTTAATTGTCCTCTTCTTGAATGTTACGTTTGCACATTTATCGAATCTGAAATCCATATCTATGTCGTTATTGAAACATTTTACAATATTGAGGAGACCCTTCAACTCATTGTCTTCTTTGGCAAAGAACCTAAGATCATCCATGTAGAGTAGGTGATTGAATACTTTCTTGTTTAGTTTGCAACCATAGCTATTGTTGTTTAGTTCATGCGTAAGGGGGATTAAGGACATAGAAAAGAGAAGGGGGTGACAGGGAGACTCCTTGGAAGATTCCGCAACGGATATTCAAGCGATTGGAGATGGAAGTGCCGCTGGTGTGATTTAGGTATAGTGTAGTGTTCCACATTCCCATGTTCTGCTTAAGGAAATTTACTATCACGGGGGAGACTTTGTACATTTCCAAAGTCTTCAGGGCCCAAGAGTGTGGCACACTATCAAAGACTGTACGGTAACCAATCCACGTTGCGCTAAAATGTCTACATCGTCTCCTGCAATTTTCCAGGGTCATTTTCTTTATCAGTAGTTGATCTTTGTAACCATATGAACCTCTCCTGTATCCCTTCTGTTCCAGTGGAAGAATCTTATTTGCTTCGAAAAAAAAGTAAATACAGTTCGTCAGGACAGACGTGATCAATTTATACGTGGCGGACAGACATGTTATTAGCCTATAATTTTTCATCTGTTTCACTCGTTTTTTGGCATGAGATATGTAATACCTTCAATGATCCATTCCGGGATTTCATTGGGATTATTTATAAACATTGATAGAGCTTGTGCAAAGGATTTATGGATTGATAAGAGGTGATAAAACCAGATTATTATTATTATTATTATTATTATTATTATTATTATTATTATTATTATTATTATAAAAATAATACAAAATGATTGATGTAACTCTTCAAATATTTGTCAACAGTCACAAAGAGTGTGATTTAAGAAAATATCTAGAAAAGAAAAAACACAATGTTTTAACAATGTTAAACAATATTTCAACAGAATGTTTGTCTTCTTCAATTTATATTTAAACAATTTTTTTCAAGTATAAAAAAATATAAATCTACAAAAAAATTATTGTAAGTCTTTGTACAAACATTGATTGTGTTGTAATGAAAAAAACAAACAGCTCTCCTGGTAATGAACGCGTCAAAACGAATGAAACGCCGACGAAAGTGAAACGTGCTTAATAGGATAACGATCTCCTTTGTCTTGGAATTTTCCGTTGGTTGATTAGTTACTAAGAGGAATTAATCAAAAAAGCTTAGTATAAATCTTATGGAACTCTCCTGTCATTCTGCTCATTCCCCCAGGCTGGGAAGTTAATAATTTGCTTACGTAACCATCCTCATGTATTTTAAGAGTCGACAGGTTGGTAGATTCAATACAAAGACTGTAATCATTTTTATTATTATTGTTTCCTAATTTGCTATTTTCTACAGCCCGTTACAATTCTTTTAATACATTAGATAACATTTTATTTCATTTTTATTATTATCATTATTATTTTCTCCTTTTCTGTTTTTTATTCAGTACAATGTCATTACTGAAGATTAAGACGAGGTAGGAAATACATGCATTGATCGTGCAAAAGCTGTGACCCTAAGTGATATTTAACACGTTCGGTATTTTTATTTTCTTTACATTGATAACAATCTCCTGAGGAGATGAATAATTTTACACAGTGTAATGTTTTCTTTATCTTCTAAAAAGAGGCTGCACGGGATTTAGTGAATGTTCCGGCCTGTGTTATCATTTAAAAAAATATCTTTTTGACTTGAATTTGTTTGATAATCACATGTCGGGTTGATAAACTGTAAAAAATCAATCAAAGCTTTTGGCCACACTAAAATATTATTTATTTTGGTCAATTATTATTATTATTATTATTATTATTATTATTATTAAGACGTAGGATGTTTCTATTTTCCTTATATTGATAACAATCTCCTGAAGAGATGAGCAGTTCTATATAGAGCATTGTTTTGAATCTTTTTTAAGCAATGACTACAAGGCATTTTGTTAATGTTTTTGTCTATACCTTTTCTGATCCTACTCGGGGTTCCTATTATTATAATAATAATAATTTTAAGGTCCTACCTTCTTTTTTTTTCAATTTCCGTTTCAGGTTCCTTATATTTAATTGTTTTATAATCTTCTTCAATAGATATGTGGTGTTTATCTGCTGCCATTGTCATGTCTACAAGAACCCATCGTTTTGACGTTCATTTAAATTTATTAATCGCTTTGACTGGTTCCATTAGATCGAATATGTCTGCCAGTGTGAATGAGAATAACAAAGAATATTGACTTTAATCATTGGTTCAATCTGATGCTCAAACAATTTTCCGGTAGGTGTCGCACCGTAATATTGAAGTATTATTATTATTATTATCATTATTATTATTCATTAACTTGCTTGCTTACCCTTGATGTGTGGTGGTTGTTGCTTGAAATCAAGTGACAGCAAGTCTCAGATTTACACCGATATTTTTTTTTCATTCGTGCTTTGGAGAATATTTTCTTTAATTGCTTAATTTTTCTAAATATCACCTCTGGAGTTTTTGCACGTTTCCATGTGAGCCTGTTATTATGGGCACGACCATTATTCACATTTTCTGCCTCTTCATTTCCTCTCTCTCTCTCTCTCTATTTCCTTTCACTTGCCCTCCAACCACAGCTTCGATGCGAAGTACATTCTTTTCTTTGTCTACTGCAGCTAGATTTTATTTACCTGTTTGTGAATAATGGCCTGTCTGGATCACAAGCTTTCACAGTAATTTCAAGTTGCCTAGGGCTGGATATAGGTTTGATTCATAATATTTGCTTAAATGGCCAAACGCAAGCTGTTTAAAGAATCCTACTCAGTCACTGGCCATAAAATCTAGTTTTAATGAATTTGATCTCAACTGGGTTCATAAGAATTTCATTTGCTGTTTTATATACGTTTTATCATGTGATCTCTTGCGAATACTGATTCTTATTCTACATGCTCTTCTTTTCCTATACAGTTACAAACAGCCTGGTGTACTAATGGCCATATACTTATACTTCATCGACAATCACAAAATACCACCAATAACAATACGATAATGTACTTTTAATGAGAAATGAATATTATTTTATCCTAAATGTTATTACTGCCATAATTAACACTACCATGATGATTATTGAAAGTTTAGCGAAAGATAAAAGTTGCTGTGTACACTGTCATAACTCGATGTTTACATTTTCTCAGCTGATCTTGCACGGATGCAAGTTGATTTCATTGATATGGAATTATTCTTTGAATAGGCAATTTATTATGATGTCATGCCAGCAATATATAAGGTAGAAATGGTTTTATTACTTTTAATATCAGTTTATTTGATAATGTGAATCTTTTCATCTATGTTGTTGGTTATCACACCTAGGCCAAGATTAGCCTACCAACAAAGATCATTCAGAATTTAAGGTTTCTTTTTTAGAATTGTAGTATAAGGCGACCCCCAATATTTAAAGGTGACTTTTGAGGTTTATGATCGTCTTATACGTGAAAATATACGGTATTATACTAACAAGCGACGAAAAGTGTGACACAAAAATTTAAATGTGCTTAAGAATAATGAAAGATACTTTTCTGAAATTAAGCAAGGTATTATTCGGACTATTGTCCTCATCTTTGTCGCCATATTTATTACAACGTTTCAGCCGTTGTACGCTCCGGCCTTCTTCTGGCGGTTTTATGTCGAACTTAACTCTTTATTTCGCTCACTGTGGTAGACTGTTCTAGTTCCATGTGTCATGTTTAATGGATGTCAGCAAGGTATTAAGAGTTTAAATATGTCTTTAGAAACAAAGAAAATATTGGCGAGTTGCTATGTCAAATCTAATCTCCTGTTTGACAGTAAATGCTGGACGGTTTCGTGGCAGATGAAAAACAAAAAAACACTAAAAGCAACAAGAATGTGATTCGCTGAGAATAGAATGGATAAATTATGGGAGAAATGAGGAAGATTGAAAGAGAATATGAACTACAAAGAAGCTGCTCATAACAATCTGAAAGAGACAATTAAAATTTCTAGTAGACAATGAGGAAAGAAGGCTTGCAGAATTAAACACGCGTAGGTCATGTCGAAGGCAAGCGAAGAAGAGTGGGAAAACAATGAATCATCTTCTTAACAAGACTGCGTAAATAGGGGGCATAAAATGAACTACAAAAGAGGAACGATAAATCAGAAAAAGTGTGGCACCTTGCATTATTAGAAATATTCATAGAAATATGATTTAATTTTTTCTTACTCGGTTTACTAAACAGGTTGTTGATTTTTTTTAAAACGGAAAATAATTGAGTTGAAAATAATTCACTAAGATTGTACTTGGACGATCCTAAGGGAAGAAGAAGAAAGGGAAAAAAGACATGATATCAAAACGGGCCGCTTGATGGAAGCCAGATATCGGTCAAAGCACCTAGCCTACTTTTGCATGGAAAGACACCTTATCAATTTGGATAAAGAGAAATTTTGGGAACAATGAAACAATCTTAATCAGAGAAAAAAGTGTCTTTTGGGTTGAGGGGAGGACCGGTGGAACGGTATACAGGCTCTGACCTGTTAAAATTAGAACCCCACAATAATAAAGTGGAGACATTTTCAATGTAGATAATTAAGATTTTTGACTATCAGGAAAAACAAAGAGGTAAAAAGAGGGACAATTGCTTTTGGCTCACAGAGGGCGCCAAGAAGGCGGAAAAAGATCCTTTCTGAAGTCAAGTCTAATTAGCGGCGGGCTGTTTGACAAAGTCCAGGTGAGAGAAGGCCAAGATGGTCATTTTTCGTACGTGCGAAAAAAAAAAAGGAAAAATTAGATTTTGTTTTTTTAGAACAAGAACGATATAAGCCCGCCCCGATTGATTGCAGGAAACGCCCAATCAGGATCTCATTAGCCGAAAACGGTCACGTGGCTGCAGAAAAGAAAAGAAAGAAATGCTCAACCAGAATCCCATTAGCCGAAAACGGTCACGTGGCTGCGGAAAAGAAAAGAAAGAAATGCTCGATCAGAATCTCATTAGTCGAAAGCGGTCACCTGACATACGAGAGACTAAGAGAGATGGATGTGCGCCGCCCCACCAAAGGTACTATGAGGAAGTAGGGGTGAAAACAATAGCGATAATGGAGAAGACAGAATTAATGCAGCTTTTGGAATTATCGAGAAAACCCTGACGCCGACAGACCCACCCCAGTTTGTTGCGGCGTCAATATAAGCAGGACCCCAGTCGACAGAAATCAGTTGAGTTGGAGTTGCAGTTGGAGTTGAGAGTTGGACCGCGGGCAGGGAAAGATCCTGAACGCGGGCATCAGGCCCGATTCACTCGCCCCTTTGCGGGCAAGAGAATCCTCAGACAAGAAATCCTTCCACCCAAGTCGAAGACAAGAGAACTTCCAGCCCAAGCAGACGAAGAAGGAGATTGCTCGAAGGACGCCAAGAGTTGTGGCAGAGTTACGGCAGAGTTCAGCCCCGACGGCAGTGAGAAGAGACCACCTCAGACGACAGAGAGTTGCGGCTAAGTTGAAACAAGAAATCTTCCACCAAGTTGAAACAGGAAAACTACCAGCCCAAGCAGACGAAGAAGAAGAAATACAACTCAAGTCGGAGAGAAGAATCAACTGCGAATGATCGATAGAAATTAGCCCCAGTGTCGAACTGAACCACACCCCGACATACATACATGATTCTAGAAAGTAGGTAATTCGACATTTTTCTATTGTGTGATAGAAGCTTGGTGCCATAGTTCACAGAGCGGGTCGGGAATTGAGAACAATTTTGTTTTTTATGTAACGGACATTAAGATATAAAAGGTTGTTACCCTTTTATCAGCAATTTTGTTTAGTGTCGTGAGTTTTTGTTTTATTTGTGTTTTGCCACCCCCGTCGGACTCGACTTGTATCGGCCCAAATCCCTGCTGGTCCCGTCTGTCTAAGATCTAAACACAGCGTGGGTAGACAGACCGGAGATCGGTATAGTTGCTTTAGTGACCAGGTATTGGAAGCGAGTCGGGAAAGGCGAGGCTGGTGATCATCTGACCAAAGGGTTGGAGCGGCACGCTTGGACCCAGGAGGAGCGACGTCACCGTTGGCGCCGTAACCAAAGGATCCGACACTGGGCCAGGTGTGTAACCGTCACAAGTGGTGCCGTGACCAACGGATCAACCCTGAGACAACCACGTCACATATGGTGCCGTGGTGACCGAGGGATTTCAACCCTGAGAAGACCACGATCGACCGCCGTTGCTGAAAATTCAGACAGAACTCAGAACGACCCGGGACCAAAGGAAAAGAAAGAACAGAATCGTCTGTAAGGTAGGACACCTTATTTTGTTTCCCAACCTCGATTGTTGCTGTATAGACTGTCTTTCTCTGTAGACATGTCAGATTATGAGTCAGATAGAGCAGTGGGGGGTGAAGAAGAAGTAGGGCGGGGGTTGTCAGTGGATCTTGGGAAGCTGTTGGGTGGACCGAGGGTCCCAGTATTTGATGGCAGCGGGAAGGAGTTTAGGAACTGGCTGGCAATCCTCGAGAAGAGCCGAACCATCTACGAGCTCTCGGACCAAGAAACCCTGTACCTGGCATACGATGCCACAAAGGGAAAAGCGTCTGAGTTCGTAGGGGGGCTCTTGGAAAATCATCCCCGCTTGGCTTGGGAAGAAATAAAAAAACTGCTGACCAAAGAGTTCGCCGACGAAGGTACGGCCATAGAGGCCATGAGGGCCCTTTTAAAACTGACACAGCTACGGGATGAAACCCCGGGAGAATTGGGGGCCCGAGCGGGGAAGCTATCGTCATTGGCATTCCCCGAAGTGGTCAGGGATAACGCGGTTATGCAGGCTCAACTGGCGGACCTGTATGTAGAGGCGCTGAGCGACGAGCGTGTTCGTCACGACGTATTGAAAGAAGGACCGCTCAGACTGTCGGCAGCGATAGAGCTGGCCAGGGAGAGCCAGGGGGTGTGGGATAAAGTGAAGAGGTGTGGAAAGAAGCAGATACCAAGTCAGGAGGCTGGAAGAAGGGGGGTAGGCGGAAGAACCCCCGTGTGGAATCAGAGGGTTAAGGAAGAGGTGGATCGGGCAGAATTATGGGAGGAGGACCCCAATAGAAGGGCATGGTCGACCAGGCATGGCTTTTATAAGCCCACGCCGGGTCGATACGGGCTGGTCCGCTGGACCTGTGGGTACGAGGACCACAGGGCGGCGGAATGTCCGACGAAGTGGGGGTTGCCCCCAGACTTCGATCGTGACAGGTGCACCAGGTGTTGTAAGAAAGGACACCTGGCTAAGTGGTGCGGGCTGAGGAAGGGTGCCCCACCAATATTAACAAGGAAGGCCGAGCCCAAGAAAAGCCAGCGGGCCACCCCAGAATTAAGAGGAGGGTGGCCCAGTTAAAAAGGGAGAGAAATAAAAACTTGGACCAGTGGGTGGGCGAACCGCTTGAATAGAGGACAGGTTCCCCGAGGATGACACAAAGGCCAACCCAGTTAAAAAGGGAAAGAGCAAAATGTTGGACATGTGGTCAGGGCGGGCCACTTTGCGGCAAGCTGTCCAGCAAGAAGGTGCTGGTTTTGCAGGAGGCCAGGACACCTGAAAAGAAACTGTATTTTAGAAACGGCCATGGAGACCGGGAGAGGTCCGGCCAATCGCCCAGGTGCAGGGGGGGGCGCAGAACTCCACCTCATAAAAAAAATGAAGGTGATTTATTACTACCGGCGCCTATGGCTGGGTTAACCCAAAGGTGGGGACCCAGGAAGAAGAAAGCTCAGGTGTTCTCTTCGCGCAAGAGAGAGAACTATCCTGTAGAGCAGAGATAGGTGGTAGAGAGATGAGGGCTTTGGTGGACACAGGAGCATCTGTGTCATTGATGAGAGAGAGACATACAGGCGGGTGAAACGGAAGAGAAGGTTACAGGAAGCGGACATAGAGATCACGCAAGCAGATGGGGCCCCCCTGGAGATAAAAGGGATGGTGAGGCTCCCGGTGAGGATTGGGAGGTGAAAAGCACCCAAAATTTTTTACGTAACCCCCCCGACCTGTGTACGGAGGCAATCTTGGGAGAAGATTGGCTCCCCGAGCCAGAGGGCCCAGATCGAGTTTAATCCTACTGTGTTGGTGGTGAACGGCGAGAGAACGCCATTGGGATGCCCACCAGAGGAAGAGATAACCATAGTGGTGGAGGAAGATGTAAAGTTACCTCCTAGGACCGCAGTGTCAGGAAAGGGTAGGCTAATGTCAGAAAAAAAAGGTACGGAGAGGACCTCTGCAGTTGGTCCCTGTAGAAGGAAAGGGCCTAGAAGATGGCGAGGTAACCCTGTGCGAAACGGTAGTGGAGGCAGCCGAGTTGGTGCCCATAATGATGGTGAACCAGGCCCAAAAGACTATAAAGGTTAGGAGAGGGAGAAGATAGGAAGAGCACTTCCCCTACGAACTCTGAATCAGGTGAGATTCGAGGAAGAACGAAGGAAGCTAGTAGAGCAAACAGAAGGAATTGAAAAGGAGCAAGCAGACAGTGAAATAGCTGCTCTGAGAGAGAAGGTAAAAGGCAGGAGAGACCACCAAGTATGCCATAATAGAGGAAAGGCTGTATTATCTCTCAGGAAGGGATGAAGAAGTCAAACCCAAGTTGTATGTGCCCAAAAGTTTAAGACCAGAGATATTGGAACAGTGCCACGAAAGGTTGGGTCACATGGGAATTGATAGGACATGTGATCTCATAGGAAGAAAGTACTATTGGCCCAAACTGTACGGGAGAAGTCACTAACTATGTTCGAAGTTGTGTAGTGTGCCAGTCGCAGAGCAGAAGGCAGGAAATGGCACCCTTGGAGGAAACAGACGTACCAAACTTCCCCTTCGAGAAAGTGAGTATGGATGTATCAGGACCATATGGGGAAACTGCACAAGGAAACAACTATATAGTGAGTTTTGTCGATTGGCTAACAAATTGGCCTGAAGCATTTGCAGTACTAGACAAGAAGGCCAGAACTGTGGCCGGGTTGATAATAAGTGAAATCTTCCCTAGGTATGGTGCCCCTGTGCAATTGGTAACAGATAATGGCACGGAGAATGTGAACAGCATCATGAGAGAAGTTTTGACAGGTTTGAATGTAGAGCACATAAAAAACATCCCCATATCACCCCAGGGAAATGCTAAAAGTGGAAAGGTTTCATAGAACCTTGGGAGATGTATTGGCCAAGTTGGTCAGAGAAAACATTGGAAATTGGGACTTGTATTTGACGCAGGCTCTGGCGGCCGTGAGGTTTACGATAAACGAAACCTCCAGATTTTCTCCTTATTTTTTTGTTGTTTGGCAGAGACGTGGTCCTGCCTGTAGATAACCCACTGAAGCCCCGAAGAAGGTATATGGGAGAAGATCATCATCAACTATTGCTGGAACAGCAACATAAGATATTCGTACAGGCCAGAAGAAGAATAAAAAGAGGGCCCAGAAGAAAAGAAATGAGAGGGTGAATGCTGAAAGAAAGGTGGTAGAATTGAAGGTTGGAGACCCTGTCTACTATAAAATCCACCAGAGGGAAGGAAAACTGGACCAGAGATGGGAACCGTACTACCGGATAGTAGAGCAGACGGGCCCAGTATCATATGTAATATGGGATCAAGTGGCAGGACGAGCGAGGAGGGTTCATGCCAATGATCTGAAGAAGGCTGAAATAGCTAACCTGGAAATGAGCGAGCCGGGGCCTAAGAAGACAAGGAAAAGGAAGGTAACTCTGGTTGAACCGGAAGGAATGGAGACGGAGGAAGACTCCGAAGAAGATTAGGAGATAGGTCGACTTGACCAGATAAACGAAGCAGTCCGAGTGACAGAGTTGGAGCCCTCAGCGGGGATTAGCGATGTTCAGTCGTCGACTGAGTCAGTGCAGAGAAGACCCCGTGAGATCGCCATCACACCCCCATGTCCGAAGAAAAGGAAGAAAAGACGAAGAGGTCCAATCAGGCAGTCGAAGGCTCTAAAAGAGACACCCTGAACAGGACGAAGGACCCAAAGGAGTGGGAGGAGGAGGATCAATAATACCCTTTCCCAGCTTAGGGAAAGGATAAGGAACAGGAGAAGTTTAGACATAGAGTCGAGAGGTATTGAAGACATTCAAGGCGAAGACTCTAAACAGAAAGAAGAATCAGAGGATGAAGAAGAGGACAAAAAACCTCCTGGACGGGAGTTAAACACAGAAGGAAGGGTGGAGGTTGAGCAGGAATCACCTCGGAAGATGAGATCAGGGAGGGAGAAGAACCCCAAATCTCAGTAGAACAAAAGGGCTGTGCAGAATAGAAGCATTTAGTATCGACAGATAACGACACTGGCTCATCCAAAATCCTATTGGCTGACTATGGTAGATGTGAGTGGAGGGGATGGAGATGCGGGCTGCACCTCACGAGGAATGGAAGATCATTGGCATTATTGATTGGCCACCAGTGGTGTCATGAAGTACGACCTTTAGAGTGGGCGCCACGCACACCTGACCGGACCATTCTGTCTGCTAGAGGTTAGTTAGGGGAGGGAAGAGCCGAACTAAGAAAAAAGTTATGAAATGATTGAGTGATGAGTCGAGCGAGACTAAGTGATTGTGAAGAATAACAACAAGAGAATTTGTTACCTTTCAGGAATGATAGCAAGGTACAAGGTGGAAGCAGACTACATAGCATTAAATTCGGGGAGAACGAAATTTATGTTGCTATCAGCTGAAGAAGCTAGAAGGTGTAGAGATGATACCCTGGGGACTTGTACCTCGTTGAGCCCTATCTACAAAACTGGTAACCGCAGAATGTGCATATTAGAATTGTTTGAAGGGAAGGGGAAGGAATCAAAAAGAATCTGCCAAGTAGAGGTATTAACAAACTCGGCATTACCACAAGCTATCAGTGTTTCAGACGGGGTGTGGGCAGTAGCCACACAAAAAACATATCAGCCTGTCTAGGGTATGTGGGGGGAGAGTCCACAAGGACATTAAGAATAAGGCCACCGTTATCCCTGGTGACGCTACCCATGGGATGTTCGGCGGTTGGGGTGTCCATCTCCTTGCCTCCCTATTACCAGATGGAAGAAAGGTATGAAGAAAAAGATTCACTCATAGAGATGATTGGTAGAGGCTTAGTCAACTGTACAGAATTATGGGAGCCGATAGTGAAGAGATTCTCTAATGTCACCTTAAATAAGATGCCAGTATTAATGAAGCCAATGGAAAAGATCGATATGGATCACTTAAGGGATAAGTTAAGTGCGTTGGGAGACGAAGGTGTAGCTTGGGAAGACGATGAGCAGATCGCGATAAGTTGGTCAATAGTAATGGGTACATTCCTAGTTATAGCCATCGGGGGTGTAATAATATGGAAGATTAAGAGTAAGAGAAGATTAGCGAACGACAGTCTAGTGAGCATGCAACAACTCGAGAGGGAGATGCCGAGCAGTGTTCCTTGCTCAGACAGGACTGGCGAAGAAATTGCTGAAAGACCAATGGAGGAGGCTGGCGTGAGACCACCACGTGCGGCGGGAAAACCTCCCACGGCAGAGAGGAAAACATTGACCAAGAAGAACAGACCCTAGTGAACACATCTGCACCTACAAACACACGCACACATTACCTTGCATGTAAAACAAAAGAAAATGAAAAGAACATTTCATTGCATGTGGAACAGAAGAAAATGAAAAGAACATTTCATTGCATGTAGAACAAAAGAAAATGAAAAGAACATTTCATTGCATGTAGAACAGAAGAAAATGAAAAGAACATTTCATTGCATGTAGAACAAAAAGAAAATGAAAATGAAAACAGAACATTTCATTGCATGTAGAACAGAAGAAAATGAAAAGAACATTACATTGCCTGTAGAACAAAAAGAAAATGAAAAGAACATTTCATTGCATGTAGAACAAAAGAAAATGAAAAGAACATTTCATTGCATGTAGAACAAAAGAAAATGGAAAAGAACATTACCCTTGCATGTTAGAAAGTAGAATAGAATTGCATGAGACAAATGCATGGTGCATGTTAAATGATGTAATTGGGTTTAGGTGTCATTTACGGGTAAATGACAAATCGGTTAAAGGGAGGATTGTGGCACCTTGCATTATTAGAAATATTCATAGAAATATGATTTAATTTTTTCTTACTCGGTTTACTAAACAGGTTGTTGATTTTTTTTAAAACGGAAAATAATTGAGTTGAAAATAATTCACTAAGATTGTACTTGGACGATCCTAAGGGAAGAAGAAGAAAGGGAAAAAAGACATGATATCAAAACGGGCCGCTTGATGGAAGCCAGATATCGGTCAAAGCACCTAGCCTACTTTTGCATGGAAAGACACCTTATCAATTTGGATAAAGAGAAATTTTGGGAACAATGAAACAATCTTAATCAGAGAAAAAGTGTCTTTTTGGGTTGAGGGGAGGACCGGTGGAACGGTATACAGGCTCTGACCTGTTAAAAATTAGAACCCCACAATAATAAAGTGGAGACATTTTCAATGTAGATAATTAAGATTTTTGACTATCAGGAAAAACAAAGAGGTAAAAAGGGACAATTGCTTTTGGCTCACAGAGGGCGCCAAGAAGGCGGAAAAAGATCCTTTCTGAAGTCAAGTCTAATTAGCGGCGGGCTGTTTGACAAAGTCCAGGTGAGAGAAGGCCAAGATGGTCATTTTTCGTACGTGCGAAAAAAAAAAAAGGAAAAAATTAGATTTTGTTTTTTAGAACAAGAACGATATAAGCCCGCCCGATTGATTGCAGGAAACGCCCAATCAGGATCTCATTAGCCGAAAACGGTCACGTGGCTGCAGAAAAGAAAAGAAAGAAATGCTCAACCAGAATCCCATTAGCCGAAAACGGTCACGTGGCTGCGGAAAAGAAAAGAAAGAAATGCTCGATCAGAATCTCATTAGTCGAAAGCGGTCACCTGACATACGAGAGACTAAGAGAGATGGATGTGCGCCGCCCCACCAAAGGTACTATGAGGAAGTAGGGGTGAAAACAATAGCGATAATGGAGAAGACAGAATTAATGCAGCTTTTGAATTATCGAGAAAACCCTGACGCCGACAGACCCACCCCAGTTTGTTGCGGCGTCAATATAAAAGCAGGACCCCAGTCGACAGAAATCAGTTGAGTTGGAGTTGCAGTTGGAGTTGAGAGTTGGACCGCGGGCAGGGAAGATCCTGAACGCGGGCATCAGGCCCGATTCACTCGCCCCTTTGCGGGCAAGAGAATCCTCAGACAAGAAATCCTTCCACCCAAGTCGAAGACAAGAGAACTTCCAGCCCAAGCAGACGAAGAAGGAGATTGCTCGAAGGACGCCAAGAGTTGTGGCAGAGTTACGGCAGAGTTCAGCCCCGGACGGCAGTGAGAAGAGACCACCTCAGACGACAGAGAGTTGCGGCTAAGTTGAAACAAGAAATCTTCCACCAAGTTGAAACAGGAAAACTACCAGCCCAAGCAGACGAAGAAGAAGAAATACAACTCAAGTCGGAGAAGAATCAACTGCGAATGATCGATAGAAATTAGCCCCAGTGTCGAACTGAACCACACCCCGACATACATACATGATTCTAGAAAGTAGGTAATTCGACATTTTTCTATTGTGTGATAGAAGCTTGGTGCCATAGTCCACAGAGCGGGTCAGGAATTGAGAACAATTTTGTTTTTTTATGTAACGGACATTAAGATATAAAAGGTTGTTACCCTTTTTATCAGCAATTTTGTTTAGTGTCGTGAGTTTTGTTTTATTTGTGTTTTTGCCACCCCCGTCGGACTCGACTTGTATCGGCCCAAATCCTGCTGGTCCCGTCTGTCTAAGATCTAAACACAGCGTGGGTAGACAGACCGGAGATCGGTATAGTTGCTTTAGTGACCAGGTATTGGAAGCGAGTCGGGAAAGGCGAGGCTGGTGATCATCTGACCAAAGGGTTGGAGCGGCACGCTTGGACCCAGGAGGAGCGACCAGGAGGAGCGACGTCACCGTTGGCGCCGTAACCAAAGGATCCGACACTGGGCCAGGTGTGTAACCGTCACAAAAGTTACTGAGAGAAACAAAAGATAGAATGTTGTGGAGAGCCACAACCATCCACGACCTGAAGAGATATGACGCATAGAGGGAGACTAAATTATTCCGAGGTAAATGAAGTAGTTATTTGTGCGTCGATGTGTAATTAACTTGCGATCGAAACATTTCAAGTCCGTCTATAGTCATGTTTTATTTTATTTTTCGGTTTTTTTTTGGGGGGGGGGATTTTGGGGTTTTTCTTTTTGTTTTTGTTTTTTGTTTTCTGGCATGACGACCATTGGGAAATGAGTTTTCGTTAAATAAACTACGGAAAATCTCTGTTGATAAGGCACTATCATCAAATAAAAACCAAAGCCAAATTTCGATTTGAATCTTTCAGCTTAGTTTTGTAATATAATCGACGCAGTCTTTTACTAGAATTAATCAGGTCAGGCAGCTGTATTTTATTGTTTGTTTCAAGATTAAATCTACTCATCTTTATTTTGGATCGTTCATGAGAATTCTTCTATTAGATTTCACCTGTATTCTTTCAAAACCATTGAAATTCTAATCGGGTAGTATTAATCTGGGTTTATAAAAGGTGATCTGTTTGCTTTCTTTCTCGTTCAGACAGAAAGAAAAAAAATTCTCTTTTGTAGGCAATCTCATCTGCCTGTGGAAGAGTTTAGTAGAATCTGTGGAGTCTAAAGGTAACTATCTTCATTCATTTCTTTCGTTGGGAAAAGGCCTTATTTGAATGATGATTAAACAAATTATAATTAATACCTGATATCAAAGTTTGCAAAAGGATTAATTACTTATGGGAGACTGGATTAATTTACAATCGGGATTTTCTACCTTAAAAATCTACCTTAAAAAAGATTCAAAACTTTGACATAAAAAGTATATGTCTATATTTCTAAGATCAGGTATTATGTACATTATTTACTTTATTCGGAATATTGTCCTCATCTTTCTTGGCATATTAATTACAACGTTTCGGCCCTTCAGTATCTGTCTATATTTCTTACAACGTTTCGGCCGTTGTACACTCCGGCCTTCTTCAGACGGTTGCAATGTGGAACTTAACCCTTTATTTCACTCACTGTGGTAGATTGTTCTAGTTCCACGTGCCATGTTTAATGGATGTCAGTTATCAGTTATCTCCTGTTAATTCCCCTCTAAACAGTCTACCCCAGTTAGCGAAATAAAGGGTTAAATTTGATATTCCAGCCACCTGAAGAAGGCCGGCGCGTACAACGGCCGAAACGTTGTAATAAATATGGCGACAAAGATGAGGACAATAGTCCTTATAATGTAAATAATGTATAAAAAGGATGACAAAGAACTATTTTTTGAATAATAAAAAATAATTCTCGAAAAATTCTATCGAAAAATATATTTTCTCAGCATTCTTGAAACTAAAGTCACTAAAAGTTTGTTTTTTTTTCTTTACTTAAAAAAAAAAATTATTTTCTAATTCTAAGCACAAGTACATTTAAACTCACTTTTGCTTCTTTTAACTGTTAACGTCTTGCGAAAACTCCAGCTAAATACCATTAATCCAAACGATGACAGAATTGTGATAACAACGTTTTTGGTTTTGGTTTTTGTCCTCAAATTTTTCGAATCCTTTTGTTCCTTTTATTCCGTTTACCTTACCATTTTTTCTTTTCTTTTTTTTTTTAGTTTTGGGGGTTGACCATCTCTGATGCTTGATTCAATCACTATAAATCATTAAAATATTTACGAGGTTTACCTCCTATTGCAGATATTTTGATTTACATCGCAGTTTTTACATTTTGAATTCATCTTATTTAACATTTCTGTTGTTTTTTTTTTGTTTGTTTTTTTGTTTTTTGTCTACAATGTTTAGATTTAAATCAAGAATTTGTTCCATCTTGGAGAAGACTGGAAATGGCTTCTACTCTGCTATGCCTCATCATTTTCGTGGTTGCTGGAACTTTACTGGACGAGACATCTGCATTACGTAAGAATCTATTTATGGAATGTCCATTCTCTTACTTTTTCTTTTCTCTTTTTTTTTCTTAACTCTGATGGTTATTTATTTTCCTTGCAGAAAAATATATAAGATGAAACATTTTGAAAATTCTTAGATAATTCTGAAGACATTCAAATGCAAAAAATAAATTTCAATTTGGAATTTCACTTCGATATTTAATCCATGGTTCTTATAGTGAGGGATTTTCTCTCTCTCTCTCTCTCTCTCTCTCTCTCTCTCTCTCTCTCTCTATCTATCTATCTATCTATCTATCTATCTTAGTCTGTCCATTCCTATCTATCAATGTATGTATCTGAGTTCGCTCGAATCAGTCTATCTCAGTCTGTTCATACGTATCTCTCTATAGATTTATCAATCAATCTAGCTCTGCTTCTATCTATCTATCTATCTATCTATCTATCTATCTGACAGTCTGCTCATATCTATTTATCATTCCATCTATCTTTCTATCAATCTATCTGACTTAGTTTATTCAAATCCTTCTAACTCAGTCTGCATCTATCAATCACTCAATCTATGTTACTCTGTTCATATCTATCCATCTACCTATCTTTAGACACTTAAAGACAGACAGATAGATAGATAGATAGATAGATAGATAGATAGATAGATAGATAGATATTGTCATAGATTAACGATTTTATATAACGTAAAAGTTGAAAATTCTTATTTTGCAATTAATTCATATTTTCTTTCATATCAATTCATTTCTTATGTCAATCCAGATTTTCTTGCACAAAAAAGAAAATTATTAATTATTATTTTGTCTAGATTTCATGCAACATAAGAAGTTTGTTGTTTTGTTTGTTTTTTTGTTTGTTTTTTTGTTGTTGTTTTGTTTTTTTGTTGTTATTTTGTGCTGACGTTTTGGTTATCCAACACACCAAGGGTTTTTGAATATTTTGCCTCGATAAATGGCAAAAATGTTCTGCTAACAATAAAAGCCAAAATCTCTTGCCTACCGCCGCAAATCTTTCCTCATGATTTTTAGAAAAATATCGATCCAGTATAGAGGAAAATAAACTCGCTATTCATTTATTATATTCCACTGATAGTTTGATCAATAATATTAAACCAATTTTATTGATTTTGAAGTATTGATTTTATATCACAGCTGTAATTCTCTTGTTAGTTAAGAAACATTTTAACATTAATTTATAAACGAAAAAACTGGTCTGAATTCATTTTTTAAACGAAAACACGGATCTGAATTCATTTTTTTTAAATAAACGTCAAAGCAAAAGTTTGTTTTAATTTTAAGTTTAAGAATATTTTTAACGGCATATCAAATCTTTAGCGTCATTTTATACCCAAACTGAATTATTTTGTTTTATATTTATTGCAAATGGATAATCTTTGTTCATTTTTATATTTTAAAATATAATCCAACTAATTCGAGGAATGTTATATTTCTATTTATTTTAATATTTTCGAATAGTTCTTTTAGGCCATGAAAAGATTGTTTCCGATTGTTGTCAATGCATTCAATTGGAAAATGTTTTACAATATATCAGGTTTGACATGTAAGACACCATGGTGTTGCTTCTTGTTTCAGTAAGAATGAACGCATCCTTTTTTCTGTGACCTGTTCGTTGTCTTGATATAGTAACGTCTACTCTCCGGGATTTTCCAAAATATTTTCTTTTTCTTGAGGGTTGGTAAGATTGTATTTAGTTTCGTTGCGTTTATCTGCTCCATTTGTCGTGCCATTAATTTTACATGTGTTTCTTAATTATTGGTTTTACGTCAGTATATGCGATTTGGTAATTTTCAGAAACTAGTATTAAATGGACAGAGGAGGCTATGTCGAAGGACTGAGTCTCGTCTCAGGAAACAGCTAGCTGGGGTCTACGGGGAATTTTTGGCCGAGCCTACGGGCTCGGATCCCCACATTAAATTCGGCCGGGTGCAACATCTGACCGCGTGGAACGGTTGGTAGATATTCCGCAGTTGGAGATTCATTGTAGAATTTCCTTGACTCACTTCTAACAGTTGAATACTTCTTGTATACGTCGCAGGCGAATCTTATATGTGTTGTTCTTGTTCCTAAATCGTTCATTACCAACTTCCGTTTGATTGTTCTATTCAGTAACCTTCCCTAGGTTACAACAATAACAGAAAGACAAAATTTATTAAGGGCTACAAACAACAGGATGTTGTGGAGAACCATGATCATCTACGTCCTAAGAGGACTCGGCACAAAGAAGATTAAATGCATTCACTACTTCGTCACAGCCGAGTGATCGAACCATTTCCTTTTTGCACAGAGATCGTTGCTAAAACCAGATAAATTATCTACCATTGAAGACCACCGATCATTTTTTTTAAATTTCAATTTGCTGAAATTTCTTTCATTCTTTTCAAATGTCTTTGGTGCAGTAAACAACAGTAGCAGCGAAATGGCAAATAAGTAATTCCGCTAAATGTAATCACCCCCAAATCTCTAGCGTTCTTTAACTCCTTCTTTTTATTCCTCATCTCCGAATCTATTTGCAGAACTGAAGCAAATCTGCTGAGACAACTCTCCTTTAAATCCCTTTTTGTCACAAAAATGTTTGTCCGCCTCATTACAAATTCCTGCCCTTAACTACATTGAAAAGAGATTCTGAAATTTGAATGATTGTATTTAATTTCATTCCACTGACGTTGACGAGTATTCTGTTCCAACGTTGATGGATTTGGGGTTTGATGAAATTGTATTTCTTCATGCTTAATGAAATGGATTTAAAGTAATAGTATTAGTCTGAAATTTATTTTAACAGTAAAAAAACAACTAATTTTATAAACATCTCTATTCATTTAGAAACGCATATTAACTAAACTTAAATAACATTAAACATTTTTTAGTCAACGCTTTTAACAATATACATACACACACACACACACACACACACACACACATATATATATATATATATATATATATATATATATATATATATATATATATATAGTAAAGGTAATGAATCTGTTAGTATATAATCCAAGTGAGTCTTAGTAGTATAAAATATTAAAAGTGATCCAAGAAATAGCTCAATGAATTTATTATTACAGACCAAATAATTAGTACATAATAAAATCCCATATCACCTCATAGAGGGAATAGGCTTATTTCAGCCGACGAAACACCGGTGTAGACTAAGTTCCTGTCTAATTAGAAATTCAACTGTGGCAACTACAAAAACAACAAGAAAAAGGACGTCGAAAAACAAATACAGAATTTATCCATTTCAGTCAGACGAAAGGCACAAGGCAGCGGTTAGGGGAGCGTTTGAGTTATTATTCTTAAAGGGAATAGGTTTTCTCAAATTAAACCAGGATATTAACCTTATGACATTGAATAAGGGTTATATGAAGAAAGATATGTTTATTTGAAACTAACAGAAGAAAAAAAGGAAAATATATATATTAATAATTACACATACGTACGTTTAAAGTACGACTCAGTATTTTATGGTTTTCGTATTCATCAAGTACAAAAATGTTATGAACTATCCAATAAGATTGTTTTGTTTTGTTTTTAAATTTCTGTCTTTCATAGGAGCAACACTACAGTAGATTATTATAAATATAATATAGCATTGTGTATAAATTCAAAATATAGAATGCTGATAGATACATATCGGAAAATAAACTTATTAATAAGTTTAATAGGGACATTGATCCGTTAATGTATATTGAGTCAACGGATAAGATTATTTTAATAGGAACTAAAAAAAAAGTTGGTTAGTTAGACAAAAAAGGGAAGGAAAAGTAAAAGATATAAAGAATAATAAAAAAATAATAAAACAAATTCAAAAAAGAAAAAGGAAACCCCAGAATGTTAAAAAGTAGAATGGTGCAAGGGAGATAATGAATATGATAAAAAGAAAAAAAGAAAAGAAAAATAAATAAAATATAAGAGTCGAGTCAGTAGATTTAAAGATTTAAAGGATACCTTGATAGCTATAACGAAAGAGATGTGACCCTTTAAGAGTTGAATGGATAGCTCGATAGCTATACTAAGAGAGAGATTTGTCATTTAAAGTTTTGAAGGGATAGCTCGATAGCTAATCTAGGAGTGTTTTTTTCTTCCTTAAAAACTTTAGGGTTTAGACAGAAACGTCTTATTTTTCCTACAAAAAAAAACAAAAAACATATGACCGAAGTTGACTACTGACTGTGAAATGGAGCAATATATTTTTCAAATCCATGTTAAGGAATTGTCTGCTGGCCATAAACCGGTAAGGAAAAGTCGGCCGAGAGATAAAATTTAAGGTGTTTTGAAAACAAAGAGAGAATTAAATAAATTGTTTTTTTTTCTTATCAAAAGAAGAGGTGTAAATCGCTGGGGCGGTGAAATTTCTTTAGATAAGAACCAAAATACCACAGGAGGAGGCTGTCGAGAGAACGGTTGGGAAAGTGGAAACGGTCAAGGGAATCCGTTGACGAAAATTTTGAACGTTAATTAAAATGAATGATTAGAGCAAAGCCACGTCTGCTCGCTCATGTCGTCTCAAGATCGGATTGGTCGAAGTAACAACCAAAGTAAAAGGCCGAGACAGAACACCCCTTGGGCAGTATTGGAGTAAGGCATCAATACGAGAAGAAAGTGGTTAGGGTAGATCGATATTCTGCTACTACTACTCCTCGGAGGAGGAGCATCTCCAAAATTGAGCATGCAATTAATTTCCTAGAGTCAAACAAACAAAGAACTCTCTGTGAAAATTAGGGGAATTACCGAAATCCCAACCCACATCAAACCCCTTCTCGGTTTTGGACGGACGTCCATATAAACAGAGAATCGAAAAGATCGAGAGAAGCCGCCAGGCGAGAGACGACCGCTTCACCGGACTAACTTGACTTCCTGCCGCTGAAGACAACCTTGAACTTTTTCCAGAAGCCTTGTCTAGACAAAGTGTCACGAAATATTGAAAAAGGCCGGAGCATACAATGGCCGATATATTGTGAATATAGTAACGAAAATGAGGATAACAGTCCAAATAATTGAAAATTTGAAGAAAAAAAAAAGAAATTACCGACAAAATACCAAAGTTTCACTATCGTGTTTGTGTGTGATGAGAGAGAGAGAGAGAGAGAGAGGATGTGACTGAGTATCCGTGCGTCCATAGACTGACACATTTATAAGCTGAACTCATATCTGGAATTTTCATTGTATCGTGTTCGATCTGATTGATTTATATTCATCATTAAATTTCGTTGGAATTTAATATTGTGTATTAAATATTTGTTTAACAAAAAACTCAAGATTGTACGACCGACTTCGTATTTCTTTGTTTTTTCTGAGCACAACGAAATGGTGTAATGGTTA
The DNA here is from genome assembly GCA_903632075.3 of Acanthosepion pharaonis. Classification (NCBI taxonomy): domain Eukaryota; kingdom Metazoa; phylum Mollusca; class Cephalopoda; order Sepiida; family Sepiidae; genus Acanthosepion; species Acanthosepion pharaonis. The sequence goes on along the minus strand of CAHIKZ030002323.1, from coordinate 3,323,483 downwards.
ACAAATATGTCTCGCTAAATCAACTGCAATAGAGATTCTCGCTGGCTGCACCAATTCTAGCGGCCTTGTGTCACACTAAGTAAACCGCTAATTTTTCGTGTTTATATCTACCTGCATATTTCTTCCTGATCTTTCGTACTCATCCATAAATTTGAAATTGATTTATTTTTCAGTAAGCAAAAGGCTGAAAATTCTGAAAAAACGAGATATCTGGGATGAGGCTGTATCGGCATGGACAGACGCTAAGGGTGAAGTCAGATTTAACCTTGCCCCAAGTTACGGAACGTTGAATTTGCAATCTCTTCAACAACTCGACGAAGCCTTAAAAGTAAGGAAAAAATAGTCGATTTCTGTTTACGTACGTTCAAAATATGTGTTATTGAGGAAAAAATCACGGGAGAGTGTCCATGCATACAGAGTAAGGTCTCCTCAAATTAATTGCCATATTACGTCGAAGCCTCTTGAGGTTTTATATTTTCGCCCTTCTTTTTTTTCTTTGTGATATATCCCTATGGAACATTGTCCAGAGTTTCCTATCCTTTGTTACTTGTAACAGTGAGCTATTATATTGTAATGGACTCGATTGAATCCATTTCAAAATAAATGAATTCAACAAGTTGAAGATTTTATACATATTTATTATAAAGAACAACGTAGCTCATAGAAGAGAAAGAGAAAATTAAGTTTTACGTGTGTACAAATAGCTCGAAAAAAAAGAGAGAAAAAAATTATGTGCTTAGCTACTGTGCGCGCGCGCGTCTGCGTGAGTGCGTGCCACGTGGGTTTTTTTAAATTCAGTAGTCGGTTTACCCTTGGAAAGAAATCTCCCTCGATGAGGATTTCTACTAACGGCAGAGAAAAGAAAGAGAGAATGAAGTGGTGTTATGTCTTTTCCTTTTATAATCCTAAATAGAACATTGCCTAATGACGTTTAGCAGTCCACTGGCAGACAAGATGGGGCATCTCCACATGTTCTTATCAATGTTTATATTTTTGCTATCACTAGTCTCCCTGTTCTGCCATCCATTTCCACAAAGTAGTCCTGTGATTGTCAATTCTTTCGAGCCTTCTTTCTGTATAATTTGTCCTAGAAATTTCAACCGTTTCTTTCTGATTGAAATTATAAGAGTCCTTTTTACTTCCATCTTCCTTAAAACTTCCTGGTTAATGCCATGCTCCTTCCATGGCATTCTTCTATAGAACCCGTCTATGTTGCCATAAGTCCCCCTTTATTCTCCAGGAAATTATCCAACATTCATTGCCATGTTGAGGGACTGATATTATATAGCTGTTGAGCACTCTTTTTCTAATTATATTTTCCTGTTTAATAATACTTTGTTTAGTTTTTGGAAGACATCTTTTAAAATTTAAGCCTTTGGATTTTGGATCCTCCGTTTAAAAACTTCCCAGATATTTTCATACTTAATTTTAGCATCTCCATATCATAGTTCACATCTTGGGTTGCTGTTCCTCTTGCTAATAACCACGAATTTTCTCTTCGTATAATCGATTGCTACTTCTTTCTCATCGCTTTTTCATCATACCTTATCTAAGAGTTCCTGCAGTTTTTTTCTTTCTGTAGTAATATATTTGTAATATATCTGTAGTAATCCGTTTCACATTCCCCACTGCCACGTCTTTGTCTTTGAAACTCGCCGCTGGTTCTTTCAAACGTATTCCTTGCTTTTTGTAACCCACTCTCCTAAGGACTAAATCTGCCAGCTTTTATTCGTGCCTAAATCAGTTATACAGATTTTTTAATTCCCACCTACAGGTATTTTATTAGTTCCAAGGCATTGGTAATTTACCTGACTGTTTATGGTATAGGCGATTTTGTTCCTCTTTCGTCGGGGGTGGGGGGATAGGTCATGTCCGTGACATTCTTCCCTGATCTCATGATCACATAGCAGACCGGGTTGGGGAAGGCTTCTTGTGTCTGGTGATTCTCCTAAGTGTTGGTACGACAGGCTTACTCACCTCCTCAACAGTTTCTCCTACAACCTGCTTTTCACCATCACCTCCGCTCGACTGATCAGAGTCATCATCAGTCGAATGGTTTGTTCTTTGCTCGATGACGCCGATCGATACCTGCAACCTGGACGGTGTCCGACAAGCCTGCCACAAAAAGAAAGCACCTTTCTTCTGGTGACCACTTCAGGGTCGTCTGAAAGCGCATTGCCATATTTCCACCATCCTTCTTCCAGACAGCCAAGCCAAGTATCCTAGATCCAACTTTTGGCCCTTACGTGTCAGTCCAAAGTGCGGTAAATTTTCCTTAACGCGATTTAGGGACGCGATATCTTAATTATGAAGAAGTCTCGCCGTTTTTATGTCTTCTGCCTGAGACAGTACTGTCTTGACAATGGAATTCCTTATCAATGAGGAAACATTCAGCTCAAAACCCAATCTAGTCAGGCAGTACCTTCTGGCTTGAAAAATAATTGCCTTGCTAGACCAAAGTGGTTCATTAACGAGCAGTTTTAGGTCGGCAGATATGAGGTCCATTAGTGCTATTTTTGACTCTTGCTTTCTCCACTCTCTTAGTTTGTTGGTGCAAACATCAGAGTCTGCTGTATACATGTCAACCGGGACGTTAAGTTCTAGGTAATCTATTACGGGATGCACCTTGGATTTCTTTTGTTGCACGAAGGCCATCAACGAAAGAAGCCTTTTCGGGCGTCCAAACTGTCGTTCGTCATAAGGAATAAGCCACCCTTCCTCGGCCTATTGAAGCAATTCCTTTTAATAGCTTTTTCTGTCATCTTATTGTATACTGTGCAATGCAGTCTCACAGCTTTACAGGAATGCTTTACTCTGACCATTTCCATGATTCTCCTTTCATTCTTCGTTGATGAAATTCCGCGGGAAAATCAGGTTCTTCAATTGCGGAGGAAGTGCAACGTTCTTGACTTTGAAATGAGGACCTCGCCCAGGGCCTTGATTGCATCTACACCGACCAGCACGTCGAATCCAAGAGTCATCTTGTGCTACCAAAGCCTTTATTTCTGCAGTTACTCCGTCCACCCGAAGATTTATCTGCTCGACACTACTGATGCACGTTTCTCGACTAAGTTTCATCACTTCAGCATCCTTCTTTTTCCATGTATCTTTCCCCATCTTTCTGTTGACAATAGACAGAGAACACCTAGAAGCCACCAGCGCAACACTTCTCTTCCCGCACACGTACATATCTATTTTGGGCAGCCATGAATTCAGATTATGCCGGAGGGTGAGAATAGTACTCTAGATTCTCCCTCTTGTCCTTTTCCCGAATAATTCTGCAACAAATGACATAGCCATTCGCACCTGAAGCAGCTGAGTCTTGGGGGGGGGGGTTCTTCCGTCAGTCGTCTGTGAGTTTCTTGCGTCGAGCGAGGCAGTCACGTACCATATGGTTTGGACTATGACACACACATTTTTTGGTGCACTCGCAATTCCTTTCACTAGGTTACGCGTTCATTTTTATAGCTGCCACGGCTAGTTCCGTTCCTGTTCCAGCACTTGTCCATTTTATCCACTGGCAGAAGTCATGGAGGAGCTGTTTGACACGCTCCGGTAGACTGGTTACAAAAACAGATATTAAGCCTCGTTCTGGTATACCCCAGATCAGAAGTGAGAGTTTCGATATTTCCTCCAGAAACAAAAAAAATCGACACAATCTCCATAGATCTAAATGTCGTGCCTCAAATCGTTCATATGCTGTGAATGAGTCAGCGGCAAAGGTTGTATATACGGCTTCCTTTATGCAGCCGAAATCTTTATTTCTTTCTTCACTCAGCTGCTAATACATTGCGTATGCATCACTCTTTAGACGGATCGGGATTACAAACTCGATCCTTTTCACCACGCAGAGCCGACATATCAATTTTGCCTTCTCTGTGTTTGTTGATATTTATATAGTTGCTCAGATATTTCTTCATCTCTGCAACTAGCCTTCTTCAGGTCACCCTTGGCCTTTTTAGTGTCTCAAAAATGGCCTTCTTCATGTCTCACCTAGGCCTACTTAGTGTCTCGCTTTGGCCTGCTTCAAGTCTCCTCCTGGCCTTCTTCCTCTCTCTATCCCGGCCTTCTTCATGTCTCCTCTTGGCATTATTCAAGTATTCCCTGGGACTTCTTCATGTCTTCCCTTGGCCTTCCCCATGTCTCTACCCTAGCTTTCTTCAAGATCACCTTAGCATTCTTCATATCCCTCTTAGCCTTCTTCACGTCTGCCTGGCCTTCATGTCTCTCCTCCGACCTTCTTCACGTCTCACCTTCGCCTTCCTCATGTCTCTCCTTGGCCTTTTTATGTACTCATTAGCTTTTTTCATGTCTCCCCATGACCTACTTCGTTTCCTCTTGGCCTTCTTCATGTCTCCCTTTGGACTTATGAAGAAGTCTCCCCACCCTCAGGCCTTCTTCATGTCTCCCATTTCGGCCTTCTTCCAGTTTCTTCCGGCCTATTTAATCTCTCCTTGATCCTCTTCATGTCACTCTCCGAGCTTCTTCATGTCTCATCCTGGCCTTCTTCATGTCCTCTTTGGTCTTCTTCATGTCTCCCTCACCGGCCTTTTTCTTGTCTCCCCTGGGCCTACTTTGTAACCCCTTTGTCTTCTTCATGACTTCCCTTGATTTTCTTCATGTCACCCTCGGCCTTCTTTATGCCTCATCCTAACTTTCATCATCTCTAACCGGCCTTCTTCATGACCCCTCTGGCTTTCTTCATGTCTCCCCTTGGCCTACTTGAAGTCTCCCCTTGTTCTTCTTCATCTCCCCTTTGCCTTTTTATTTTGTTATTAATCTATTTCTTGTTGGTTGCATTTTCACCCACCCACGACCACAAAAAAAGCTTGTAAAATTGTTAGAGATTTATTATTCAATTTACCCTAAAATCTACTTAACATTTTTAATAACTTATCTTGGTAGTGATAATATTTTTCTTTACATTATTAGTTCGACGAGGGTCATATTAACGGTGGATTTTTCATTGTTTCTAAGATATAAAAACAAGTTGATTTTTTTCCCAAAATCTTTTGTCGAATGATTGGCGATTATCTTTTTCTTCTCGTTTCTTTACTCTTCAGCTTCTTACCCACAAACACAACGTTGCATACCCATCACGATTTCCATGGTAAATGATCAGATACGCGCACGATTCTTCAGTTACACCAGTTCCGAACTAACTAGGAGTTGCTATGCTACGTCTGCAGAGTCGAATCAAACTCATTTCCCCCGTATTACAATTGTAGGTAGAAGTTCCACTCAAACTGCTTTTCCTAAGAAAAAATCATGCGTCTATGCTTCTCTGAACATTATTATCTTAACTTCTTCTAATCATGCTTCTATATATATATATCTGGCCACTCGTATTAGAGAATACCCATCTACTAGGGCGGCTAGCCAATCCCTATTTCAGACGCGTGCTCAGTCACGTTTGTGTTTATTCAAAACCCACACAGCCCATCTGTGGTTTATACTGCAACTATCCTGAGCAGACCTTAGTTACAGTTTCTGGAAAAGAGTGTGTTATCTAGCGTGATCAACAATTTGAACATGGACAGCACGCTCAAGCCCTCGGACACGATGACTTGTGACTTCGTGCTAGCAGAGTTATCGATATCCCCCAAGGATTCCGTCTACACAATTTCAGGCTTGGGTCAACTCGTGGTATGATTTTCAGGCACTTTACAAAGATACGGCACGCTGTGAACGACCCCCCCAGTCCAATAACATCAGTAAGTCCCCTTCCTGAGAAATCGACCATGGTGAGATTCGAACCCGGTTCTCATGGTCAGAATACGAACGTTCTAACCACGTGCCTATAATCATGATTTAGTCATTATCTATCCTCCTTAGCCTCGTAATCATCACTTCTTATGTGTTCCTGTTATACTGATTTTACATTTCATTCATTGTGCCTATTTTAACCTTGTTCCTCTATCTTCAGTGGCTCTCTAGTGAACTTTGCTATAAAAAGAAATCTTTTCATTTTTCAGGTAATGATGGGCGGAATTTTAGAATTGGATGTCGATAAAGGATTGACTTGGAAGGAACTTCGGTATGCATTAGATACCAACCCACTTATGCTAAGACAGCCAGAACTTTCTGCTTTCAAACTAGAGGGAATTACTTTCAAATCTCTGCGATTTTTTGGTCTAGGCAGTGATAAATCTTATCGGGTAAGTCATTGAAAACGATTTGAATTATCTCATCTTTGTTTCGATTCGAAGTGTTTAGACTACAGTTTTCGTGAATGCCGGGCATGTTCATTGCAACAGTTATGAGAAAGTTGAGAAATAATATTGTTTTATTTTTAGGCGTCTCATTCACTGTTATTTCCTGTTCCTGTATAAATGTGTAATTTGGTATTTCATGAAGTTTTCGGTGTTTTAAGCAATTGAGATATTAAATGTGATCTAGTTAAAATTGTCTATGAATTTATTTTGTTTCAGTAACATTACTTAATGCCATTACGTTACAATTTTTAATTTCTGGCTGATATTTGTTTCATGAGAATTTCAACTTTGTAGAAATAATAGTTAAAAAATTAATAATCGCTGATAATGAAAAAATAATAATGGTTGCCTCAGCTAAGATTTACGAATAAGATTTACGAATAAGATTGCTGGAGTTAATCTACCTTGAACGCAGATGCCGCTCAGAGAATTTGCAATAAAAATCAACTAAAATTAAGATGAAAGAAAAATTATTCAACAATTAAACAAGAAGGACAATCGGTCAACTAGTAATCGAAATAATACTGTCATTAAATAAAGGTTTTCCTGTTAATTTGAAAGAACTGTTAGAAATCGTGCAATGTAGATATGGTAATGATTCCAAGTATGTAAAACGAACACTTCTCAGCCGCTTAACGTTGAGTACTTTAATGCTTTATCATTAAAATACTGATTTGGGTAAGTAGGCCGACCTAGATATTCTCAACCTCCCCCCACACACACACACCGCACCACAAATATACATATTCTAAAGGTAATTATGGGATGAATCTTTTCCTTACAGAAAATATTCGGCATTTATAAGAAAATAGGTTCCCCAAGTCCACTAGCTGTTATTGCTCTTTCTAGTATTATTAGTGCTTTCTATTTTAGCGTTTTGTCTAAGATAGTCTTCAACGTCAAAATCATAATTATTTAATTATTTTCTCCTCGAATTAAATGATATATTTTAGCTGTTATAAACTTTGCAAATATATATCAGTGGCGACTCCGGGGATCGGGCTTGTCGGACTCAGCTCGAGTGAGTCAACATTCAAGCATATGAAAACGACGCACTGCGAAAGATTTTTGTTGCTTTAAAATAGTTCAAAGCAACAAAAATCTTTCGCAGTGCGTCGTTTTCATTCTTGACTCCCAAATTAATGGTTTTAGCTCTGTGCCTCAAAATATTGACCGAAATACATTTCCTTGATATTGTTCATAATAAAGAAAAAAGAAAGAAGAAAGAAAGAAGTAATAAATAAAAAAAAAAGCAAAGAAAGAAAGCAAGTAAAAATAAGAATGAAATAAAATTAATGTGGCTAGTCGGGAGACACACTTAATAGGTAATGTATTTTTTGCTTTTTTATAAACTTTTAAAAATCTAATGAATTGTATACCCTATTTTTCAAAGAATACATTTTTATTTCAACTTATTGTTTTCAAATCTCCGTTTTAAATAATTTATTTCGTAGAGGCTAAGGTTTTTATGGGGAATGTATCAATTGGAAAAATTAAATTTAGTCCGACTTAAAGTAGGTGAAAATCAAAGAAAGTGGCAGCCTTAACGCGTCGAATGGAGGGCTTGGGTGAGGAGCGTGACTTGGGTAGTGTTGAGGAAATATGATATCAGTCAGAAGTACTGATCATAAACGTACAAAAGATAAAACTAAAAATTCAAAGACAGAGATATATAACGTATCGACATGCATATATATAAACACACACTCGAGATAGATACATAGGTTGTTTAAAATAAACATATATGGCTAACGCTTTCCACATCTGCTTTCTTTTTTTTACCAAAATGAATTATTACAATTAATATTAAATTACCAAAATGTGTTTTTTTTATTATTTCATGCACAGAGATTTTTTAAAATGATGCATTTTAGAGTAAAAGAAGCATTTTAGCTAAATTATACGAATAGTATATTTTGTTAAAGATAGTAGTGAGCCCCACAGACATTGGTAACTTAGAAACGCCACTGATATATATATATATATGTGTGTGTGTGTGTGTGTGTGTGTGTGTGTGTGCGCGTGTGTGTGTGTGTGTGTGTGTGTGTGTATGTGTGTGTGTGTGTGCATGTGTGTGTGTCCGTCTCTGTTCCTTTTGTTATAGATATAAGAAAGCTCTATTGCCAATTCATTTAAAAGTGATTTTAACACACCTCCAAAAAGTATAATTTATATATATAAATAAGTGATGCTTTTTGGAGATGTGAAAAACTCACTCTTTAAAAGCTTGTTTCACGCTTGATGGTTTTTCAGAATGGGTACCTGTTTAGTTTGCATCCCCCTAGAATCTATTGACTTTTTCATACTTTTCAAAAGGAATGCGCCGAAATGTCGACAGTCCAAAATAATAAATAAAATAAACGAAATTATTTTAACCGTTCACACACTAATGCATTCCTTTGGAAAAACGTGAATAGAACAATAAAGCGTTCATATTAAATATGCGCACCTTTTGGAAAATAGGTTTAGCGTGAAGTTGTCATTTACCAGGCAAATAAAATTAAAATATTATCAGGTCATCCCATAAATTCTGTCCGAATTTTGAATAAAGAAAACAAGTGACCAAATTTAACATTTAATTACAGGTTCAATCAACAATGTATTTTCCCTGATTATCTATGACTTCCTTCCATCTATTAACAAGCTTACTAATTCCATTACTGTAAAATTCTTTTGGCTTTGATTCGAAGAACTCCCAAATGTCAGTTTTAACCTCTTCCTGTGTTACAAAAGCTGTTTCTTCCAAATGATTCTGTAAGCTACGAAACAAATGGTAGTCTGAAGGAGCAAGATCGGGAGAATAAGGTTTGTGACGTGATTCTTGCTGTGTGGGGTCGCGCATTGTCCTGATGAAACATCACCTCTTTTTGATTCACTAGAGCAGGTCTTTTTTTTCCTCAAAGCTTGGTTCAAACGTTCTAATTGCTGACAGTATATTTGAGCATTAATTGTTGCATTATGTGGTAAGAATTCAAAGTGGATTATTCCTTGGCGATCCCACCAGATTGAAAGAAGAACCTTTTGCCCATGAAGTCCCCTTCTTGGCTGTGGCTAGGGTCCTTCCCCTTTACCAAGCCACTGTCTACGATGCATTTCTATAAAAGATCCATTTTTCGTCGCCAGTCACATGTCTATCCAAAAAAGAGAAACAAGTTGGCGAGAATGGAGAGAAGAGCAGATGTCAACTCGGGATTTGAGGTTGTTTTCAGACAATTCATGAGGCACCCATTTTTAGGAACTTTTCAAAGTTGTTGAAGAACTTGTAGCAATGTATGAAATTGCACATCTCTGTGTATTGAACATGTCTGATGTCGTAAAAACAGAGTTTGCTGTTATATGTTTATATTAGATGTAGATATTATTTTGAAGTTAAAATCTAAGATGCTGAATGGCGAGGTATTTTTGTTTAAATAACCTTTAAACTGTTATTAGCTTTCTGGATAAATACAATTTTTAAGTAATATTTGTATAAATATACATTGAAGAAAAATAAATTTGCATCCCCCTAAAAGAATGATGCGTCTTAATGTGTGTATGTGTGTCTGTGCGCTCGTATCGTTGAGATTATCGGCGTAGAAAGTGAGATTAGCGTGTCGAGTTCAAAATCCATTTGAGACCAATGTTTTGCTTTCACACAAACACACTTGGCAAGATAGGGTTCTGTTTCTTCTCCCCACTGTTTGTTGTTACTATCAGCGCCCACTGGGCTCTCTAGCTTTGTTTGGTGACCAGTGTAGGAAACATAAACAGAATTATCTTCAATCATCTTGTAATCTAGTAACACTCACGCCAGTGCACCATCTGTATTTGATCTTTACACAGTGACGCATACTGTGACACACTTCAGTCTGATGAAAGTTTCATGTCATAAATGAGATGCACTTTTCTTCCTATTATTCAATCAAAACTATTTTAAAGGAGTTGTATTGTGTTTCTGGGATGTGCTGCCTTCTCATTTTGGAGACGAATCCCGCATGATGGCGTTAAAACTTTGATAATACTTCATTGTTAGCAACATCATTCAAATGAACATTCCTACATAATGTATACGACCACCTATAGTACAAACGCTGGTCAACATCAACTCATGGTTAAGGTAACAATAGCCAACCACACAGTGATCACAGAAGAGATCAGAAGAAGCAAATATGGTCCCAGTTTGGAGTGTTTTACTTACAGTTGAACTAAAGGCATACATTCCAGAAGCCAACCTTCTATCTACGCCATAACACCGTTCTACACGTCTCCAGTGACGTTGCAAGTGTTTCATCCGGGGTAGTCAATAGTCGGTAGTTTTTAGTAATAAAAACAGGTTCTACTTTCTTGCAAGCAATGATCGTTATTGTCCGGGATGTAGATATGAAGAGCGGTATCTTCCAAAGTGTATCATGAGATACAGGACCAAACTTTCCTATCACGGTGCGAAGCGCTAAAAACTTTCAGTTGTTGTGTAGATGGACTGTTAAACAGTGCCATGTATACCTAGAATATCGTTTAATTCTATTTGCTATTATTTTTGCAGCACGGAAGCTGTTTCCTGCTTCTGCAGAATAATACCTGCCCACATGCTGCCCTTACAACTCAACATGTGCTATCTGCCACCGAGCATGTATCACATGTGTTTGTGCACAATACTAGAAATTTTGAACGAAAATCGAAGGAAGAAAACGTGGGTCGATTTATATACAAGTAAACGTTTTTAGAATTTTTGGCTCAGCGTAGAAAATTTCTTATTTGACACAGAAAATTGCAAATACACTCAGATGTTTCTTCATATTTTGATTATTTTTCTGTTTTTTGTTTTAGTTTTCTTTCTGTTCTTAATGAAAGACAATATCTTTTCATTCTTTTATATTCATATATATATTATTTTATATTTATATTTATTAATCTATAGAAATATAAAGTTATATGAAACAGAAAAGTATGAGAGATTAATTAACATTTTAAAATGTATTACCAGTTATGTCTAGTTACCAACTTTTCTCGAAAATTCAAAAATAAGTTTTGAAACAGATATTAGAAGAAAAACAAAAACTGCAATGGCTAAACATCTGGTTCATTTCTATTATTTAGTATCGTGAAAAACTAAATATTTTAATGAAATTTTATGGACTACGCCAAAAAAATCTATACACATTTCCGGAAAGTAAAAATTTGTCTTTCATAGTTTTATCAATTTGCGATAACACTGTTTATGGTAATACGATAGTTTCTCGATAGACGACATTATATTGGCGGCCCTTAGACAAGAAACTGAAAATATATGTGGAGCAATCCCACTGGACACTTTGGTCAACGTTGCTCAAGCAAGAGTTCGACGTACTAATAAATATTTGGAAAATAAAGGCCACCATGTTGAGCATCTTCGTGATTGTTGAGTCCAAAGTTAACTTGTATTAATCTCGTGATGGCTGAATCTCTGAATTAATTCTTAATATTACAATATCTATAAAAGTTTTTTTTTTCCTTTCCTGAAGTGTGTATACATTTTTGACGGACTCTGCATGTACAACATTGATCGTGCTTTTAATGGATAATATGGTGCAACATTTCAGAAATAATTACGTAGGGATGGTTGTACTACGGAGTCATTATATTCAAGGATATAATTTATTGTCTGTTTTAGCTTCAGAAACACGTGGTCGTATTATACTGAAGGTCGTATTATAGACAAGAAAATACGGTATGAGGCATGATATAATGAGGCCATTTAGCTCATCCATAATTTTTACTGTTTCCTCTCAACACGTAAACCAGTCATTAGATCATGCATGACGGGATGATATCCAACATCTTGATGAATTTGCGCTATGAATGCGTTTATTAATATTTTGAAGGACATATTCAAAACAAAACTTTTTTATTTAGAAAAAACATCACGATGACGTTATGAAAAGTAATTTATTTATATGCCCTGAGAACACGATCTTTCCTCTTTTATTTTACAATATTTACCCCCACACTGAAATCTGTTAGCCATTTGAACGAAGTTTATATTTGTACTTATGTCCGGGAAAGATTCATGAGAGTTTAAGCCGATCGTTTTATTTTACAGTCAAAACATATCTACACATGGTTTAGTAAGTTGATTGGAAATGTTGATATACTTAAAGATACAAATATCGACTTAGATGCCATTGCAAAGATGGTGTCCAAAATAAATATCGATATGATGAACAATTTGTGGACAAGTAAATCAAAGAAAAAGAATTTGATGGACTTGGGTATTCTGCGCTTCCCAGATATCGACAACCCATTTTTTGCGGTAAGTAATAAAGTTAATTCCGACAATAACGTAACTGTCATTTCTATTTGACGATATAAACTTCTCATCGCAGAAATAGTAACTTTTATAATTACAATATTTAAGGCAGATAAAATACGTTTACTTTAATATTAAAATAATTTTGCTTTGTTTAAATATACTGTTGTAATATGTGGCGAATTTAAAAATATAAATATATTGCCGCAATATATGGCGAATTTAAAGATATAAATATATTGCCGTAATGTATGGCGAATTTAAAAATATAAATATATTGCCGTAATGTATGGCGAATTTAAAGATATAAATATATTGTCGTAATATATGGCGAATTTAAAGATAAATATATTGCCGTAATGTATGGCGAGTTTAAAAATATAAGTATTTTTTCGTAATATGTGGCGAATTTAAACATATATATATATTGCCGTAATATATGGCGAATTTAAAGATAAATATATTGTCGTAATACATGGCGAATTTAAAGATATAAATATATTGCCGTAATGTATGGCGAGTTTAAAAATATAAGTATTTTTCCGTAATGTATGGCGAATTTAAAGATATAGATATATTGTCGTAATATATGACGAATTTAAAGATATAAATATATTGTCGTAATATATGACGAATTTAAAGATATAAATATTTACGTCTGACTTCCTGGGATGATGAGTTATTACTTTTGTCTTCATCTTTTTTGCTTTTATCACAACCTTTCGATCGTTGTGTCCTCCGGCCATAATCAATTTTACGTCCTTCTTGGTAATCTACACGAAATTTTGAAGTGAACCCTTTATTTAATATACGGGAGAACGAGAACAATCTACTCTCGTAGATTAAACAAAGGATTTATTTCAAAATTCCATGTAGGTTGTCCGGACCAGCATACACTTGATGAAGGCCGGTAGCAACAGCTGCCGAAACGTTGTGATAACAACAAAAAAAAATGAGGACAAGAGTTCGCATGTAAATAATGTAATTATATTTAATTTTGTGTTATTTAATTTATCAAATTGCTTTAAACTATTTAGTTTCACTGTTACCAAAAATATTCGTACCATCCCTGGTCATTTCCTTGCATCGTTAGAGAAAGTACCTAACTCCTACTGCCATTTATACTCTTTACAAGAGTCAAATCAGAAAAAAAGGAGTATTGCTACCATATTTGAGATGGAACTGCCTAATTCTCACTTTTCAGCCTTGTCAAAGTTTAAATGTGATTGCGCAACTTTGAGGTTGATTATTTTCCACTTTGAAATCTCCTTTGCCAGCGATAAAACCTTGCTTCTTTCTCAATATTCTTTTGCTAATTCTATGATAAACGTTTTACCGAGCTACATTCTTTAGTTCGACCAGTTGAGGTCATCACAGCTAGAATCTGCTATGCCATGGACACAACATGAACTCATTTCTTTGGTAAGGAGGAAGTGTCACTCATCCCAGTGATTCCACGAGACTGTTACTTGAAGATTTTTCTGCGACAATCTTAGCCCCCCTCAAGTGTTGGGTGGGAAATTTTTATCTTTCCTAAATAACCTCATAATATTTACATCTTCCTCCTTTTAAGCTCTTACAACAATCTTATTCAGTAACCTTCTACCTTGAGAGGCTCTTTGGCTTTGTATTGATTGGAAAATTGTATAAAAAATTTTGAGTTTGTACTTTTTGCAATATCTCTTATAGATGTAATGAACGAATATTCTGATGATACTGTAAATTTTGAAATGTTATTATCGTTACATATGTACATTTTAAAATGAAAGTTATTCGTATATCATGTTTAGCGGAAATTTTTATACCAAATTATCTTCTTCTGAAGTCACTGTCTTCTTCTTCTTGTGTAGCGACTCGGGATGTTAAGGTTTCAAAGTCGTTAAGTGTACATGGCTCTTCAAGATTGAGACAAACTAGATGTTACATTATTTGTGATTGTCCACATTGGCAGTTAGATTTATCATCGGTGGTATATTCCCATTTCTGAAGGTTGACCCTACAGCGACCAACAGCTATTGGCAGGCGATTCAGACGGGACCAGAAGGTCTAGGGAGACCGATTCTGTAGGGCTGAGACAGCGTCTGTGTTCCACATTGTTAAGGTGGCTGCACCACAGGACAGACGCTGACTAGGAGCTCTATAATTTAGTGGTTCGACAGAATGTAGAGTCCTATGTCATGATGTGAGCCTCTTTGTCATTTGTACACAGGCGCGGAGTGGATGACGAGGGTCAGTTTCCTAATTCAACTTTTCTTGTTGGTAGTGGACTGTACTTTTGGTGTAAGCGGGAGCAATTCCTCTAAGCAAGTAGAGTTCATCTACTTTGGTTGGCTTGAGACGCCCAGTGATCAAACTGCAAGAAGCGTTTAAGGCAGCGACCACAAAACATCGCAGTCCCCGTCAGATGAGCTTCATTTGCCAAACCTTCCCCCACGCTACACTACATGTTATCAAATTTTCTTATGTATGTATATACCTGTTGCTGTGTTTTTTATGGAATTTTTTTTCCTCATATCCTTATAGAATTCCCTATCATTTCTGTGACATTATCCGGCCTCCAGTATGACAGCTTGAAACATTTTCATTTCGTTCTCCATAACTAGAAATTCGATATTCTTGGAGACGCCTGTACATTTATGTTAATTCTAGAAAAGGCCCTGAAATTATATATGGGTTCTTCTTCTTTCTTCTTTTATGCGCCCTCTCCCTTCGGAAGGTAGGCGGTCATGGCCCTCTACGTCTTCCTGCTCCTTTGTAATTCTAATAAGTTTTGTCTTTTTTTATTTCATCCAAACCCTGTCTTGCCATCCATTTACCCAAGCCTATCAAGTATATTACGCGCTTCTTTCATCTGTCCCTCTTTCCCTCTGTACTGTGAGTATCAGATTTTCCAAGCCCTCCTTCCTCATTATGTACTCCAGAAATTTTAACTGTCTCTTTCTGATGTTAAGTATAAGTTTATAAGTTTTTTGTTTTCATTTTCTCTAAAACTTCGTCGTTGCTCACATGTTCGGTCAATTTTATTCTCAGTATCTTTCTGTAGAGCCACATTTCTGTTGCTTCAAGTCTTTTATTCATTTCTGTAGGGATTGTCCAGCATTTGCTGCCATACTAGAGGACAGATACCACATAACAATACAGTACTCTAATTTTCATAAATATTTTAATTTGACTTTAAATTTTAATATATAATTATTTTATTTACAACTTTTTTTATCTTTTTTTTTTAATTAATCTAACGTATTTACACAATCTTTTCATTAATTTCTTCATTCATAGCTTTATCGAATCAATCTGTTGGGAAAATGTACTTACCAAACTTACATTTTGCACCAGAAAGAAACCAGTGACATCGTCGGACTTTTTCAAAGAGAAGTCTACTATCCCGATCGCGATTACATCCGACGCCTCTCAGGGGATTTTATCGAACAATTACTTAGTGAAGTTGACGACTTGTTTAGTGATATGTAAGCGACAGCAATTCCCATTTTCCATTTTGAAAAGAAATATTTTTAAAGAAATAAAGATGTTCAGCATATTTTTTTTATTGATTTTATTTAATCACGACTGCAAATTCAATTAAATAAAATTTTGATTTCGTTATGAAATGTGCCGTTAATTTTTATTCACGCTTCTTTTTTCCTTTTTCACATTTTTTTTTTTTTTACGTTGGTCTGGTTTTTTAAACCAAACAATATAACTTGAGTTTGAAAATACAGAATTCTTGGACGAAAGAAACAAAGATAATTGAATCACACTTGTAAAATCTTTTAAAACTCGGGTATTGTGAAGACATATCCTTACTTCCATGTTTGAAAGGGAAAAAAGTATTATCGTCTTTGGGATTTGCATTTTCGTGAAGAATTTTATTTGTCAAGAATTTTCTGTTTTTTTTTAAACATTTCCCTATTCCAAGAGGATAATTAAGAAATCTCGATTTTTGATTGGGTGATTGAGGAGTTAGAAAATTTTCAAAAACTGAATCACTATGAAATGGCAAAAGTTAATCAGAAATGTGAAAAGGTCACTCCGAAAATAATCTTTTCTTTTTTATTATACTGGCCAACGGCATCAATGGCGCTGCGAGTGGTATGACAGTAACAACACCTAATACCCCACCATCAACCCATAATTTTTCCCATGCTACCGATATCGATTTGATAAAATGGTGTGTAACACGAAAGTGCTTAGAGATGTCCTACTGAATTCATTCGTGCAGAAAAACAGGACTCCTTGGTATTCATCGTCGCTTGCTGAACATTTATGAAGGGAAAACTGTAGAGATGTGAGCACAGTCAGATGGTAGCTAATGAGGCATGTACAGCGATGTGTGTAAAAAATCACATTTCAGGCGAATAAGTCGAATTCCTCGATTGCATTACACTTATTCTACGATCTACTATTAAACGAAATATGAAGCATTCTCAGAGAGATATAAAGTCCTCACCCATAGCACTAGCGATGCAACAGTCATAAAAGCGTAACCTGTCCATTAAATGGTCAGTGCATGACTGACGACATAATCTACAAAACTCGGGTCAATTCAGACGACAATTTTGAATATTACTTTGGATCCACGTAGAACGGCTGGAAATCTTTCTTTTACCACTAAAAAATTTCACTGAACAATATCAAATATAAAAACTGAACAAAACTTTCAAAGTATGTTTGGCGATTATAAAACAACTATAAGCACCTAACCATTAGCGAGATATTGACCAGAAAAGCTAAACCATACAATAGAAAGAATGATAGATGTAACTTGTGTTTGTTGGAGAAGCTTATTATAACAAAATACTTAACACTAACTTGCTGAACGTGAGAAGCGAATTGACGTCCCATGAATCCATAAAATCAAATATCTACTCAAACACATTGACCACTATTAAAATAGATTTCAAAATACATTTGACGAATATTAATATCAATATGGTGATTTCCTTTCGTCTATCAATGATAATGTTATTAAGCTTATCGGAGAATATGAAAGGAACTTACTTAAAATAAACAGACAATACTTGTCTATATTATTTAATAAAACATGCATCAATATATATATATATGTAGCACCTATTAATATTCATAGAACTCATCATTAATATCATTTTCATATATCTACACACATATATAATTCCCATATTACTGTATTCGACTAATTTATGACGTGTGTATATGTGATTTCAACTTTGTAAGTATAAGGCTAGGTTTCAAAAGTATTTTATATATAGTCTCGATCTATTATTATATAAATATCGTGAGTACTAATTTTATTCCGTTAGACAGTACTTTAGATGTTATAACAATGGTATTTTATACAGAGAGTTATCTCCCTTGATACTTAACGTGTTATATTTAATTTCTAATTCTTTCATTTAAAATAATTTCTAATTTTATTTTTTTTTTAATTCTTCGTATTTCAAACTTAAGAATTTGAATGACATAAATCATAAATAATTAATTATAATATTATAGGCGACAAAAATAAAATAAACAAATCTTAACACACAATTTGAAATCATCACCACGAATACGAGAATCTCATAACAGTTAGAATATATTCAACACCTGAAGCTTACAGATTTACAGGAAACTCTGACTTTACCTATCGATGATGGATATTATGTATATTCACTAATACACCCCTCATATATATATATATATATATATATATATATATATATATATATATATATATATATATATATATTTTTGTATAGTTTTAGCCGGTAATTTTTCATTGATGCATGTTTCATTAAATGATATAGAGAAGTTTTGTCTATTTTTTTAAGTAAGTTGTGATAAGCTTAATAACATTATCATTGAGTCGAAAGGAAATCACCATATTGATACATGTTTAAATCCAATCTAAGCTTTCAGCTTACATAAGCCATTATGAAAAATGACAATTACTTTTCAATATATCAACCAATACACTGACGAAACAATAATGATAGTCATATATTAAGAAAATGGACAAGGTCCGACAATTTATTTATTAAAGACATTTTTATGTTTAACGTTGTTATTTATAGATACAAGTATTTAAGCAAATGCTCTGTTTATGATAAACGAAAGGTTCTTTGTGGCCGAGACGGTTAAGGCACGTCAGCGTAAATGACGGTTCCGTATAGGATGCAGGTTCGAATCCTGTCAAACAACGAATATTTTCTATGAAAATTTCTCGGACATTCAGGCCGGTATATGTTATTTAATACTGTTTATCATAAACAGAGCATTTGCTTAAATACTTGTATCTATAAATAACAACGTTAAACATAAAAATGTCTTTAATAAATAATGATAGTCTGTTTTCGTCCTAGTATTGGTTGATATATTGAAAAGCAATTGTCATATTTGATAATGGCTTATGTAAGCCGAAAGCATAGATTGGATTTAAACATGTATGAATATAGTGATTTCCTTTCGTCTTTCAATGATAATGTTATTAAGCTTATCAGACTATATGTAAGGAACTTACTTAAAATAAATAGACAAAGCTTGTCTATATTATTTAATAAAACATGCATCAATATATATATATATATATATATATATATATATATATATATATATATTGTGTGTATTTAAGCAGCATCTTTTCATTCATACATGTTTCATTAAATAATATAGACAAGTGTTGTCTATTTATTTTATGTAAATTTTTTTCGTAACATCTGATAAGTTTAATAACATTATCGTTGAACGAAGAAAGAAATTCACAATAGTGATCCATATTTTTTTAATACAATCTAAGCTTTCGGCTTACATAAGCCATTATCAAAGATGTCAGTTACAACATATTAAGCAATATACGGACAAGACCGTGATGATAGTCTGTCATTGTTTACATAGATGATTTCTAAGCAACGATAAACACGCGTATATAAGACGCTAGAAGCGAAAATCGCACCGCATCTCATGACGTCACACATCACTACACGAGAGTGAATTGTAGAATGAAGTAAGGAAAGCCGTTGGTATAAACCAATGGCTTCTGTTACCAATTATAAACATTTAAGAATATTTGTAGAGATGCCATAATTGATTTTGTTTGGGTTGGGTTTCAACTGTTTGATGTATAATGCTTCAAGGATTTTTAGTTTTTGTCTATTGTTTTCATGTCGAAGTGTATGTGTGTGTGTGTGTGTCTGTGTAAAATTTTTATATATATTATTTATATATTATATATGCGCGGTAGTTATTGGAAAGCGTTCAATATCATTGATAAAGCTAACATATTTAGTTACGCAGAGGATAATTTTCTCCTACTACTATCAAGCACCAACCTGCACAACCAATCTAAAATTAATCAGGTTGTCTAAATCTAATCTAAATCAAATCTAAATCTAAAATTAATCAGGTTGTCTGACGATAGCAAAGGGCGTGAAACCCAGGGTCACAATGTTACATCAACGCAACGATATATATATATATATATATATATATATATATATATATATATATATGATGATATTCATTTTTGATATTTAAATGATTCCGATGCAGTTAAGAACCAATATTTATCTTACTTCTTTGAAATCTTGGAAAAATCCATTCGGGCAATGACATAATCTCTCGTCGACGTCACTTCCGAATGAAATAAAAGGCATTGAAAATATTTTCTGAAAGATAAAAACATCAGCAGCAGCCCTAAGTATGGTAAGAGATAAAAACAAAACCAACAGGTGTGAAGCTAGAATTTTACCCACAGTTGAAAGAATTTCGCTGTTTGTCGTCAAAGCATTCCAAAAATTTTTGTATCTTTTTTCTGTCCAAATTTCTTGACGCGAAAGAAAAAAAAAATAGATCAAATCTCACGCAGGAATGGAAAGATGTTCGCTTTGATTGTATAACCATTCTTTTCGAATTAACAATATAAATCAATCGAGTATGGGATAATTTTATATCTATGATTTAAAAAATAATTCCCTAAATGCATTGTTTGAAATTACAGTGAGCTTTAAGCTAATTTCAAAATTCTAAAATAATATGGGTTTGTTCAAGTTAACTTTTAGTCAGAGTAAGAATATATTTTTTAAATTGCCTTGAGAATATTTTTTTAAATTTTCCTTGAATATAAATTAACAAAAACTTCACCTTTTCTTTTCCGCATAAATAATTATTTTCCCTCAAATTGCTGGATTATATTTCTCCCCTAATTTAATCCTTCATCTATTGAAATGTCGCTTGTCTCTTGTATGTAAACAAGTTTTGTCTTTTTTCTTTTTTCTTCAGCGTACATTTCGTACATGAAACCAATTTTTCTACAAGATATACTTTTCACTCACTAATAACAGCTTTCGAGATTAGCTCGCTTCATTTTTACTTTTGAGTTATGTTTGGATGATCTTGGCACAGTACGAGCACACGCCTACAGTGAACAAAGAGTTTGGGGTTTTTTTTGTTTTTTTGTTTTTAATAATGGCTGATGTTATCAAAGACAACAGATTATGCTTGAACGAAGTGAATTCAAACTCATCAACTCAGCATTAAGAAAGAAACAGGATAAACACGGATTTTCTGTATCAGCGTTCGCCTCCTCCTAAGCCTGAACATTTTTCCTTGAATCTTTTACTTTCTGTGTTGTTTAAAAAATGTTTTCTTTGGGTTGGAGATTAAGCGGCGTTGGCAATTTGCAGCTGTTGTCTAATATCACAATGATTTCCATTTTCGTCACATGAGAGATTCGCATTTGTCAAATGCCAGAACTAAAATGATATTCAATATTCCATATTTGATGGCACACATTCTCCATTTACATTTTATCTTATGATATAGAAATAGACGCGGTATAAATACAACCAAATAACTCCAATTCTTAGATAAGAAACGGCAGATAATTTTTTAAAGAAATAAAGCGAGTCATGCATAGTTATCTGTGTGGGCACTTCGTATGGTTGGCACGCATGTCTCGATAGAACAATTACGACTGAAAAGAGCGTTCGATCCTCACTAGGTGCCCCCTACTTCCAGTCTTGTGCTAAACCTGAGCTACGCTTGGAAAATCACTATGGTCACCTCGAGGCGGTATAATGGTTAGCAAGCTTGGCTCGCTAGAACAATTACGCCTGAATAGTGAGTTCGATCCTCACTAGGTGTCTCCTACTTTCGGCCTTGTGCCATATCTAGGCTACGCTTAGAAAATCATCAAAGCAAACTTTTTTCGCTAAATTCGCTACGACTAAAAAGTGAGTTCAATCCTAACAAATGCCACCTACTTTAGGCCTTGTGCCACATGTAAGAGGAAATAACCATACATATTTGTATGCTGTGATTTAGACTATGGATGTGAACTGGTCTTAAATGAATCTTGATAGAGCCTGGAATCTCTGTATACCAAACAATACACACATGTGATAAATTAATAAGAAGTAACCAATAACAACCTCAGTGTTTTCTTTCAGGTTTGATGCGAGAACTGGCACTTTGACACCTGCGTTCCTCATTGTGATATAATATTTAATCGGTAGATACAAAAATAGTTACAAGTGTTTACCCACCGATCAACCGGTGGCTGGGCATTACGTCATTTTCTCTACCACCGTTCAACCGGTGGATGAACATTAAGTCATTTTTCTCTACCACCGTTCAACCGGTTGCTGGGCGTTAAGTCATTTTTCTCTAACACTGTTCAACTGGTGGCTGAGCATTACGTCATTTTTCTCTACCACCATTCAACCGGTGGCTGGGCATTAAGTCACTTTTCTCTACCACCGTTCAACCCGTGGGTGGGCATTAACTCATTTTTCTCTACCACTGTTTAACCGGTGGCTGGTTATTATGTGATTTTTTTCTACCACCGGTAAAGCTGTGGCCAGAGCTCGAAGTGTTAAGGACACGTTTAATTATGTTTAAAAGTAATTTCTCGCCTCGGTTGAATTCCCAATTCAGTATCCTGTATATTGGTGTATATTTATTGTATTTAAAATACAATTGTGGCACAAGGCCAAAATGGGGAAGGGTTGAGGCTGGTCATCACTAACTATCTTATACATAGCTAATCTGATTCACGATCCATTCACACATTACAGTTTTCACATTCACCATAAGAATTCGTCCATCACTACTCGATCCTCCATCCACCATAATACCACATCCTCTCAAGGGGAAACCTAAAAAACGTGCCCCCATGCCTTAAAAATTTAATGATAATATATATATATATATATATATATATATATATATATTGAAGAATGAGATGGGAGGGAGATGAAGCCAATAATAAACTAAATATAACTGATGTTAGTCGGGCCCATCCAACCCTCAAAAAGGAAAGGCCGCTGTATTCTACCCATGGGACAAAATCAAGAAGCTCTCTCACTACAGGAATGGGAACAGGATAAAAAATAATACGGGCATGGGAAAATATAAAGCTGACCCAGTCGAGATGAAAAGGAGCCAAAACAAACTGGGGAGGTTGGGAATCTCGACTTGGATCATAACCAAAGAGGCAGCCGGGAAACAGGCCAGGAACAACACCTACTCACATTAACTAGGTACACAAAAGCTTGTCTAACCTAAACCAGGAGAGGGCTCCGCCGGAAACCCCCCCCCCCGATGCGTCGTAGGTTGATGTAAAAGAGAAAATCAAGGCTAGCCCCGTTCAAACGAACCAAGCTCGTCACTTTCATCCACCTTTCGCTGAAGACTGTCGAATGCAAGCGCTTTCTATCAGTTCTAATCTTCATCTGGAGCTGATACTGAAAGAATTGGATCAGATCCTGATGAGAAAGACGATTGCCTCGCAAGACTTCCTGATATTCGTTGTTTCAAATTTTAAATTTCGTAAATTGATTGGGACGTAAGTTGATCGCTTTTCCCGCTTGTAAAATGAAAATTACAAATTTAATTTTTAAGTTTAAAAAAGTGAGTCGGGTGGAGAATTTTTCAGTATCCAGTCATAAAATAAAATAAAAAATCAATTCAAGTTCGAATTCTAGCGTGTTAATTGTTCAGGCCGGCTTCAAAGAGTAAATGAGCAGAAGATCAAGTATGATTGACAAAAATATTGCACCGATCTCTTGCCTTAAAATTCCACCATTGAAATTCTATCTTTTATTCAAGATCGAAGAATAAACAGTCAAATCAATGAAAAACATAACTCTTTCAATCAAATCTTGACTCGAATGTTACATCTGCTTCTTTTGCTAATTTTATTCTACAATATAATTTACTAACAAACTCTACCTCTTCCGTAAAATACATCTATTGGTTGCTTTAGTGATGTTTCTAACCGAGGTTCATTAGGGGTTTCGGGTCTTTCAACATCAGACCCCTTCTCCACGGTGACCCAGCCGTTACTGATCGGGTATCGACTTATGTATCTTCCGTTAGCTACCATTTGTTCATCGTCTCGGACACACTCCGACTCCTCTTGGCAATTTATAATTCAATTCTGGATAACTTCCGGTTCATCAGCAATAGGCGCCCTTTCATAAAAAAGGAAGCAATCACAGTTTCTATCTGGTAAGCAACATGGCAGCGTACTTGTCTTGAAGTGGTAAGTAACAATTTGTTTCCTTCACTGAGTTACATACATATACATGGACACACCTGAAAACATGGTCAAGAATCACATTCTGCTTACACTTATGAAGAACAAATTCAAATTAATTTTTATAAGAATTTTTAATTTACCGACTACTGTAATGCTATTTTTTTGTCTATTCATTTTATTTTTGGTTCGTTAAACACAAAACTTAAATCCATATCTTAATGAAATCTGGCTGGACATTTATGTAACCTCTGCCATTGATTCAGCTTAATTTTATTCATTTTATGATACAGATTTTTCTGCATACAATCAATATAGCACGTTCCTCTAATTTTCCTTCAACTGTGGATAGAAATCATTTCCTGTAATACACAAAGAAATACATTAATATTCTCTCTTTCGTTCTTCAATTAAAAAAAATTACCAGTGAAACAAAGAAACAAACAGAAATATAATGAGAGGAAGCAACGGTTCGAATCCTGCCTTCAGTCCAGGATGATATTGCTCTCCACTTTCATCAGCTAAGGATTAAGAAAGCAAGAAATTATTTGATTTTTTTTTTATTTTCAACAAAACTGAGATTTCTGTCTGGGATAAACGAAAAGTGATCAAAATGTTTGAAGGCAAGCTAAGGACTTGTAGGATCTTCGAGAAGAACAAGATACATACGGAAATTTAAAATAAAAAGAAATACGAAGCTTTTATGCAGATTTGAAAATTTGTTTGAGATTTGTTCATGGCAATGACATCGTGATGATCCATAAAATCAAGAGATCTGTATTTTCTTTTTTGTTCAACGCAAACTGAAAACACGAGGCTGTACAGCCGTGTGCAAATTAATTGCAAAAAAAAGGATAATTTCATTAATATTTACTTTTTTGGCATTTTTCCAATGAAACAATCCCACTGCACATTTTAGTACATCGTATGTCCATTTCACAAGTCGTTCCTTGCAGATTGACCACATATTCTAGGTTGGATTTAAATCAGGAGAGTTTCCGGACCATTCTGTAGTACTTTGATTTGCTCACTGCTAAGACTTGCTAGTGTGTTCGAACATCGTTACAATTTTCGTACGCTTCCTTGGAGTAACGTTCATTGCAGACAATGACCGTGGGACAACTAATCGACAATGGAGACAATAGTGTCTGGGTGTGATGAAAATCTGACGCAATATTTTTTCAAAGCCAAACAAATTTCATCATACACCCCGAAAATAGATTCATATTACTGCACACTACTGCAAATGGTCTAATCTGAGAAAAAATAGAAATTCATTACACCCTGTTACTCCAGTGGATCTGAAACTGACAGTAGGCTGATAGAAAAGAAACTAAAGCGAATGTTTCAGTTTATTTGCACAAGTGTGTATGATTAGACTTGACAATAAGATTTAGACTAAGGACACAAAAGAATGTGAGGAACAGTCAGAGAAGAAAATGAAGAATTAAAAGTAGGAACGTTTTTAAAATGTACTGGAATCGATATTGAACTCTTGGGAATTCCAAAATCCCGAGGACGTCCCGAAGCCATTGACATCTCGTTTTGGTTCTCTTCTCTAAGGAGAGGCGACAAATATTAATACTTTTGAAAGAGCGAATGTTAATAAGAGGTAAGCAGTCTAAATAGTATTTTTCTTGTGATTTAGCAGTAGGACAAGATCTACAGTAACAATCGTCTATTCGTTCATCAATAAGATTTTATCGATTAAACCATCTGTTGAAACTTGACTAATGCATGGAATAATAATACAACACAAAATGTACTTAGAACAAAATGTATTGAAACAAGAAAGTGTACACAATATTTACATATAGTCTTTTGTATATTCCTGGTAAGACCGTTCCTGGAGAATGTGTTGACTGAGTCGCAGTCGGGCAGAGTCTCTGGTTGAATCTCTTGATTCCTCCCTCTCTTCCCGGTACCAACCATATTTATATGGTCGGTACTCCACTATGCAAATTAGGTGGATCCTACCACAACACCATCAGAGACGGAGATTGAACGAGTTCAAATCGGAGTTTCACACACCGTAAGCCCCTCTAATTATTCACTCGGTGAAAAATTAATGGAAGAATTAATAGATGAGAATACCAACAAGTCTCGAATCGTTTGTGTTGCTCAGCTAAAATTCCCACTGGAACTTGATTGACCTTATGCGATGCCATTTTTCATTCAACCTATAACGAGAATCTCCAAGAAGGGTTCAATACATTTGGCATTGTTGCCGATGCAACAAATACTGTACAATTTTAAAAAGAGGCTTCGCGAAACCAAACATGGCAGCGATATTTTGTATTTGTCGTCACTATGCTCATGAAATTCGCTTGGGAGAATTCTTCTCCGTCTGTCTGGGTTGCTTTTTTCACAAGGGATCAAAAGATTCGAGAGATTTTGGACAAGCTTCATGCCTAATACCTTCAGTCTTGGAATTACTGACCAATTTCTTCTAGATTCCACCAAACAAGCGGATATTCTTTCAACGCCCAATGGACAGCTGAACATCAGTCATCCTCCAAATGATTATCATCTTCTTCTTTTTTGTGTCGTGCGCATTCACAACATTGGAGATCATGGCTCTCCACAACTTCCAATCTTTTGTAGCTCTTAATAAATGTTATCCTTTTCTTATCTCTCCTAAACACTGTTCCGCCTTCCATTTACTCAAGCTCTCTAGGCAGGTTACGTATTATATTCCTTCGGCTCTCTTTCTTTCAATCTGTCCTGTGAGTATCAATTTTTCTAAGCCCTCTTTCCTTATGTGGCCTAGAAATTTAAACTGTCTCTTTCTGATGTTATGTATTTTGTTTCCATTTTCGTTAAAATGCCGTCGTTACCAACATGTTCGGTCTACTGAATCAATCTGTAGAAACATCTTTGTTTCATCCTCATTTATGAGGAGATTGTCCCGCATTTGCTGCCACAGAGAAGAACCGATGTCACATAATATTTTAAAACTCTTTTCCTTTTTTTCCCACGAAACGTTTCTGTTTCCTAATACTTTGCTTAGCTTTTGAAAGGTATGTTTCGCTATCACAATACGCCTTTGGGTTTTGTTGTCGCATATTCCGTCCTCTGTTAAAACAATACCTGAATAGTTAAATTGTACTTGCTTGATTTTGGTAGGTTCAATTTGTAATGCGCAACGACCGGCTATTCATTTTGCTGACAAACATACACACTGTCAGGCTGTTACAGACTTAGTAAAACTTATATGTTTGGGAGATTCTCTCCAAGAGGAAGCAAATTCCTGAAACGGGCAACTATTCATCGGAATTTATAGCATGAAAACATTCTTTTTTTCGGAATAATGGAATTTGGTTAAAGCATCGTGAATTGACGCAAACCAAGAAAATATTCATTTTAGGGGTCAAGATTCTAATAAAAAGTTGGTTTATCTTCAAAATGTCTTCTCCAAATAACGAACGTTTCCGTGTTCAAAGTTTACTGCTGACCGAATCTCTCTGGCTGTCTCAAAGAATTTTAAAGGGTATTTCCCGTAACTTTCATTGGAACTGATTGACTTTTTCTGTAACCATTCAATGTCTCTTGAACAAAAAAAAAAACGATTGTAATGGAGTTTGACATGCCTCTCCCTCACTTTCTCTCTCATTCACACACTCTCTCTGTCGTTTTCTCTCTTCTTATTTCTTTCTCTCTCGTTCTCTCTTTTTTCTTTCTTTCTCTCTCTCTCTCTCTCTCTCTCTCTCTCGTTCTCTCTCCTCTCTCTTTCTCTGTCTGTGCCTCTCTGTCTGTCTGTCTGTCTCTCTCTCTCTCTGTTTCTCTCTCTCTCTCTCTCTCTCACTGCCTGAAATTGCTCTCAGCCCTAACTGTGGCGGTTTATTTAAACCTGCGAACGGAAATTTCCAACGTCCGAAGTTTAATATGATCTCAAAAATTTTCATTTATCTATTAATTTATTTAGTTTTGATGAAGTAGATTACCGCTTTAAAAACACCCCAACTTCGTAGACTTTACTGCTGGTCATAAAAACACACAAGACTGAGATTTGCCATTCTCTTCTATACGTTTGTGCCGCTCTCAGCTGTCGTATCACATATTCTTGATCTAACATAATAGAATATTAAAATAATCTGACAAAGATGTCTTTATTCTTTATTTTCACTGAGAGAAATTACAAAACCTGTTGAAGGGAGTAAATTAAAGACCACACCCAAACTATTTCAAACGAAGACACCTAGTTGTCAATCTAATGGTATGTTTAAATTTATACGATCGATTTACAAAGTGGTGAAGGGTTCATTCGAACCACTGTCATGAAAAAACCCAAGGAAAAACCCCTCCCTACCCCGAAGTTAAGATGTCACATCAGAATCGATGACATTACAAGTATAACATTTATAAAATCTTTTTCTTAAAAGGGCTTTTCGATAAAATAATTTTCTAATGTCCATTAACTGTTATCTCACTTTCTTGGCCTTTTTCTTTTATTTAATGTAGCAGAGAAAGTCAACATTTTCATTAAATAATTATTTTCCCTTCCCGTTATATATGCCTACCCATTTTAGTTGTTGTTGTTTTTAGAAGTCTTCCAATTGATATGGTTTTTCTTATTTGGAATTCTGCCAGTCTAAAAGATCTATTGAAAAATTCATTGGCTTGAAACCATTTTTCATCAATTCGCTGAGAAAAACACTTGTATATAGGTGATAGTTTAGGGATTTCGAGTTAGACGCTATGCATTGAAGCCCTATGAGAATCGAAATCTGACGAATAAGCTAATGGAAAATGTAATTTTTTCTCTTAATGGTATTTGAAATTTAAAATCAGAATGAGACTTCCACAGTAATAAGGACGTCTTGTTTATAAAATCCGACACATTGACAGATGTTTTAAAATGCTTAATTAATTATTAAAATTAAATAATTTAATTTTATTGTTTAAACACATACCGTACAGAATAAGAATCCGTGTCGGAAGTGAGTGCCGATTTTCCGAAAATATTTTAATAACGCCAGCACTTGTATTTAGTATACAAGAGAAAATGTTTAATGTATATATATATATATATATATATATATATATATATATATATATATATATATATATATATATATATATATATATATATACATATATATATATTTTATCCATAAACTTGAAGAACTTACATTTTTTTTATAGCTAGTGATTTTGTTTCAGAACAATCCGTTGGCGGGAAAGATGAAAAGATAAAGATGATCCCTTTTGAATGAAAATTTCATGTGTGATTATCACATGTAAATATTCCTTTCAAAATTAAATCCATCCGTCTTTATTTCGAGCTTGTCGTGGGAAGGCGTATAATCGATTCCAGCTGGATTCATTCAACGAAATTCCAACGCAGGCCGCTCAGTTTAAATCTAGAAGACGATCATCAAAGCTTTTATTGTCGCTCGAGAATTAAACCTAGACATTCTTACTTTTCTACATTGGTTGTAGTTTTATTAACAGGTTTCGTAGCATTTGAAGGTAAGTCCTGTCAATTCTTTACTTTCATGGAGAAGGGATTCGTTCAGGTGAGATTTTAAAAAAGGAAAATAACTTTATCGACGTTTCGATAAGGAAAACATATGAAAAATTTTATTTTACTTGTAATTATGGCACAGTGAGAGATCATAAAATTGGAAAAAAATCGTTAGTTAATCGATATGCTGCTGTGCCATTTCCAACGCTGGGTGTTAGAATTTACCACACTTTTCCCAGTCTGCTTGTAGCTTGATTAGAAATCCTGATCAACTTTAAATAGTGGATCCAATATTTACAAACCATTTCCTGTCAACCATTAGGTATGGCTGATGCTAAACTTCAAAACTCTTAAATTTTCTTAGGTTTGTGTTTTCCACTGAGATGAAGTGGAGTGACTCTATCGGATCAATTGCCCTCGTCTACAGCAAGGAAAAATGGTTCAATGTATTGTGCCAGACAATTCTTCTCTTTAGAAACTATCTGGCACATTTATAAATCTACCATTCTCATGTGCATTGAATACTGCTGCCATATTTGGTCTGGATCTTCTACTATATATCTATATATTGACAAAATTCAAAATCTATAAAATCTAATCGATCCTGATTTGTCATCTCGATTTCAGATATTTTCTCATCGACGTGACGTGGTTTCTCTTTGCCTTTTCTACAAATATTTTATAGCAATTGTTCCGATAAGCTTTTTCTTTTTCTTGGGGCTTCGACTGCAAGAATTTAAGCGTTCTACTAAATTATCAACAAGCCTAAAGAATCCTAGCCTAAAGAATATGTGGGTGTGGGTGTGGGTAGTCCCTATCTGATTTCAGTCTTGGAAGTAAGAAATAGAATTCTGAAATATGGGGGAAAGGAGTCATTGGTAAAAATTAAAAAAAAAAATGAAACGGTTTAGAACGAATGGTCAATATATTTTGGTATGCTTTTGGTATTACACCGCTTCTTACAAATAAATGCAGTTTATGGAATTAGTTTTATTTCTTTTTAAATTGTAGGATAAGTTTATTTCTTTTTCTGGTTGCCATCATCATGGCTGATGCTAAACTCCAGAAGTGTAACACTTTGCACCTTCTTGGAATTAACGTTTTCCAGTGAAATGAACTCCATCGAATCAATTGCTCTCGTCTACAGCAAGGAAAAATGGTTCATTGTATTGTGCCAGACAATTCTTCTCTTTAAAAACTATCTGGCACATTTATAAATCTACCATTCTCATGTGCATTGAATAATTAACTGTACACAGATGCCTAATAACTAAATATGCTTAGAAAACTAAATTGTGATTTAGTAGAAATAAATCCATTTATCTATTTTAATGGGTGAAAAAATATTCGTACAATGTAAATTTCAGATTTTGAAACTTTTAAATTGCTTTAATACTCTAGATTATTCAAGTGGAATATTCTAGAATGTCCCAATAATGATATCAGTAGTTATTTTTAGTCTAAAAGATACAAAGAGATGTTCTGTAATTAATATTCATGCAAGGATTTTATCATCATGGCAAGAGGTAAAGAATTGACAAATTCGCAAGAAAGAACTGATTCTTAAAGAAGGTAAAAGTTAAAAGCAAATCTCAGACAACTTGAATATTCCATTTACTATCATTAGTTAATTCAATGCAAGGTAAAAAAAAAATCAAAACTCTTGAAAACCGAAGAAGACAAAGTATTCCAAGGAAGATTTATTCAAGATCTTCCAGGGAATTAATGCGTTAAATCAATCAAAATCCAATGGTTACTCGTCATTGCTTTTCATCAGGAAAAATCGTATTGGAAAAGAATATTATAGATAGACACTATCAAAATTGTTTGGATGTAATTCTATAAATTATGTGTGGAGCAAACATGGTGATACCGTCAAACATGGTGATACCGTCAAACATGGTGATACCGTCAAACAAAAGAACACAGTTCCTACAGTGAAATTTGGTGGTGCCGCCATCATGGTTTGGGGATGTTTTTTTCTGCAAAAGGCACTAGCAGCATATCAGTAATAGATAGAAAATAAATGGCGCAGCTTGTCAAAATATTTTGGAAGCAAATTTAAGGATTTCGGTTAAAAATCTTGAATTTTCTTCTGATTGGATCCCCCAACAAGATAATGATCTTAAGCACACTGCAAAATCTACGAAGAAATATCTTGCTAAAAATAATATAAATATCTTGAAATGGCCAAGTCTGTCCCCAGATTTAAACCTAACCAAGAATCTGTGGCATTATTTGAAAATTTAAATCCAATCGAGAGCTCCAACATCCCGGAACTGAAGACCATATGCGAAGAAAAATGGAACAAAATACTAAAATTTACAAATCCTTAACTGAGAGCTACAAGAAGAGATTGGTTGCGGTAGAAGTGAAAAATGGCTATTCTACAAAGTATTAAATGAAGATCATTTATTCTTTTTGTTTAGTACGAATACTATTTCCTCCCATTAAAATAGATAAATGGGATTTATTTCTATTAAATCATTTTTTTCTGTTTTCTATGTATATTTAGTTATTATGCATCTGTGTACAGTTATTTATATGAAAAATATGTTTATTTATTAGTTGGTATTACAATAAATTTGTATGTGTACGAATATTTGTTTCCCCAGCTGTATAATTTCTTCAATAAGAACGTCATGAAATCCGTTTGAAAGACGAAACGTGATGCATAAAATTTTCAACCTTTATATATTCATTTAACTGATGAATTTATAGTTCCTATATTTTGATTGTGGCACGAATGCAAGCTCATTTATAACATAATATTTGTTTTCAGCATCTTCAGACTTGTGAAAACCAAGAAAATTTCATAAATACAAATAAGCTATTCATGACAAAATAGTGATACTAAGGTAGGTATCTCTACAAGATCGCTAACAAAAGAGCATAGCATGATGAAAAAGACGCCAAACTTGTCGGAAACAAAATTTTATCGTCTAAATGTTTATGTTATTATTAAGAGGAAAGATCAAATTTTATTATAATTATTTTCTAAAAAGATTTTCCTTCTTTTTAGAACATTCTAAATTTTGATTAAAAAAACCTTGTTTCTCTTTGTATTACTGGAACTAGTAAAATGACATAGACAATATGTAATACGTTTTTTTGGTAAGACAGACATTAATTTGGAAAATCTTGCAAAAATAAAAATAATTGTCGGATGTTAATGAAACTTTCAAGAACTATTCACAAATGATCGAATTATTATAAATATTTTTTTTATTAAAGTGATGGCAGAAATATTTTTTTAAATTTATTACCCCCCATAACTAATTTTATGAAAAGGCTAAAAATTCGATCGCTTCAGGTTTAGTGATTACAATAGTTAAAAGCACAAGGCTTTGAGGAATGCAAATCATGTTTTTTCATGTTTTTAATTGGACCCCCCTTCCTGAAAATCAGCTCTGGATTGTAATAAACAAAATTCAGTAAAACAAATATATTATTTAATTTCAAATGTTTTATTTGCTTTTAGTTGTTTTTATGAATATAGACAATATTTTCTGAAAGCAAAAATTTTTCGATGAAAAATGAATTTTTAATACAATTATTTGTTATTTTTTTAAATTATGATAGATTTTTACATTTAAGTTGTTAAAATATAAAATTAGTTAAAAGCCGCATCCCCTTTCGTAAGTGTCCTTATGAGATAGATCTTTATTAGCGCGTTGTAAATTGTATCATTTTGACTAATCAGAAGACCCGCAGTAATTAAGAAATGTAATTTTGTGTTTATAATCGGGCTGTAATTATAAAGTACGGAAGGCCAACCAGAATACAATTAAGTTGCGTTATTTGAGTTAAGCATTATTCTCCGCTGTTAAGGCCTTTACATTTGCGAAATACGTGTGGAGAAGTTAATTTGATTTTTCAATTTCAACTGCAAAGGGTACCTACAAGTATCAGTATCATCTTATGAAATTTATATGATCTTATTTTTATATTAATCTCAGTTATAACATTTTTCCATAAATGAAATATCGAAATTAATAATAAAATGAATGAAAATACAAATAACACAGTAAAATGTAGTAAATGTACATAAAATTATAGTATTTTATGTACACTTTTGATAAAATTTCATAAGAAGGTTCCCTATAAATTAATTAGATACCTTTCTTATGAAATATGAAATTTAATCTCACTTTTAACAGTCTTATTTTAATTTCATTACAATATATTTTCCATAAAGCATCGTAAACGTAAAGGTGAAAGCTAAGTACAAAAGACAAAAAAAAAAAAAAAAATTGGACCGCTGAAAGTTTTTCTTAAAAATAACGAGGTAAATAATTTGTTCTCTTAAATGTAAATAATTTCACTTTCCTCCTTCTGTAGAACAAATTAGCCTCACGGAATCCATCAATATGTCATTTATCACCTGTGACGCGACGCGAAAGTTTATTGCATCTTTTCGGCGCAGAAGCTAAATTAAGCTTCGTTCAAAATATTTTAAATAAACATTATAATTTCTGATTTTCTTAAAATAAGTTTTGAAACAAAATGATAATTGATATTTAAAAGAATTTCAAAGTGAGATTTTCATTTTTTTTTATAAAAAGGAAAAAAATGGTTGCAATCTGTCAATTTTCCTGACCAAAAAAACAAGATTTTTAACGAAAATTTCGGACGTGCTAGGAAGGATTAAAAATTTTAAAAAATACCCCAAAAATACTTTGATATTTCCTCTTAATAATAACATAAACATTTAAACGATAAAATTTTGTTTTCGTCAAGGTTGGCGTTTTTTTCATCATGCTACGATCTTTTTTAGCCATCCCGTGGAGGTACCAAAACTAAAGTTTTCAGTCTTCTAATTATTCGATCCTTTTGTTTTGTCCGTTTACCATAAAATTTTGATTTGGTGGGATGAGTTTCTCTGATGCCCCGATTCAGTCCGTGGTGCATTGAGATTTTGTTTCAATTGTTTGCCTTTAAAATCAGCATTAGGATGTTTTTCTTTCCTGCACACCCCCACCAATCTCTGGTACTTGAACTATTTTAAACAGAGGAAGAGTACAAATAATGAATGTTTTTTTTTATATGTAATTACGCCAAGAAATTCATTCCGTTTTTTTTTTTATCTTCTTAATTTTAAAAAGAAATAACTTCACTTTCGTTTTAGGCTATGCGCTCGGAAGGAATTCCATCACCCTCACCCCGCCTCGCCAACATAAACTTGATATTTTCTTGTAGCTCAGGTTCCTGTGGCACAACTGAATCAAATGTGAACTAACCGTAAACGCGTTTCCACTATACTTGAAACTCCCTTTTGTAAGACACCAAATGAAAATAAGGACATCTGGATTTGGTGGGGGGGGGGGCTTTAAAGCCATTAACTTTTCTTTAGATTGTCAAATTTCAATAAATTAGATATCGTTCTGTAGGGTTATGATCGTTTTGTCCCAAAATTCCATTATAATTTAAAACTTCTTTTAAATAAGGATATCGCTAAAGCTCGAAAAATCAAATCAATGTGAAAATATCTTAATTTCAAATATAAAAATCACATGGAAAATTATTTACACCCGCTAAACTAAACTTGACTGGTATTTTCCTGCAGTCTTGCGTCCTGTTAAACAAAATACATGTTACTAGCAAATATTCTTATTTGCACTTCACCGAAACTATTGTTTTTGACACCCCTACCCTGAATGGCATACAAAATTAATATTTATGGTTAGCAATTTCAAACCAATTAATTTGCTTTCAATTAACCATTTTCTACTGAATTTGGACTTATTGGTATTATTTTGTAGGATGGTTATAACTGTATTATATAATTTAACACGAGTAGTAAATTAGATAACTGATGATACCATCAGATTGGTAACTGTCAAATAATAATGGAAAACAAGTCACAATTTCAAATACCACAAAGAATGATTGCATCTCCATCAACGATTACTAAGCACCATTCTGAATTTTTAAAAAGTTTTCCATCGTCAATATCCTTGACAATATATTGAACCCCTTTTGATTTGTAGGTTTGGGTTAAAAATATTGTTTCGAATCCCTATGCTATGGGGAACAGAGACAAGTGGTTAGGTTATGAGCTTTTTAAGTCTAATATATTATGTAATTTTTGCGATAAGACTAAAAGGTGAAATGCGATATTTGCTTGCTGTTTGTATAATATTTCCTTACTGGGTGATAATGTAACTATCACTGACTTACTCATTTTTGATAGAGGCTTTAGGTTCAATCGCTTAATAAGTTTCACCAATTTTCAACCTGCATTGAAATCTTTACATTTTCTTCGAGCAGATTCAGTCCTAAGAATGCGGAGGATATGTATCTTTGACAGAGAATGAATGACAATAGTGGAATTAATATCCAGTGATACCTTTTGCCATCACTAACAACAAAGCGGCAAAAGAATGTCTACGGTGATCTGAAGAACCCTCAATCGAAATAGGACAGAAAGATACCCTAACAACATTCGATCTTGTTGTCTATAAGAAAGCTTACCCTCTAATATGGAATGCTAAAAGGTGGTATGAGAATCATATCATCATTATTGGCACATTTCATCTCATGTTGGACTACTTCAAGATGATAGCAAATAAGGTGGAGGGAATAGGATTATCAGATATCATTTTAGAAGCAGGCCTTATCTTTCAGGCATCTCTTGCTGGGGTTTTATCTCGTAGAAATTATGTCCGGACGATGTGTTGCCACAAAGTAATGGTAGAAGAACTCATGTGTTTTTTTCGTTTTTTTTTTTTTCGTTTTTTTTTGGTTTTGTTTTGTTTTTTTTTTTAACAATTCATCAAGAGAGAGCTAATATCTTTCTAAAGCATACCAAAGAAATCACAAAATAAATTTTATTCTGCTTTGAAATGCCCTAACAAACAAAATAAGATGGCCATTTTAGAACATTTCTTTCTGTTAAACACCAGGAATGTTTTTATAGCCTGGTCAATAATACAGAACATTCATTTGTGTTTGTATTTTATAAAGGTTTCCAATTTTGACTTAATGTTTTCATTTCGATAATTTGGATTTGCAAATGATGTTCCCTGTACTGAAAGTTTATATTTCTTTTATTATGATCTCATGATCAATCACGTTAGAAACCTCTCCAAGTGTTCTTTTATGAGATTTCTTCCAAGGCTGATTGATTTTGAACTTGCTGTAGATGCTTTGATCTCCTCAGGTT
Source organism: Acanthosepion pharaonis (assembly GCA_903632075.3). Taxonomy (NCBI): domain Eukaryota; kingdom Metazoa; phylum Mollusca; class Cephalopoda; order Sepiida; family Sepiidae; genus Acanthosepion; species Acanthosepion pharaonis. The sequence continues at coordinate 3,286,877 of CAHIKZ030002323.1, read as the reverse complement.
TCGTTTTTGTAGCAAGTACTTTCGACTGAAGGCCGGGTAATAATTTGCTTCACGAGAAAACAAATCAAATCCAGATATCCTCTTAAATAGTTCATAATATCCTACTGAAATTGGAATATCAAAGAAATGTTATTAGACTTAAGGTTTCTCTTCCCTCAAAACCAGATTTCATTTTTTGTTTGGGTGGGCGAGGTGTTAAAAATCGTGCGTTTGGTGAAGTGAAAATAAAAATATCTGCAAGTAACATTATTTTTTTGTTTAAGAGAAACAAAAGCTACATGAAAATACTAATCAAGTTGTTTAGCCATGTACATAAATTTCTATGTGATCCTTACACTTGAAATTAAGATATTATCGCATTGATTTGATTTATCTGCCTTTAGCCAAATCCTTACTTTCATGAGTTTTAAATTATAATCGAATTTTTCAATAGAATGATCATAACCCTATACAACAATATCAAATTTATTGAAATTTGACAATCCAAAGAAATGTTTTTGGCTCTAAGCTTTCCCCTCCCACCAAATCCAGATTTTTTTTCATTTTGGGGGTTTCGTTACAAATGGAGGTTTCTGATATAGTGGGAAGGAGTTTACTGCTAGTTAACATTTGATTCAGATACCATAGGACCCTGAGCTACAAGAAAATACCAAGGAAGTTTATGCTGGAAGCGAGTGAATGAATTCCTTCCCAGCCCTTTGTCTATTGCAGATATTTAAAGATTTACATTGCAGTTTTTACATTTTGAATTCATCTTACTTTTTTTTCTTTTGTCTATAATGTTTAGATTTAAATCAAGAATTTGTTCCATCTTGGAGAAAACTGGAAATGGCTTCTACTCTGCTATGCCTCATCATTTTGGTGGCCGTAGGAAATTTACTGGACGAAACATCGGCGTTAAGTAAGAATCTGTATATTGAACGGCCGTTTTTTCTTTTGTCTTTTTTCTTAAATCTGATGATTTTTTTTAACCGAACGTATAACAGTAACGTTGCAGAAAAGGATAGAACTGAAACATTTTTTAAAAAAGTTAATTTAAAATCTTTGTGGCACAGAGAATTGAACATAGCTAATGTAAATATATAACAATATATATATTAAAATCATATCTATATATATATATATATATATATATATATATATATATATATATATATATGAGATGATTATAATATATATATATATTAGATATGATTTTAATATATATGTATATATATATATATATATATAATCATCTCTAATATATATATACTATAATCATATCTAATATATATATATATATTAAAATCATCTCGAATATATATATATATATATATAATCATCTCTAATATATATTTATATATTATAATCATATCTAATATATATATATATATATATATTAAAATCATCTCGAATATATATATATATATTATAATCATCTCTAATATATATTTATATATTATAATAATATCTAATATATATATATATATATTAAAATCATCTCTAATATATATATATATATAATCATCTCTAATATATATATATATATATATATATATATATATATAATCATCTTTAATATATATATATATATATATTATAATCATATATAATATGTATATATTAAAATTTTATCCAATATATATATATATATATATAAGAATATCTAATATATATATATATATATATATATATATATATATATATAATATAAGCATATCTAATCTATATATATATTAAAATCATCTCTAATATATATATATATATATTATAATCATCTAGAATATATATATATATATTATAATCATATCTAATATATATATATTATAATCATCTCTAATATATATATATTATAATAATCTCTAATATATATATATAAATTATTATAATCATATCTAATATATGTATATTATAATCATATCTAATATATATATATATATATATATAAAAATCATCTCGAATATATACATATATATATACATATATTATAATCAGCTCCAATATAAATATATATATATATATATATATTATAATCATATCTAATATATATATATATATATTAAAATTATCTCTAAATATATATATAATAATCATATCTAATATATATATATTATAATATCATATCTAATATATATATTATAATCATATCTAATATATATATATTAAAATCATCTGTAATATATATATATTATAATCATATCTAATATATATATATATATATATATATATATATATATATATATATATTATTGAAGGAATTAATTTTTCTTATGTTTTCTTATTTTTAAGCGTTGCCTTTTGTGTGTGGAAGCAATCCAATTTCTTCTCGTCCAAGATAGAAAAATGGACAGAGGGAATATTTTGACAAGTATTGATTCAGTATGGCGAGGATATTAAATTGTTATTCACTTATAATTTTATCACAGATCAAGTTAAATCTCAATTATAATTCTGTTATTGGAGAAGGAAATGTATTTAAATTTTTAATAAAAGATAGATAGATAGATAGATAGATAGATAGATAGATAGATAGATATCATAGAATATCGCTAAAAGATAAAAGTTTTGCTCTGAAATATATCCATTTTACTTTCAGGAAATTAATTCATAATATAAATTTGAACAAAATTTCTTGGAAAATAACTTTTTGATGGCGAGGAATTTAAATCTTTTATAAACGCAAAAAACCTTTTTACTAAAATTCGAAGCCAAATATTTTCATATAAATATGACGAACTGATATTTACTGATTCTTCAAATATTTTAAGAAACAATATTTTGACCGAGTATCGAGACAATATATTAGATTTTTATTCACTTACAGTTTTAACGTACATGAAATGATAAAAGAAAATACATATCGAATATATATCACAGTTATAATTCTGTTATTGGAGGAGAAAATGCATTCAAATTTTAAATAGACATTGGGGATAATTGATAAAAGTAAAAAGGTTTCTCCGTTAAAAAAATTATCCTCACAAATCAGCCAGCATTTGCTTTGATTATTTACAAACGAATACACCGCCTTTTTTATATTTATTCTATCAAATTCTGTTTATCCAAAGACTCTCTTAATCTTTTTAGTGAAAGTGCTACAAGAATTGTTTTTTAGATTTGTTGCGAAAAGACATTGACGCAATCGGATGTCCCTTTACAAAAAGCAAGCTATCAGGGCGAAATATTCTGAATTATCATGAAAGTAGGTGATAAGGTTATGTCATATTGGTGACCTTCTTCTATGTGTTGGGTCCCTTCCGGACATTGACGATCATAGCTCTCCACAATTTCCTGTCCATTATAGCTCTTAATAAATATTGTGTTATTTTAATATCTTTCTAAATTATGTCAAGGCTACCTAGCAAGTTCAGCAGTTCTTTGTGTCAGTTTATCAAATGCTTTTGTATGTGATAAGTAGATTATAAGGTGTTGCTACGCTAAAGAAACGCCGACAAATTTGAAAAAAAAAAACCTCTCTTAATTCTTAAGTGATACTAGAACCCACATCTCTGTCCTTTTTTATTTTTTTTTAATTAGATGACCGACACACACAAAATCACAAATATACACAGGTATGTAGAGATTATTGCTATAATTCATGAAAGGTGGGACCGAGATGCCAACCTAGTAGCACGCTTAAATTCATGCAGTTGAAGCACCAGTGAAGGTAGCTCGTCAGAGCAGTTGCTATGAAAATATTTGAAGAAAAGTCAGAAGGAAGCCACATCACGCCTGACTAGAGTCCAGATACCAGACCAGGAAATCACATTGAATATCCGTCTTTGGCTTTTGTCGAAGACCTCGAGATGAAAAGCAGGGGTACCAAACCATTATATGCCAACAGTATTCAATGCAATAACGAATGGTAGATGCTTAGATTTGAAGGATGGACGAGAAAAATCTTTCTGCCACGACACAATGAACCAACTTTCCTTGCAGTAGATGCAGCTATTGATTCAATGTAGTTGTTCCACCTCAGGTCAGTGGAAAACATGAGAGCAAGAAGGCTCAGTGAGACGATCTCGTAGAGTTGGGGATTAGGCATTCTGATAGGAGGAAAGGACGGTTCTCTATGGTGGGTAAATTCGTTTTGGAAGCATTAAAGTTTACAAACCATTTCCCAGTCAACCACAGATTGGAGTTCCTTTTCGAGACCAACGGCCAAGCAAACTTTGTCATCAATGCCGGATTTACTATTGAGACAGGAGTAAATGGTAGTGTCGTCTGCGTAGAAGCCTACTTGAGAAGTAATGATCTGTTAGATATTACAGTGATGTTTTCGGGGAAAATCTGATCACATCTGTACCGGCGTCACCAACAGCGCCACGTACTACGGTGTGAATCAATTGAATTATCTAGAAGAGGAGGCAAGCTTTTTTGACATTCACGAAATATTCTTTGGCTCAAAGAACAAATAATACCTAAATGATTAAGAAATGTGCTCCAGAACTGGCTTCTGTTCTCTTTAAACTCTACAATAAATGCCTTTCTACTTCATGATGGAAATACTCATCTGTATTTCCAGTCTTTAAGAAATCAGACGAACTATCTGATCCTTCTGCCTATCGGCCTATTAGATTTCTGACTCTTTTTGGCAATGTACTAAAACCTCTAATTAATGCTGAATTGGTTAAGCACCTCACCTCGCTTTCAAATATGCAATGTAGCTTTTGCTTTTCTAGCTCAACTGCTGGTGTAATAATGATTATTACTGAAAGAATGTTTGAGATACAAACCTTCAAAATAGTGACTAACTGTCTCCTGCGAGATAATTTTTTTCACCAGAATTTATATTTATAAGTCTACCATTCATCCTTTCTTTGAATATTGCTGTCAAATCTGGTCTGGTGCTCCTGCTATATACAGCCATTGACAAAATAATGGGGAAAGTACATTATTTATATTATTCGGAATATTGTCCTCATCTTTGTCGCCATATTTATTACAATGTTTCAGCAGTTGTAAGCTCCGGCCTTCTTCAGGTGGTCGGAATGTCGAACTGAACCCTTTATTTCGCTCACTGGGGTAGACTGTTCTAGTTCTACGTGCCATGTTTAATGGATGTCAGTTATCAGTTTTCTCCTGTTAATTCCCCTCTAAAAGTTCTGTACCGCCTTAACCAGGTATTTTTGGTCCACTGTGTCATGTGTCCTTAAAAAAGGCACGTGGAACTAGAAAAGTCTACCCCAGTGAGCGAAATAAAGAATGCAATATCAATCATTATTTATATTCTGTCTTCGTTAATTCTTGCCTTTTTATTGTTCCTTCTCTTTAATAGTCTTAAAAATTAAGTAATGAATAAAATGATTTATTAAATGAGATAAGTAAATATTATATATATATATATATATATATATATATATATATATATATATATATATATAAGAGGCCCACCAAACACTAATATTCCATGGTCATAATTTATTACATTGGAATTGGAATCACGATTGAAATCACCAGACATACAAATTCAAACAAGAAATCGGAAAGTATTATTTTCTTACTCTGTCCTGGATTTCTACCTGGATTCTATCCTCTTGGGAATTTACGGAATATATATATATATATATATATATATATATATATATATATATATATATATATAAACAGATTTAAAATATGGTTTCTTCGCTACACAGGAATTACCATGTTTAAAAACTGAAGCTAAAAACTTCAAATTTAATTATATAATTAAATTAAAAACATTAGTTCTGTTTCATCTTCAAGCGAATTTTGGAATGACTTATTTTTAAATTTACTGAGTTTTAAAAGCACATACCATTCATAATTTCTTGTTTCCAAGTTTACAGAGAAATCCAATCATTTAGACAGAGTCGTTAGCGTGTTCATTTTTATTAACTATTGTTGTATCAGTTTTGAGTTAATATTTATGCTCTGTAAATTTACATTGATCACTGTTTTGTAAAAATAAAAAAAAATATCAATAAGAACACCGGATTATATTTCTTATTTCAGTGGAAAGGTTCAATTTTGGCGGAACTATGCATAAAAATCTTCAACGCAAAAAGGTGGCAGTAAAGAAAAAGATTGATATTTTCGAAGAAGCCCGAACATCTTTCGCTAACAATGACGGTAAAGTCCGATTTAATCTTGCCCCAAGTTACGGAACCTTGAATTCGAAGACTCTACAACAGCTAGACGAATCCTTGAAAGTAAGTGAAGAAAAGTCGATATCTATTTATTTTGTGACGTACGATTACCGTTAATAATCAAGACTTCAGTGTTAAGATAAAACGGTATTTAATTACAACCACAAATAAATTACTTAACAGGAATAAAGAAGTAAAAGTCAACCAAATATAATTAACCATTTCAGTGAATACCTTGTTAGTAGCGCGGCTCGGCTTAACGTCCGGTAAATCCTAAATCAAAACCCAAATCATCGACGCACAAAATTTCACACGAATTCGACTAGATAGTTCCACTCTATAGTCCCTGAATAATCACTCGCAGTCAGTAGGCTGACACCGCTGTTTATACAGCTGGCGTAAAACATATATTCATAAGTCCAGAGTGTCACATTCGAACCTCGGAGTCGGTAGTTACTCATTTTTATCCTATATGACAATTTCATATTTAGGCTTTTATTGTTGATGCCGACCAAAAAAATCACATTTTTTTGTTTTTACGTTTTTCTTACATAGTGTGACACTATTTAGCGGTTGCGTGAAAATTAAAAGCGAGAAATACTTAAGGCGAGAAGCAGCTATCACGAAAGACATACTGAGAGATGTTATTTTTTTTTAACAAAGAAAAGTGGTAAAGATTTTATTTTCCCTTGCGAAAGATAGGAAATTCGTAAGATCTCGGATCTGTCGGAATTAATTTATGCTATGACGCGGCGAATAAAAGAGAGCAATCTGCCCATAGGAATAATGAAAATTTCAAATTGGTCAAGTGGCTCGCAGGGCGAAATGCTGGAAGATAATCGTAATCAGGTTGAGGATCGACCGAGAAAAAAGATCAGCTGCCACCACCCCCAAAGAAAAAGGAAGGGAAAAGAGAAAAAGGAAAAGAATAAACCATTAACTATCTTTCGGAGATATCATTTGGTTTTGGGAAGAGACACCTGTTTTATGTCCAGACCTGGACATGATAAAGTTTCTTACTGGGACAGATTGTTGGCGACAGGGTGCGAAGACGTTCAGTTAACCACCCATTTAACGCTTGGCGAAAATCTCGTTGATAAATTCCAGATGACATTCAGTTAAGATAGAGATTAAGGACCACACTACGAGTCGTAGGGGTCTGGTCGAGGAAAAGAAAGAAAAGTAAAAGGAAGATATTTTTTTTTCTTTGAGCGATAATTGTAAGCTGAGGCAAGACTGGCCGCGCCCACGCTGCCGAGCGTTCATTGGCTGAGTGGTGGCGTGAGCGGTGGGCGAAGGTAAACATATGAGAAGGAGGGGAGGCCTGTTGACGCCTCTGGGGGATTGGTGTGAGATACCACTATGAGAAAGAAGGGAAACCTATTGACGCCCCCTGAGGGGATTGGTGTGAGATACCAATATGAGAAAGGAAGAATTTGGGAAGACGATTCCCTTAAGAACCCCTCTAAAGCAGAAAGTAATGGACTTCCAAAAATGGAAAGTGATAAATTTTCCTGTCCGAAAACAAAGAAAATCCTTATTGTGTATTTGGTATTATCGAGGAACCCAAACAACGACAGACCCCTACCCGGTTTTGGTCGGCGTCCATATAAACGGAGCAGACAGTGGCAGATGCAGGGCAGACGCAGACAGAGTGACAGAGCAGAGTTGAGCTGTGAGCTCGGAGACCAGCCTCGCAGGAGCGGACTGAAAGATATCCACGCATTCCGACTTAGACTTCTAACCAAAAACAATTTATTTTTGAAGAACGACTTAGACTCACACCACCAAAACAGGTGTTACGAATATCGCCTGAAGACACCAAAAACCAGTTATTGAAAAACAACTTAAGATATTAAGACTCGCCTAACAAACGCAAGGTGCCACGTATCCATAGAAGCGGTTTGGGAGAAAGACGCAGTCCTGTATTCAGCAGCCAGACATAAAAATATTTGTTATTCTTTTTTAACACATTTGAATCTTTCGAGTTATTACTTTATTTTCTTTTACATATACTTGTGCGATGTCACCTTTGCTCGAATTCGGCTTGCACTACGGCCCGACAACTGATTGATTTCGTCTACCTAAGATCAAATCACAACGTGGGTAGGTTAGACTAGAAGTCAAAGCAGTTACTTCGGTAACCAGACGTTGGAGGCGATCTGGGAACGACAAAGCTGATACCGAATCTAACCAGATTCCCATCCGAATCAGCCAAGGGTTAGAACATCACATTTGGTGCCGCGACCAATACCAAGTCACATTGGTCGTCACAGGATAGCACGGGGGCAGAGATGACGGGGTGACGTCACAATAGAGTATTGTGCATAAGTTGCAGTTTTGTTTTTGTTTTTTTTAATTGTAATCATTTGCTAACTTCAGTCAAACACATGGATACTGTAATTGGCCAACAAGTAAAAAAGTGTACTCGGCTTGTAAGATTACCCGACAGACATCATTATGGAGCAATAAATCAACTACTTACTAAATTTAAATTGTGTACTGGGACATAAAACCATATTTTTACGACGTCTTGAGATGATATAATTCACAACACAAGCATTTTTATAATCATTTCGCCCTAAGCAAAGTGCGAATGACACGAGCATTCAAGGGGTTACAGGGAGTGAAAATAAGAGAATAGATTGTGGATAGGGGGAATGAGGAAAGGACAAAAGATGGACGAGACTCAAGAAAATAGAAGATGGCGATTGACGTTGCTTTTAAATTTTTGAAGATTGTAGTTATCAGGAAAGCAAGTAAACAGAAGAGAGTTCCACAGGCGGGAAGTGCGAGAAAATAAACTGTTGGGGTAGAAGAGGCGTTTGTATTTAGCTATTTCAACAGTAAACGGGTGGGACGTAGATGTCAACCTAGCGGCACGGTTAAATTCATGTAGTCGGTGCCACAGGGAAAAAAGATCGTCAGAGCAGTTGCCGTGGAAATATTTGTAGAAAAGACAGAGGGAAGCCACGTCGGTGAGAAAGTGACTGAAGTCGAGATTCCCAATCAGGATTTGATTACATTACAAATACTTCTTTGGATTTTGTCAAGAAATTCGAGATGATTTGCAGGAGCACCATAATTTATGAAATCATTTATTTGTTTTTTCCGTTCACTTCCAAATCTTATATAACAGTTGGATTCATTTTTGAAAATTAATTCCTAGCAAAAAGATATTTCCCCGTTTGTCTTTACCTTTGAAAGACGGATGAAATACAAAGTCTCTATTACTCATCCTACCCGAATTATTTGAAAAGAAGTCTATTTCAAACGATTATTGCAATATGCTTTAATTGATTTTCTTTAACTGCATTTAACTGACAATTTGAAGTACAGAGATTAAAGTATCTAAAAAAAAAAACAATCTTGTTTTAAATATTTAATTAAAAAAATATATAACTACTAAGAATCGATGATTAATTTTACATTGTCAACCAATTGTAAAACTTTCTTATTTTTTTGTTTATCTGACAAAAAGCGATGGATTAGTTGTAGCGAAACTAATATTAACAAGAAAATGTTTTGTATTTAATTATATTGCGTCATTTATTCACTTCATCAGCAATCTTAAAATTAAAATAAACATTAAAATAATAACATTTTGAGAGTGACGTCAATAAAGTCCTAAGTTTTCTTTTACTGTTTTAATTCATGTTAACGGAAAGCATGATTATTGGAGTTATTTTTATGTGTTGTGCTGTGGCTAACAGATTACTATTTTGAAATTAACTCACCCTTCTCTTCCGTCTCTGAAGCAAAGAATTGAATAAATCTATGCATTTCTTGGTATTTTCAGGTAATGATTGGTGGAATTTTAGAATTGGATATCGAGAAGGGATTCACATGGAAGGAACTTAAGTCTGCCTTGGATAACAATTCACTCATTATAAGACAACCAAAATATTCTGCATTTAAATTGGAAAGGATTGCATTCGGTTCTGTCCGGTTTTTTGGCCTGGGCAGTGAAAAAACACAAAGAGTAAGTCAGTAAAGCGATTTGAATTAATCCCTGTTTATTTCGAAACGTTTAATTTCAGTTTTGGGTTTTTAGATGGTGTTTAGCAATCATCATCGTGAATACCAGAGTCCTTCCCCAAATAGTATTTATCAGTCGAGAAATAATCGCTTTTTTTCTATTATTTCTTCTGTTTCACTATAAACCGGATAATGGTATTTATTTGCTAACTTTTCAGACAGTTTTATTATCACTGTTTCGAGTCTGAATGTTCTCCAGTCACAGTGAATGGCCACGTTCTTAATGAAGATCCATATTTTTACTGCTCACTCATGACCTCAAATAGAACTCATATATGCAATTCATTGATAAAGATGATCCAAAATATCCAGATACTTCTATCGCTCCAAGAAATATCTTATGCTTTCTGACTTACTTTATCTATACGAGAATTAGATTAGGGTAAAAATGAGGCATTGCTGCCAAAATTAAACACAATCCTCACATGGGAGCTTCTCTGAACACTTCAATGTTAACCTTTTCAGATCAAAAGTCAATCTTTCCTCCTTATCTGCATAATCTTCACTTTCCTACAACGTTCACTTCTTTCATACATCATTCATCATTACCATTTTAACAATAACCCTCTACCTTGAGTGGCTCTGTCGCCTAATATTGCATGAACTTGAAAATAAAAAAGTTGGAATATGAAAGAAATGCTCAACAAACATATATTAAATTCTAACACCACAAGAATAACACATTAGAATAAAGATGCTAATGTTACTCACCCGTTTATGTTGGTACATATCAAAAACATTCGGTCACACTGGCTGGCTCATTTATTCCACAAGATGGTACCCATAAAGATGAAGTTATTATTTACGTATGGATCAGTACTTCCGTCTAGAATCAAAGTATCTGTACATTATACGGAGAATTGAAATATCCCTACTCCCCGTTTGCCTAGGTTTAGTTTAGTATCTGTGCGCTGTGCTTACCTTTGAATTTGTAAATTCATTTCACAACATCGATTCAGCAGAAGTGTCGTAATAGTTATATTCCTTGTGTGCTTACTTCGGAGTTGCGTGTTCGAATTAGAGATTCTTTGTTTTTCTCCCTAAAAATCAAGATTTAATTAGTTAATAATATTTCAATGTTCAGTCGGGGACGTTAGAAGTATACAATTGGAGTAGATTTGAGAAGGGACCAGAAGCCAATATTAAACAGGGAACAAGGGATGAACCACTACTACTGTTAAAAAAAAAACTGAGGAGGAGTGTGATCCGGACGATAGGTGAGCCTATCTACTCCTATTAATATCATTTGTTAAGTTTATAAAAAAACAAAGAATCATACAGAGAAATCACATTGTTAATTATTTTTCTGAATATTTATGATTCTGCTTGTGATATTTTGAAAAGAAATCAATCTCAATGAAAGAAATGATTTTGTTGTTTTGTAAAGTTATTCGCTTCTGTTGTTATTGATATATTGAAGAAGATTATTGATTTATTTTACAGTCGAAAGTCATCAACACGTGGTTTAGGACGTTGATTGGAAATGTTGATATACTTAAAAATACAGATATCGACCTTGACAGTCTGGCCAAAATGGCTTCCGAAATTAGTGTTGATATGATAAATAACTTGTGGACAAGTAAGTCCCGGAAAATGACTCTGATGGATTTGGGTATTCTACGCTTCCCAGATATCAACAAACCATTTTTTTCGGTAAGAAACAAACTGTAATTCATCCAAAAAATTGTATCTTTTCTATTTGACCGTACGAATTTCTCACCAGAGAAAAGAAACAGCTTTGCATTTACAATATTGGAGATCGACATGATGCGTATCTTCTTGATAAATAAATATAGTTCCGTTATTACACATTGTAATGCATATCGTAATTTCTAATGTCCATCAAAATTACCCCGGATGTGCCACATGCATTTATGTAGATGCATTAATATATCGTAATATATTCCAGATGTGCCAGATGCATTTATTCAAAACTATTAATTTATCCTAAATATACCTCGGGTACGCGAGAAAGATATATGCAAATACTTTATCTTATGCTTAATATATCCTTGATATGCCGGATGCTCTGATTGAGGAATCGGAGAGGTGAGTTCGAATTCCAGTCGAATTCCATCACATTCACTTACGTGCTAGTACCCCTGGGAAAAGTATGAATCCTCTTCTTCTCCCTCCAACTATGGGTAAATAGCAGGGCTGACTGGGTTCTATAGCCTTGGATAGCAACTGGTCTAGGAGAAGAACAACTCTGAATTCAAAACCTACGGAGGTTCGTTTGGGAACCTTGTGGCCCGTAGTGCACCAGGTCTCTCTGTATCCGTCCCTTCAAAAATTGTGGTTGGTTCTGCGCAAAGCATTCACCACTAGAATCAAATCATACAAATATATTGATATATACTAAATATATCCCGGATGTTCATACTTTTCCAAATTTGTATAAATATATCCCGGATAGTCAAGATAAGCATGGCTGAGCTTCCTTGGGAGAAATTCTATAACAATTAATTTAATTTAAACATATTTTTTATTAAAATTGAAATATGAATATATAAGTAAATGATCTTTGTATTTAAATATTTACTTCTGTTTTATTTTTCTTTCTTGTCGAATCCACCTAATTTTTGACAATTTTTCCAGCTCTATCGAATCAATCTGTTGGGCAAGTGTACTTACCAAACGTATATTTTACATCAGCAAGAAAGCAGCGATATCGTCGGACTTTTTGAAAGAGAAGTGTATTATCCCGATCGAGAATACATAGAAAACCTCTCGCGTGATTTGATCGACCAATTGCTTAGTGAAGTAGATGATTTGTTCAGTGATATGTAAGCGACACCAATTCCCATTTACGGTGCTGAACAGGAGAATAACCTATTTTTGTTTTGAAAGAAAGATTTTTTTCTGCTGCGTCATTTCTATCGATTTTATATCATCATGACTGTAAATTCTATTAAATAAATATTTGATTTCGTTATGAAACACGTCGTCCTTTTCTTTTATTTAGTTATTGTCGGGTCTGGTTTTGTCTAACGAAAAAATCTGAGTTCCACTTTTGAGTATCTGTCTATATTTCTGAGATGACGTATTATGTACACTATTTACATTATTCGGACTATTGTACTCATCTTTGTTGCCATATTTATCACAACGTTTCGGCCTTTCAGTAACTGTCTATATTTATGAAATGAGGTATTATGTACACTATTTACATTATTCCGACTATTGTCCTCATCTTTGTTGCCATATTTATTACAACGTTTCGGCCCTTCAGTATCTGTCTATATTTCTGAGATGAGGTATTATGTACACTATTTAGATTATTCCGACTATTGTCCTCATCTTTGTCGCCGTATTTATTACAACGTTTCGGCCTTTCAGTATCAATATTTCTGAGATGAGGTATTATGTACACTATTTACATTATTTCGACTATTGTCCTCATCTTTGTTGCCATATTTATTACAACGTTTCAGCCCTTCAGTATCAATATTTCTGAGATGTGATATTATGTACACTATTTACATTATTCCGAATATTGTCCTCATATTTATTGCCATATTTATCTCAACGTTTCGGCCTCTGGTAAAAAAACATGCAATGATAACAGCAAAAATTGCCATATGAGGACTAGTAAAAATGGTTGCTGAAGTCATTTAGTTTATAAGTCTCAGAAATTTATACACAGATGTCCTTATGAACACATGGCACAGTGAATAAAGGCGTTGGTTAGATCCAGTTGTGAGTTCAATACCTGGTTAAGGCAATGGAGAGGTAAATTAACAGGATATAACTGACATCTATTATACATGGCACGTGGAACTAGAACAGTCTACCCCAGCTAGCAAAATAAAGGATTCAATTCGACATTCCAACAACCTAAAGAAGGCCGGAGCGTACAATGTTGTGATAAATATGACAACAAAGATGAAGACAATAGTCCAAATAATGTAAATAGTGTCCCACTTTTAAATTGTAAATATACAAAACAAATGTATGAAAAACGTGAATTTCTTTATTCGTATAATACTTGTAAAATCGTTAAGATTCACATATTTTGAATCTTTCAAAGATTTTCTGCTTTGTAATGATTCTCTGAAACAAAATTATAATTCAGAATTTACGATATCTGTGTCAGCGCAGTTATCAATTTGGTCACAGACGCCAAGTTGATAAAGCAACGTTTGAATTACCGATTTAGAGAAAGTACATCTCCTGTTGAGACGTTTACGAATCTATATGTAGCTAGATAAATAATGAACAGACTGAGATAGATAGATAGATAGATAGATAGATAGATAGATAGATAGATAATAATGAACAGACTGAGATAGATAGATAGATAGATAGATAGATAGATAGATAGATAGATAGATAGATAGATAGATAGAGATTATGTTACGATCGTTGATTTCATTTCATTCAGTTTTAGTCTATTAAAGAAGATAATCGTAACTCTTTAAAACTACGAAAAACGACAGGCCGTCAAGATTGCTAAATAAATATGATCAACGTAATCAGTCAGCAAGTGACTTTTCTAGCACAAGATAAATTTTTAGTTGGAATTTCCCACTAATTCCAAATGAAAATTGTCGCAAACATTTTAACATCTTTAATCGCTAACAGCTGCGAATATCGGGCAACAGATTAATCTCTTAAGTCTATAAAAAGAATATCTGCGAAAGTTTTCAAAAAAGGAAGAAACTGCAAAGAAAGAAATTCACAACTAAAATGCTTCGAATTCTGAAAATTTCTAACAATGAATTTTACGTGTTTCGCATCGTTTTCAGATTTCTTTGCCTTTAGTTTTCCCCGCAATTTATGCAATCGCTTTCTTTCTTTCTTTCTTTCTTTCTTTCCCATTCCGTTCATATCTATCTATCTATCTATCTATCTATCTATCTATCTATCTATCTATCTATCTCAGTCTGTTCATTATCTATCTATCTATCTATCTATCTATCTATCTATCTATCTATCTATCATTCCGTTCATATCTATCTATCTATCTATCTATCATTCTGTTCATATTTATCTATCTCAGTCTGTTCATTATCTATCTATCAAGCTAGCTAGCTGTCTATCTATCTATGTCACATTATTATTATCTATCGTAATTACGAAAGCAATTCCCTTCATAAATAAAAGATAGCTGATAAATTAAAAGATGATTAACCAAATCAAACTAATGCTAATGATTGAGTCGTCGAAGTGAACAAAAACATGAATTTTGAACAGTTTATGCACGTTTTGGATCCAGATGTACAATAACTTATAGAAAATTGGAAAATAACAAAAACTAAAAATACATACATCATACATAAAATAGGGAGTTACTTTTCAGGTCATATCTCTAGTTTCAGAAGAATTCTTTTGCAACTAGAGATGCGACCTGATGAACTAAGAAAAATATATTTTCTGGGGAAACAAATTATAGTCATGGAACCTTAAGGTTGTCTCTTTCTTAATAATTTAATTAATATATTTTAAGAAGTCTTATTAGTGAAGTCTTAAAGCTCATCAGACTCATCTTCTTAGTTGCTCACTAGAAACGTTGATAGTAAAAGAATTTTTTCAGCGTTTAAAAGAGTTAAAACAAATTTACAAATTTGGAATATAGACGGGACACGAATTATTGGAATGCAGATGGGATACGAATTATTAGAATATAGACGGGACACGCGGTATTGGAATATAGAGGGAACACACAGTATAGGAATATAGACTGGACAAGAATTATTGGAATACAGACTGGACACGCGGTATAGGAATATAGACGGGACACGAATTATTGCAATATAGACGGGACACGCGGTATTGGAATATAGACGGGACACGAATTATTGGAATATAGACAGGATACGAATTATTGGAATATAGACCGGACACGCGGTATTGGAATATAGACGAGACACGAATTATTGGTATATAGACGGGACCTGCGGTATTGGAATATAGACGGGACACGAATTATTGGAATATAGACAGGACACGCGGTATTGGAATATAGACGTGACAATAGCTTAAAATGTTCTTGTAGTTATTTTATTTTTTTCAGACCAAAAATAAAAAAGAAATTAATTTTTTTTGTTCATTAATGAATCTATATACTCCCTGTAGACATTAAAAAAGAAGATAAAAAATTCTTTCATTTGTAACACAGACAGTTCTCTATTATTTCAAAGATGATTTCTACCAATTTAGAAGGACTGGGAATTTTAAATGAACTTTGCTGTTAGCCGTGTTATCGACCGTTGATAATTTCAGACTAAATTCTAAAATTTTTGCATCCCAACCAAATGAAAAATATTGTCTCTGCTCGACTCTGAATAATGAATTGGTAATCTAAAACGTGTGGCACGTGAGGACATCAATATTTCGACTTGTATTTGGAGCCCTCGGATTGATTGGAAATGGTTCTGATAGACTCATTGAAGGGATTCCTCTTAGCCCATGCCTTGAAATACAAAACATTGTACTCACAAATAAAGCTCCTACACGACAAAGATCTTTATCTATGTAAAATGTTCTAAAGTTTTTTTTTATGAAAATGTCATGTGGAAAATATCATGAAGTCATTTCTGACCTTAGGTTTCTGGTTGGGACCCGGAAGGAAATGTGTATACAGTATGCAGAAAAATTAAAGGAAAGAAGAAGAAGAAGAAGAAGAAGAAAAAGGAGAAGAAAAAGAAGAAACAGAAGAAGAAACAGAAGAAAAAAGAAGAAGCAAAAGAAGAAAAAGAAGAAGAAAAAGAAGAAGAAAAAGAAGAAGTAAAAGAAGAATGAGAATTAGAAGAAAAAGAAGAAAAAAAAGAAGAAGAAGAAGAAGAAAAATGAAGAAAAAGAAGAAAGAAAAAGAAGTAAAAGAAGAAGAAGGAGAAGAAAAAGACGAAAAAAAGAAGAAGCAGAAGAAAAAGTAAAAGGAGAAAAAAGAAGAAAAAGACAAAGAAGAAGAAGAAGAAGAAGAAGAAGAAGAAGAAGAAGAAAACTTTCAAGTGAAGGAAACCATGAAACAATTAGAAAAAGAAAGGACGAAATGGAAAGACCGATGAATTTGACATAAATTAATCATTTTATAAACGCGGCCTGGCATCGGCAAAGATCGCAGAAATAATAGGAAAGAAAAAGTAAAAACACAACGTAAACGGAAAAGAAAAATGTCCGTCTGGAAAGAAAAAAATAGAACAATTGTCACTTCTACGTGAATTAAACAACGGCTTCAAAATGAAAGAAAGAAAAAGAAGACAACTGAAACGAATCCCTGACACGAAGAATAAGATTTAGCGTACCAAAAGCTAAAGAGAAGCTAAAACAATAATGTCAAGCGAAGGCACAGAGAATCAGGCGTTATGAAAAAAAAAAAGAAACAGATTCTTCTGGCGAAACAAGTTCTTCAAAGACGATGCCAAGAAACTATATCGAGAACTTGGAAAAAATAAAATAGAGATAAATGACCCACCTAATATCCAGGAAGTCCATGAGTTCTGGTATAAAATGTGGGAAAATTACAAAATGCACAATGAAAGAGCTACATGGATCAAGCAAGAACAGGAACAACACATACATATAGGGTGCAAAAAATGGACGGACTCAGCAGCTGCGTACTGAACAATAGTAGCTCCGGATACAGGTCATAGAAGGACAAACTGAATCACCTATTCTATACTAATGATCTTGAAAAGTTTGCCAAAGATGACGAGCAGAAAAACATATTCACCATTGTCAAAACCTTCAGCGAAGACATTTAAAGCTTAAGGAACTATAACAAGATGGTACATGCAAATACTTAGGAATTAATGGAGGAGACGAAATATAACAATTCAATTATGAAGAAAAAAATCCGAAAATGATATTATAGGAGAGTGCGTTTGATACTAGAAATCGAACTAAATGGGGCCACTAAAATGAAGGCTATCAATTCCTTAGCTATACACGTACAGTTTCAACATTATTAAATGGAAGTTGAATGATATTAAAAGATTGGACACCAAGACGAGAAAAATGCTTATCCAAGTGAGGATGCACCAGCCGAAATCAGATGTTGATAGGTTGTATGTACCAAGAGTTTAGGAGGACGAGGTCTAATCTAACTTGAAATAATTCTAAAAATGACAATAATCTGATTGGAAGCATACCTCACAAAAACCTATGACCCTCTCCTACAAATAGTAAAACATCAACAAAGAAGCTGAACTCTTCAGGAAACAGTGTAATATAACTGAAACACTACCAACGAAAAACGAAGCGAATACCATCCACGCTAAACAAGTAAAACAGAAAGTAAAACAACTTACTCAAATGAAATTACAAAAAAAAAAAAAAAAAACTGGAAGGGCAAGGCGTTGCTTGGAAATTACCTACAAAGAATGAAAGAAGCAGATGTGGACCAACAGAAAACACATCGGTGGTTGAGGAGCATCGGGTTGAAAGCTGAGACAGAAGGTATAATTATTGCAACAAGATCATATCACAGACACATAATCAAGGATAGAACTAACTGGAAAGGTAGGATGAAACTGTCGACCACATTATCTCAGGATATCCGGAATTCGCAAAAAATGAATATACCACAAACACAACAAGGTAGCGACATATGTGCACTGGAAAATATGCAAGAAGCACAAAATCGAAACCACTGAAAGATGGTATGAGCACCAATCAGACACAGTTACCCACATTAACGATGTAACTATCCTCTGGGACATATCAATTCAAACTAACAGGGAAATAACAAACAGACTTTTATAATAAAGACAAGAAATTCAGGAAGTGTATGTTTATTGACATAACAGTTTCATCTGAGAGAAACACTTCCATAAAAATTACCGAGAAATTATCCAAATACAAGGACCTGGAGACAGAGATTAACAGAATGTGGGGAATGAAGACTGAGACTGTACCAATTGTAATCGGAGCTCTGGGCCTCACCAGAAAAGGAATGGACAATTTTACTAATAGTATCCCAGGTAACATCAACATACAAGTTGCTCAGAAGATCGCCCTACTAGAAACATCACATATACTAAGAAAAGTGCTGTTAGTTAAATGGCAATTCTCTTATAGGGCCTAATGGACCAGAGTTTGGAACCAGCTATACAGTGAACAAAGCAGGAAACATGGCATAAAGAAATAATAATAATAATAATAATAATAATAATAATAATAATAATAATAATAAAGCACAATACACCGGTTGAACCCCAAAATACTTAAAAAAGAAAGCAAAAACAAATGCAACTGACCAGATACAGAAACAATGGCAAGATAAACCACTTCATGGCCAATACTCTGTGAAAGTTTTATCCTTGCTGCACAGGACCAATGCTTGTTAACTAGGAATTATCAAGCACATATACTAAAATATTGTGTTAGCCCAAAATGCAGATTATGTGATAAATATCCAGAAACAATCGATCATCTTGTATCAGGTTGCACGATATTGGCACCCACTGAATATAAAACCCGGCATGACAGAGTGGGCCAATATCTGCACTGGAAATTTTGCAACTTCTACGGGAAGGAAACTGAAAGAAAATGTTATGAACACCACCCAGACCCGGTTACGGAGAGAGGAACTGTTACAATTCTATGGGTCTACACAATACACACAGACAGCACATTCATAGCCAACCGCCCAGACATTGTTATTAAAGACCACAAACAAAAAAAAAGTGCCTCCTTATTGATATGGCAGTCCCTGCAGACTGCAATGTATCTTTGAAGATATTCAAAAAGATGCCAAAAGACAAGGACCTTGAAATAGAAATCTCAAAAATGTGGCATATGGGAACATCAACAATCCCTGTTGTAGTTGGAGCCCTAGGATGTGTTGGAAAAGATTCCAGTAGATTAATTGAAGGGATTCCTGGAAGTCCATGCCTCAAAGAGATACAAAAATTGTTCTCACAAGTACAGCCCACACTTTATGGAGGGCTTTATCTATGTAATTTTTTTTTTCAGTGGAGAGTGTCATGATGCCATTTCTAAACTTAGGTCCCTGGGTGGGACCCGGAAAGAAATGTGTAAACGTCAGAAATCAAAGAAAATTAATAATAATAATAATAAGTCATCTTCACTAAAATTCCCGCTAACTCGGGCTGGAACAAATCAAAATTCTAGCAGTCAATCCTAAAGTAAACATTCCTTTCACTCACTTATTCATTTACTTACTCACTCGCACTCCCTCTCACTTTCTCCCCTTTTCTCTTTAGAAATACGTAATCTGTTTTGAGTTTATAAAGAGGTTCTGATTTTTTAAAAAATGAAAAGTGTCTGTGTTTATTTTCCCTTCGATGAATACAACGCTCCAATTAACGCCTGCGCATGCTCAGTAACGTGACGAATTCTCCATAGAACGTTCGAGAAGCAGAAGATTGATTCCCCACGTTCGCAAGCGACGTGGATGGCCAAAGGTGAAAATCAAGTCGATTCCTACAACATCAATTATCGGATTACGACATTACAAGACCCAGGCATCATTAATTATACTGCAACATAACATTATAGAATTAAAACACATTTTGGTCATTAATCAAATATCCAACCATTGATCGACGGCTAACGAGCCAATCGATCTGCAACGGGTACTCTACAAGCATGGCCTTGTGCAAAAATGGGTAAATACTTAGCGAGTGTTGTCGCAGATCGATTGTTAGCAAAGGTCGTAACGCAAACTATTTATTGGTGTATTGAACTTGATCTCAACATGGCACTTCCTGTTAATGTCTCGATACTCGTTACGAATTTCCATACCAATTTCCCATAGTACAAAAGACGTTTTTATTTTATATTTTTCACCGAAAATGATGGAATAAATTTGTAAGTTTTTATTTATTTATGTTATGATCAGAATTTGAGAGTTCACCATATTAGATGGCAACTGATCATCAAAAAAAGACAGAATGTTGTGGAGAGTCATGTTGGAAAAATTCAAGTCATATAAAACAAGAAGAATACATTAAAAACGTACATACGTATATTGTAATAAAAAAAAACTAAGACACACCTTTGAATATTAAGAAAAGTAATTTTGTATATTTGTTTTTACGGCTTATCAACCCTTTGCAGGTTATTTAATGTCAGAAAATATTTTACTATCTCTCTTTGTCGCAACATGGGGTAGTAAATAACATAGATAATTTTTAGCGCGTTTTTTGTATTTACACACATTAATTTGGAAAATCTGGCAAAAATAAAAATAATTATTGGATGTTAATGAAACTTTCAGAAACTATTCACAGATGATCGAAATTATTATAAATATGTTTTTTTTTTATTAAAGTCATGGCAGAAATATTTTTTTTTATATCTATTATCACCACCATAACAAATTTTATGAAAAACTCTAGAAATTCGAGACCATCGGTTTTAGTGATTACAATAGTTAAAAGCACAAGGCTTTGAAGAATGCAAATCATGTTTTTTTTTTATTTGGCCAACGTACCTGAAAATCAGCTATGAATTGTAACATACAAAACTCAATAAAACAAATATATTATTTAGTTTCAAATGCTTTTATTTGTTTTAATTTGTTTTTATGAATATGGACAATATTTTCTGAAGGCAAAAAATTTTTTCAATGAAAATTGAATTTTTAGTACAATTATTTCTTATTTCTTTAATTTTAAAAAGATTTTTAAAAAATTTTTTAAAATATTTTAACATTAGTTAAAAGCAACATCAACCTTTCAAAATGTCCGTGTGAAATTGTCATTGTCTAGCGCTTTGAAAATTGTATAAATTGGACCAGTCAGATTAGCCATGGTAATTAAGAAATGTAATTTTTGTGTTTATAGTCGGACAGTAATTATCAAGTACGGAAGACCAACCAGAATAGAATTTAGTTGCATTATTTGAGTTCAGCATTGTTCTCCGCTGTTAAGCCCTTTACTTTTGCGAAACACGTATGGAGAAGTTAATTTGAGTTTTCAATTTCAACTGAGAAGAGTACCTACAAGTAACAGTATCATCTTATGAAATTTAACTACTGCTAAACTTTAATTTATATGATCTTATTTTTATATTAATCTCAGTTATGACATTTTTCCATAAATGAAATATCAAAATTAATAATAAAATGAACGGAAATACAAATAACACAGTAAAATGTAATAAATGTACATAAAATTATAGTATTTTATGTACACTTCTGATAAAATTTCATAAGAAAGGTACCTAAATTAATTAGATACCTTTTTCTTATGAAATTTAATCTCACTATTAACAGTCTTATTTTTTAATTTCTTTATATTTTCCATAAAGCATCGTAAACGTAAAAATGAAAGCTAAGTACAAAAAATAAAAAATAAAAAATTAGAGCGCTGAAAGGTTTCCTTAAAAGTAACGAGGTAAATAATTTGTTCACTTAAATAATTTCACTTCCTTCCATCCGTAGAAAGAATTATCCGTAAGTTATCTAAACGTCATGAATGTGCCTTTCGTCAATCGTCAAGCGACGCGAAAGGTTATGACCTGCTTTGTTTTATTTTCAAATTACATTTTTTCGGCGCAGAAGCTAAGTTAAGCTTGGTTCAAAATATTTTAAATAAACAGTATAATTTCTGTTTTTATTAAAATCAGTTTTGAAAAAATGATAATTGATTTTTAAAAGAATATCAAAGTCAGATTTTAATCTTTTTTATCAAATCGAAAAAAATGATTGA
Source organism: Acanthosepion pharaonis (assembly GCA_903632075.3). NCBI lineage: Eukaryota > Metazoa > Mollusca > Cephalopoda > Sepiida > Sepiidae > Acanthosepion > Acanthosepion pharaonis. Next base: position 3,264,130 of record CAHIKZ030002323.1, on the reverse strand, counting down.
AAATGATTGATTATCTGTCCTTTTTTATGACCAAAAAAAAAACAATATTTATAACGAAAATTTCAGACGTGCTAGGAATGATTAAAAAATGTAAAAAAAAATACCCCAAAAATACTTTGATCTTTCCTCTTTAATAATAATATGAACATTAGACGATAAAATTTTGTTTTCGTCAAGTTCGGCTTTTTTTTCATCATGCTATGCTCTTTTGTTTACATTTTCGTGGGTGAGTTGTCCCCCTTACATTCTCACGATGTGTCTTAATCGTGTTTTCATCAGGGTCTTTCGTTGGCAAATGATTTTAAACAAACAATGAAAATGAGAAGAACGCCAAAACGGTATGGTTGGAACACGTCTAAAATCTTACGAAGATGTATATACGTAAAATTAAAATAAATTTACGATTAAAATAAATGCGTAAATAATGAATTAATGATAATGAACCAACCTGAGCAGTAAGATAGGAAAATAAGTTGCTCATATATCAAAAAATAAATTTAGCTATCGCGAAAAATTCTCCTTTTGTTTAGAAAGCGATGGTTTAAATAATTTGAGGCAGATGGCTTCCAAAATAGACAGATGATATTTGGACCTGCCTACGCATATAATTGAAAACGAGTCCATTGTGAAACGTTTTGAGCATGACTCATTTTCTAATAGGTGTTGCCCGATCGCCGAATCGTGAGCTGATTGCGAAACACGGGTGCGATTATCTAAATTTAATTTAATGTGTCTAGGTACATGTTGTCCGATTCTTGTTTCCAAACGAAGACATGTTCGCCCTATGTATTCAGCTTCGCACTGACATTTAAATCTATATATAATCGAACTTTTATTATGATAGGGTAAACGATCCTTGGAAAAAGACGGAAAAACAGTACGAGTACTAAAGACAACACGTACTTTGGCCGAAAAGAAGGTAGAAGAAACAACATATGAAACTTTATCAGTCAAAAGTTTACATTTTCTGCCCAGCCAAGGTAATTTCAGATAAATAGGGCAAAGACCTGGGCTAAATTTTGGGGGCATATTGAAATTCTCTATTTTCCGCTTTATTGTGCGGTCAACAATGTTGGCTGGAAAACCATTGTTGATGAGAATGTCTCGAATTTTGTTCAACTCTTGTTGAAGTGTGCTAGAGGAACAAATTAATAAAGCCCTATGAACTAAGGTTGTGGAATAATGTATTATTCCATCTACGACATTTTACGCGCGCGCGAGTTGCCTCCCTTTCTCCGACACTCGTGTGTGTGCGCGCGCGTTTTGACACCCCCCTTTCTCCCTCGTTCGGTCTAATACAGTAGTAACTGCTTTGGTCACCAACCAAGCGACTTGCTACTACTGTTTATGCAAATTAGATTTTTGAAATCTTGCCGCGAAAAATTTGTGACGTCAACGACAAACTGTTGTTTCAAAAAGTCAGTTGGTGTTCCAGACTCTGACCTGGGCAGACTGATTTTTAGCCATGTCAATATGCAAGGCAGACGGACGAAGGATATCTTACTATGCCAACACCAAATATTAATTCCTCGTCCCTTTTGGCTCGTCATTCATAATCATTTTTCCGAGACGATGCAAATACCAAATAATTAATTCTTCGTTCCTTTTGGCTGGTCATTCAAGACCCCTTTTCCGAGACGATGCAATACCAGATAATTTTTTCCTCGTCACTTTTGGCTCGTCATTCGGAATTTCTTTTACAAGACTATGAGAACACCAGATAATTAATTCCTCGTCCCTTTTTGGCTCGTCATTCAAAGCCCTCCTCCGAGATGATGCAAAACATCCAAAATATTAATTCCTCGACCCTTTGAGACTCGTCATTCAAAGTCCTACTCCGAGACGATGCAGAACATACAAAACAATCCGTCGTCCACTTTGGGTCTCGTCAGAAATCTGTTTTGAACCAGTACAAAAAAAAAAAAGAAAAAAAAATACGTACATAACATTCACTCACATTACCTAAACTCGCAGTGAGTATTTTTCCTTGTATGAATATTACCATGTACATTGACTTACTGGAACCTTTTTTCTTCAAGAACCTTTTCCCGCCTTTAGCCATCTTGCTTTTCCATTTTGGCCCGGAACTTTTTCATTGGTCCCTACCACGGGACAAATTACTTGTTTTTCCTGCATTTAATAAAAATTACTCTTGTTGAAACCCAGTCTTTTTCAGTCATTCCGAGGAGGCTATCTTGTTAATATATTTTAATTATGCACGTGTGGATTAACCACATTTCTTCGTTGTTCATTCACGCATTTTTACTTTGCTTGTAGGCTCGGTAGTTTAGTGTGGTGTCTGGCACAAGGCCACTTAGTATAATCCAGCACCGCACCCTACCGGGTCCGCAACAAGGTCTTAACCAGATTTATTTTTCTGGTATGGGGAACAAATGAGTTCCAATTAGTGTAAAGACCTGAAAAGGTTTCTTTACGAAACACACTAGTGATGAAAACATGAACATCTAAAAAGGATATAGAATTATTCATTTCTTCTTCCATAGTGAAGACCAAAGACGGGTGCAAGGAATTTAACGCTTCACAAAAGAGAGTGGCTTCCTCTATGTTATTAAACAGAGAAAAAGTATCATCAACATAACGTTGATAGATATAAGGTTTTTGATATTTCTCAAATAAAATGCTCTCATGATATCCGACAAAAATATTGGCCAAAAAGGAACCTAAAGGACTACCCATAGAAACGCCATCTAGTTGGGAGTACATAATTGGGAGTACTTATTTTCCTATCTTACTGCTCAGGTTGGTTCATTATCATTAATTCATAATTTACGCATTTATTTTAATCGTAAATTTATTTTAATTTTACGTATATACATCTTCGTAAGATTTTAGACGTGTTCCAACCATACCATTTTGGCGTTCTTCTCATTTTCATTGTTTGTTTAAAATCATTTGCCAACGAAAGACCCTGATGAAGCGTTGACCGAAAGGTACCTAGGTCCTGCAAAAAAAAAAAAAAAAAAAAAAAAAAATGGTCATACAAAAAAAAAAAGAAATTCATTTTCTTTAAATCGATATATATATATATATATATATATATATATATATATATATATATATATATATATATATAATGCGATGATAGCAAGACTCTTCAGTAAAAGCGAATTGAGTTCTTTGTCACTGTGTGTTTATCTAAAAATAAATACGCTAAAATTCCCCTTCATCCCTGCTTAGTGGCAGAATCTGCGACTGACAACAAATTAGCCGGGTTTCGATCCTAGCTAGAAGCAAACGGGTGTCTAGCCACACTGAAGAGCTGCGAAGTAGCCTGTCTGTGGATAACTATATATACAACAAGAATGAACAGTCAGAGTTCTTTTTACATTTATTTTTTTCAAAAAGTACTTTTTACACAGTAGAGCATAATATTATAATTATTTTTTAAAAATATGTTTTCATCACGACACAGAAATTTACTATGTTTCGAAACAAAAAACATTAATCTTAAATTAAGCTTAAAATTTGAAGCTATGCTGCATCGTTTGAAAATCGTTTCGAAACATGGTAATATCTGTGTAGCGATAAATACATATTAAAAAAAAAATTATAGTATATATATATATATATATATATATATATATGTGTGTGTGTTTGTGTGTGTGTGTGTGTGTGTGTGCGCGTGTGTGTGTGTCTGTGCGCGTGTGTGTGTAATTTCCAGTTATTTATACAAATTTTTAATTTATATTTTCTTTAAAAAAATCATGCAAATAATATGGACTGTTCTGGAATTGCTATATTCCAGTATTATATATATATATATATATATATATATATATATATATATATATATATATATATATGAAAAATTTTTGAAAAAACAAACAAAATCCTTAAATGTAGTTAAATGAAAGAAATGTCGACGTCTGACGTTTCGGTTTATTAAACCTTTTTCAAGACAATATTCATCAAAATACAATTCAGTTCAATATGACAAATACGATTTTCAGTTATCTGTTCTGAATAAGACTTGTGTTTTTATGTCCATCGTATTTGTCATATTGAACTGAATTGTATTTTGATGAATATTGTCTTGAAAAAGGTTTAATAAACCGAAACGTCAGACGTCGACATTTCTTTCATTTAACTACATTTAAGGATTTTTGTTTGTTTTTTCAAAATTTCTTCATTCTGTCGGATTTATATCCATTTACACTTGCTTATATATATATATATATACAAATTTAAATTATGTAACGGTTTTCAGTTGCTAAATAAGAGTTTAGCAGACTATTACTTTTCGTCGGAAGTGTATCTGTATCACCGCTCTGACTTCCTCAGGTTAACCATAGGTATGAGATAGAAGACAAAAAAAGGAAGTCGATTTTGACTGGCTGAACGATCGTGGGAATGATAGAGATATAGAAAGATTTTTCAGGGAGTTGTTCACGTCACTCAATGTAGATCTGTTGACTTTCGGGTCTAGAAACTACTCCACAGTTGAGAGAGAGAGAGAGAGAGAGAGAAAGCGATCCCACTGGCGAGTTAGATGTTGTATATGTCGACGTTAATAAGCAAGCTAAGTTAAAATTCCCTGTGTTGAAGTTATTTCATCTGTGAACCAAAACAACTCGCGCTCACCGGCGGAAAGAGAAGAATGCAACTTTATTATCGAGCTATACAACATTGTATTAATTGACGCAGTGAGTAAGACCTCCCAACATGAGGGGGCTACGCAACACAGTCAGCACCTGAGTTGTACCACCCGTGAGGAATATATATATATATATATATATATATATATATATATATATATATAACCTTGTGCAATATAATATATATATATATATATATATATATATATATATATATATAACCTTGTGCATATTAATTGAAACAAAACAAATAATTCCGTTATTATTTACTTTTTATTGCACTTTTCCAATGAAACATGATACAGTGCACATGTTAGTACTTCGTATGTCGATTTCACGATGTTGTTTCTTGTTGATTGACCACGGATTCTCGGTTGGATTTAAATCAGGAGAATTTCTGGGACAGTGTAGTACTTTCATTTGCTCACTGGTAAAGCTTACCAGTGTATTTGTGCAGCATTAGAATTTTCGTATGCTTACTTGGAGTAGCGTCCATCGTAGACAATGGTCGTAGGACAACTAATCAACAGTCGAGACAATAGTGTCTGTGCCTGATAAATATCTGATGCAATCACGGATGACACAGTATTTTTCAAGGCCAAATAAATATCATCATAGTCTCTGAAAATATATTCATATTACTGCACACCACTGCAAATGACCTAATCTGAAGAAAAAATAAAAATCGATTACATCTTGTCATTCCAGTGGTTCTAAAACCGACTGTATGTTGAAAGAAAGAAAACTAAATTGGTTGTTTCAATTAAAATCCACAAGGGTGTGTATATATCGGAAGCCTGCATGAATTTGTATTCATGTGATTTGTGTTTCTAGAATTAAAGAAGATATAACTGCCAATACTATAAACAGATGTTCAAACCCATTCTCTTCATAAAAAAAAACTTTCATAAGAAAATAAAAGCCTTGAAACTATGGCCGCAGTTGTTTTTTGTTCTCATGATAAACTGGATTCAGGTCTTTTAAGCACTTCCTTTCGTGTATCGTTGGATTAAAAACGATCAATCGCCATTTTGTCAATGACACATCTGGAAATTCTCATAAAGACTTTTAGTTGGATTTAATCCGGTTTCGAATCATTTAAAAACTTTATCTTTTAAGCAGACAAGTGCGTATGAACTCACAGAGACACGCACGCACGCAGACACACATACACATACAAATGAGAGATACAACGGTCGCTCTGAAAGTAATGCTCCCCATTTTATTATGTTCGCTGCAATGTAAAAAAAAGCAGAAGTCAGTGATACAATAGTAGTGGTTGAAACTTCCAACTACTAACCTATAATATTTTTTGCCTTGTTACACTTTGTAATCTGGCAAAATGGCGCTTGACATGAAAACGGAACGAAACAAAAGTGAATCATTGAATTCCTACATGCGGAAAAAGTAGCACCTACTGCATCTAGCTAGTTCATCAATAACACGGTGAGACCTAATTGCCAATCGAGTAGCACGCTTAAATTCATGCAGTCGACGCGTCAAAGAGGAAAACTCCTCAGAACAATTGCCCTGAAAATCTAGAAATATAAAAGGTTGAGGGAAAGTGGCTGATGTCGAGATGCTAGGTAAGGACCGATTATATCACAGAGCCTTCTTTGGATTCTGTCAAAAATATCAAGCTGTATAGTAAGAGAACCAGGCCAGATATGGCAGCAATTCTCAATGTACAGATGAATGGCAGATTTATAAATATGGAAGATGGGATCTGATAAGAAAAATTGATTGGAAGGACACAGTGAACTAACTTTCCTCGCAGTAGACCTAGCATGTCAGTGGAAAACGTGAATTCAAGAATGCACAATGACTTACTTTTCTGGAGGTTAGAATCAGCCATACCGATGGAAAGCTGAAAAGATTCTCTATGGTGAAAGCATTTGTTCCTTGTTCCAGTTAAACGCTGCTTGGGGTCATTTTTGAGAGCATTATGTTTTATAGATTACGTAAAAGCATTTGACAAGATACGGCACATTTGACACGCGATGTGTTTAAATATAAAATATTTTTATTTTCGTGTTTTTACAACCAGATTTTTCTCAGCGTGTTTGAGTGTTAATGTACTTGTGCTAAATTTTCTTTATTTATAGTTGTTTGTTTAGAAGAAAACTAATGTGATTTCTTCACGTGCATGTGTGAGAAAAAAAGAATCAAGTGGGAAAGTGAAGAGGAAAATGTTTCACGTAACTTGCTGAAGAAGTAGGGGAATCTCTTTTAAGCCGTGCCTTCGTAAACTATTGCTGTATGTTACCGTTCCTTTTCTTACTGGCTTGTCTGGTCTAGAAACTTTGCTTATATACTCTTCAAAGGGATCACAAAGCCTCTTTCTTATTGTCGGCGGCAGTTCAACCCATTGTTTGGAAAATGTTAAATATTTATTTTCAAAATATTAATTTATTAACTGGAAGAAAATTCACGAATCCTCCTACATAGAAACCATTTTTTTCATTTGATGTTTGACTGTCTTGGTGTTTATTTCCATCTTTGCTCCACAGACAGATCTTGGATAAATCTTGGAAATTTATTTGATAGTGGGTAAAAGAGTTAGTTGAATCCAGTGACTTGACCCAAAGAGTTCAATACCTGGCTACAGCAAAGGTGGACAAAAAACTTGGAGAGTTGAGTTAAAGGGAGATAACTGATACTGAGACATCCGGAAGAGACATGGCACGTGGAACTAGAAAAATTTACCCAGGTAGACGAAATAAAGTGTTCAGTTCGAAATTTTAATCACCTGAATAACAACGACCAAAACGTCGTGAATATGGCAACAAAGATGAGGACAACAGTCCGAACAATGTAAATAATGTAAATAATTACAATACAGAAAATATAAGAAATATAGAAAGATATTGAAAGTGTAAGTGTCACGTAGCTTGATGAGGAAGACGAGTGACTGAGAAAGGGTATTTCTTGTAAGCCCTAGTATCGTGAATCTGTTGTCGCATATTGCCACTCCTTCTCCTTACTGGCTTATCTGCTGCTCTGGTGATTTTGTTTATATTTATTTTATTATTCAGAACGATCACAAAGCATGTTTTTTTTTGTTTTTTTTTTTATTATTATCGGTGGGAACACGACCCATTGGTTGAAAAATGTCAAATATTTATTTTCAAGGCATTAATTTATTAGCCAGAAAGATGCATGTATCCTTCGATATAGAAACCATTTTTTGTCATTTTGTATTCGACTGTTTTGCTGTTTATTTCCGTTTTCGTTTCATAAAATCAAAGAAAACTCTACATTAAAAAAAACTAAACGCATGGTCAAGTAATCAAGTATTATATAAAGCTTGAAAAACGACTGGATGGAAAATATACAAATCTGCTTAGAAAAATCGAGAACATCAGTTGGAGCAACACTTAACACAATTTACACGAAAATGAAGCCATTGTCTCTTTTCAGCTGAAACAGAAACGATTACAGTTTGCTGGCCACTGTCACCGAGCCAACAGGAAACTCGTCACATCCTTACACCTATGGCATCCTTCTAGAAGTGTCTTCACACGAAAATTGACTTTCCACACATCACAGCAAGGGACTCAGGGTTAGACATTAGGAATCTGAGAACAGCAATACAGGACCGAACAATGTGGAAAGGGATTGTCAATCGAGTTTCGACCAACCAGAGGGAGGTCGAAGGATGATAATGATGATGATGACACTTGTCTATAATTCTGAGATGAGGTATCATGTACAGTATTTACATTATTCGGATTATTCTCCTCATCTATGTAGCCTTATTCATCACAATGTTTCGACCGTTGTACGCTCCGGCCTTCTTCGGGTGGTTGAAGAACACCTTAAGGACACATGGCACAGTGGAGAAAGGCTTTGGTTAAATTCAGTGACCGGACCCAAAGAGTTGTGAGTTCAGTACCCGGTTAAGGCGGTGGAGAACTTGAAGAGGGGAATTAACAAGAGATAACTGATAACTAACATCTATTAGACATGTCACGTGGAACATTCTACCCAGCGAGCGAAATAAAGGGTTCAGATCGACATTCCAACCAACTGAAAAAGGCCGGAGCGTACAACGGTCAGAGCGTTGTGATAAATATGGCAACAAAAATGAGGACAATAGTCCGAATAATGTAAATAGTGTACATTATACCTCATCTCAGAAATATAGACAGATACTGAAAGGCCGAAACGTTGTAATAAATATGGTGACAAAGATGAGGACAATAGTCGGAATAATGTAAATAGTGTATATAATACCTCTTCTCAGAAATATAGACAGATACTGAAAGGCCGAAACGTCGTAATAAATATGGCGACAAAGATGAGGACAATAGTCCGAATAATGTAAATAGTGATGATGATGATGATGATGATATAAAATGAAGACGAATAGAGAAATTGTAGCAAAGGCTAAATCATGCAAATTGCTTATCCTTAATTTAATCCTAAGGCACCCATTTTCTACTTTAAATTCACCCAGCCGTATTATAGCAAATATTTGTTATAAATGAGGAGGGGGGTGTCACCGACGTTTCTTGCGATGCCTCAGTGATTTTTTTTTTTTTTGTTTTTTTAGTTTTTATCTGAAAAATTATCTGACTTTTGCCGCCAGTTCTTTATTACTGAATGATGATTTAACGATCCCAACCAAAATCACCTGCAGCGAATTTTTGGAAATAAAAAAATAAAAAGACGCATGCAGAATTACAAAGCTGACTCCGGTTCCCAAGTTCCTTTCAATATTGTGGCTGGTTTCACCCTACGAAGATGAATTACATGAAGGTCTGCTTCTTTACCATATAAAAATGTTAATAATCAAAATAAGAAAATATATATGCTAAAAAAACAAAACATTCATGCAAATACCTGGAAAAAGAAAAGAGGACTTTTAAATGATGTGTGCTTAAACTTATGGAATAAGCCGAAAAATCGATTTCCTAAGTATAAAGTAAAAACAAACATTTATTTTGTTCCAACTTAATATATACATCTCAACCTTATTCTAGTGCAGAACATAGAAAACAAATAATTTCATTTTTCCAAAGACTGGGTTTGCATTTAAGGGAAGTAACTCAAAATTATTTTATAAATTCTAGAGTGCTCTCCCTTGTCATATGTCTGACATTTATTTAAAGATGAAAATATATTTTTATTAACTTTTTTTATTTTTTATCAGAAAATTCATATCTATCTATCTATCTATCTATCTATCTATCTATCTATCTATCTGTCTCAGCCTTTTCTCTCTCATGCTCTCTCTCTCTCTCTCTCTCTTGAATCATCTATCTCCCTCTGTTCTTTCTATGTGTATATCTATCTATCTATCTATCTATCTATCTATCTATCTATCTATCTATCTGAGCGCGTGTGTGTGTGTCTGTATGTATATCTAACTATTTATTTTTGCGTCTATGTGTCTGTCTTAAATTCGGTGATTGTACAGGAACTTGTGTTTCAATGTGATATGATATCTATCTATCTATCTATCTATCTATCTATCTATCTATCTATCTATCTATCTATGTGTTTGTGTCTGTCTATCTATCTGTCGATCAATCTATTTATCTATGTGTGTGTGTGTGTGTGTGTGTGTGTGTGTGTGTGTGTGTGTGTGTGTGTGTGTATCTATCTATTTATTTTTGTGTCTGTCTATCTTGAATTCGGTGATTATACGGGAATCTGTGATTTAACGTGATTTCGCCGTAAATCTATCTAATGTGTAAACCAGGATAAGGGTTTAAAGATAACAATTGTCAGGTAGCCAGTTTTTTTTAAGTAGTAATCTGTATTAAATATGTTGACATTAACAGTTTTTTTAAGTTGTAATCAGTATTAAATATGTTGACATTAAAAAGATACACTTATTTTTATGCGACGCCTTTTAAACAATAAATGATATTTATTAATAAATTCAACTGAACTATTTAACCCGAGTAGAATAAATTGAAGCTGAAAGATAACTTTGAGATTTTTATTCTTTTTGTTTACTATCTATCAATTTAGCTACATAGAGAAATAGCTAGATAGATGATTCCTAGTAAAGCAAATGATGAACTTGACAATCACCAATGCGAAATTGTGAGAATGAATTCTGTCATGTTGCACTAGAATTAGCATATCTAAATCACGGAATTGTATTTCCATTTAAAAAAAATGATTTATAACAGCGTAAATATTTAGTCATCGTCACAATTAATAAGTGTAAAGTAAAGCCACTAAGACACAAGAGGTTTATTAGGTGTGAAAGAATTGAAACATTACTAAGAATCGATAACGAGAGAACATTAATCAGGAGGACAGTAGATAACGATTGACATTGCATTTAATTTTTTGAAGATCAAAGTTGGATGAAAAGTTGGGAGCCGGAAGAGAGTTCCACAATTGAGAAGTGCAAGAAAAGAAACTGTCAGCGTAGAACGCTAGAATGGATGATGGCTCAGGTTTGGAAATCTGAGAACAGAGTTCTAATTCCAGTCAAGTTCATTATATTCATTTACGTGTAAATACTCTTAGGAAATCTGTGGTTATTTTCTAATGTTTTTCCACGCCCACTTTTTATTCGCCTGCGATTGGCTAATAAATCACATATTTTAGTGCAAGATTAAGTTTTCCCGCGTTGCCGTGGGAGCCTACCCTTTTTCCATAAAAGAGGCGACTTTTTCACAAGTCGTCAGTAAGATCCAATAAAATTCATCTGTCCATACAAGTCCACGATCTTACTCGTCACATTTCAAACACGCACACAGAATTTCGTACTATAAACTTACATTTCTCTCAGTGACTTAGCCAAGCTCAATCAACCAGTTGATTTCGAACCTTCTATAGCACAACATATTTTTGATCAATTGTATTCTTAACTAACAGACCTTTGTTCTAATATTGATTCCTGAACATTTTTCTCTCAAAAAGAACTTTCTTCAAACAATCAATTACAAACCAAAATACAATTAAAGGGGAACTTTGCTTTTGTATGTTATTTTAATATATACTTGTTGATTCACAGTTTGGAGTTTTTGTTGTTTACTTGAATCCCGGACGTTGAAAGTATAATAATATAAATAGTATTGGTCTATCTACAAACGGACATCTTTACAATTGGTAACCCCAATGTTCCAAAAATAAATCTTTCAACCAATAGGCCCTTACAGATCTTCCGATTCAGTCGTAATTCTTCTAGCAAGACAAGTTTACACTACGTCGAAATGTCCATACTCTCGGTAAAAGTATGAACCTACCTTTTCTCCTCCCTACCTATGGGTTAATTAGTAAATCATTATCTTCAAAAAATCTTACGATCTAAAAATATAATATAAATAATATAAGAAAATATTAAATGTTCATTGGAAGAAAGAAATATTCAAATTATTTCCATCTAACATTATATTAAACACTTTGCCTAAATCCATTTCATATTTTAACGGCTTCGGAATATCAAGTGCTGTAAGTTTAGAGGTGCAGATGGTGTAATGGATGACGGCTCGGAATTGGAAATCGGAGAGCAGTGTTCAAATTCCAGTCGGGTTCGTTATATTTATCTTATGCGCAAATATATTTGGTATGAATCCACTTCTTCCTACTCCAGCTATGGGTTAATCAGTAGAACTTGCATCAGTAGAAATTATTATTATTTCAAAACAAATTACAGTGTAAAAAATATTTTCTGCCTTTAAATAATAGGCAAAAGGTTGATAAGCCGTAAAAAACAAATTAATCAATTTGTATGCGCTGTTCGATCCCAAAATATGATAATATCGCCTACATACGCACATATACATTTCCTCATTGGAAAATCTTTGAAATGTTACTGCCATATTTCTTGATACAAAAGATGTCTAATTCAAACAGAAATGGTTTCTTACTGTTATTTAGGCACACCCTCAGGAAATACTGTTATTAGTGTATAAGTTGAATTTACGCCTATTCTTGAAAAACAGCGACGGCTGGCAGGTAGAAGGGTAAATGAATTGATATTATGCATAGGATATCGATCCAATTTGATTCCTCGTTGATGCTTCTTATGTTGTCTGGACCAAGAATGACGCGTTCTTTGCGTTATTGACCTAAACATTAGCATCTCTGTATATTTTTGGTCAGGGTTCTTTACAACATAGTCGGAACCCGTTTTGTTTTCGGAGCCATTCATTTTTTTAAAAAATATATCTCAATAGGTGCAACGGGGAGGCACTGTGGAGTAATGGATAGTGGTTAAATTGGAGGAATCGGAGAGCCAAGTTCGAATTCAAGTCGATTTACATTACATTCACTTACGTGCTAATACCATTGGGAAAGATATGAATTTTCTTCTTCTCTCCCAGCTACGGATAAATAACAGGACAGACCGGGTTCTATAGCCTTGGATAGCAACTGGTCTACGGCAGAAAGAAATAGCACCCTACTGCGGGAAAAATTTGTTTCGTTAGTCATGTATCGAAAGATGTATGATCGCCTAAGCGTGTATCACGCATGGCACATATCAGACTGAGGTGTAACGACATATGTTCTATTTTTACATCGACTATAGTTGAAGGCAGTGCTTGTTGAAATGTATGTTGTACACTTTCTTATAGACTACTGTTAGTGACCAATTGAGTGTCACAAACTTCAGTTTGAGCAGTGACATTACATTGCACGGTTCAATATGAAATGCTTCTAAAGAACTGTAATTAAATAATCCTATATCTTCAGAGACTTGGGCTTTAGTAGGCATAAGTATACGAAACCCATTTTAAACTAAAATATATACTCTTACTCTAACGTATGGAAAATTTTTAAAAGTCCTTCTCCACTCATATTATAAATCCAAACTCCTAAATTAAAGATACATTTTGAGAAAGAAATTTTATAAAGCATTGAAATGTTAGTATCACATTTCTTTACACAAAAACAGTTTGAAAATTGTTCTGACTGCTGTTTTCAGAACATCATCAAGTTATTATGTTGTATAAGCTAAAGTCAAATTTATTTTTAAAAAACCGTTTGCTGGCAAACTCAGAAGTAAATAAAATGATAATATGTATAGAATATCGATCACTTTTTGATTCCATATTGATGACTCCTGTTTTATCTGGACCAAGGATTACTCGTTCTTGGCGTAAAAAAATGTAATCTTTGCATATTTAAGTCGTCAATGGTTAAGTCGTCAATGATATATATTTTTATGGTATATGTTTGTTAGTTTGATGGCATTTTTTCTTGTAAATAAATTGATGAGCATCTTGCAATTGCAGTTGTCTTCATAAGTTTGTCCAATATTTCAGGCTCTGTTTTTTCATCAGCTGACAAAATGGCTGTTTTTTTTTTAATTCATCATACTTTTGAGAATCTATTAATGAAGATGTCAATATAGCAACAACTTCAGCTGATATAATTGCAATGACGGAGGAATATGTTTTTATTGAAGCGTCATTGCCTGTCAGATAAAATGGTGCGTCTAGTATCGAAAGCAAACCATTCTCTGTCGTCTTCAGATTTAATTACAATATTTATAATTCTCTATATAACTAATTAGCAACGTCATTATAAAAGGGAGACTTTATAAGAAATCTATCCTTTCCCATAATTGTGGATTGACGGACATCTTAAAAGGAATTAAATGATTTAAATTCAAGTTTACATTGTCAGCGTTCGTAAAACAACTTCATTTCAATATAGGACAACCATCGATATGTTATTTTATAATTTAAAAAAATATGAATATTCATCACATGATAACCCAGCCTAAATTGTTTCAATTAAAACACCAGATATATTTGGTTCTCGAATAAAAAAGAAAGTAGGAAAATGTCCTCTTTTGGCCTGGAAATGGTGAGGACTTATATAAATGGAAGGGTTGGTTAGTCTCGCTAGTTCAGTTCACTTGCAGATAATTTCGCTATCACGGAAAAGATCAAACAACTGGCCCTGACTCCTGACGATAAATCTTCGCGAAAGTCCTTTCACTGACTCGCCGGTAAAACTTTCATTTCTATCTTTTAATATTTGTGACCAAAATATGACTTGGCTTTCTGCTGGAGACAATATTTCTTCTTTAATTTTTTCTCTTGTTTGATTTAATACTTAAATTCCCCCTAGACTGAATCAATATTGTTTTAAATGTTTAATTGTAATATATTTTTATTTTTTACTTTTGTAAATAAATTATTTTTATTATTACAAAACGCTAGCCTTGATAGTATTTCTTTATTCTTCTTTTCTTTCACCTTCTCTCTCTCTCTTTATCTATCTATCTATCTATCTATCTATCTATCTATCTATCTATCTATCTATCTATCTATCTACCTCTTTCTCTCTCTCTCTTTCTTCTTCTTCTTCGTCTTCTTCTTCTTCTTCTTCTCTTCTTATTCTTCTTCTTCTTCTTCTTGTCGCAACCGTGACAAAATGTGGATTCGTCCTAAGCTTTGAGTGGAGCACAGAAAACGAAGAGAGATGCAGAGGAGAAAGAGAAAATAAAAAAAACTTCCAAAATTAACAATGTGGCTGAAATACAGATGCAACAGCAGCCATTCATACCATTCCTTCAGATATAATTATCTACATCAGCATCCACTTCTATAATGTCAGCCAGTAGTACTGTTCCTTCAGATAGAGCATCCATATTTATATTCATTCCTGTTACCAATCATCCAGTTTCAGTAGACACACTATCATTGCCTGTTGCTGCTGCCAGTGACATTTTACAAAAGGAAATACGCGTATCTGTAAAAGTAAAGGAGTTTACATTTCCAACAGACAGATCCGAGTCTATGGAACATTAATGATACTAACAGAATAGATTACGGGATTCATAGTGAGCCTTCATCATGTCAGAATCAGGATAGGAACATTTCAAATTTACGCAGAGTTGTATAAAACAGCTGGAGTAGAGAATGTGAAGGCAAGGTATTTATCAAACAATCTGTTCAAATGTGAACTGCAGAATGGCGAGCGTTTAAAACGTGAATGAATGCTGTAGTCGCCATGTCAATGTCGTTTGTACTGCTTTGTATGTCGCCTATTGTCCAGCAAAGAATCTCCCTTTGTTACATTGGGTTTCAATGACTGAAAGCACAGCAAGGTTAACGTAGAACATGAAAATGGAGAAGAACATCAAAAGTGCATGACAACATATTTGATAAGAGATGAAGAAACTAGAAATGTAGATTCTTTATCGCTCAGAGAAGGAATATTGGCATAAAGTGTGGTTTCTGTTAAATTCACTTTCTTGTCTTCAGAGGTTTGCCATTTAGTAGAAAAAATCAGATTATTGTGTCAATAAAAAATGACAACTGTTTAGGTATACTAGAGATGCTGAGTGAATTTTATCCTTTCTTGTATGGTAATCCTGGTAAATGGTATCTGCCATACTTATCTGCAAATATTTATGAGGAATTGATTGAGTTCATACGACAGCAGGTTCTTGGTACCATTCTTGAAGAAGTAAAGAAGTAGTAAAAGTATATTCAATAAGTGTAGATTCCACTCCAGACTTCTCACCCAGAGATCAACTGATACTTACATTTCCATACTTCCGGCCTTGTGTCACAACATTACACATTTTAGTTTACAGGAGAAAAGGATAAACAAACTGACTGATAAAATAAGGAAAATTGGTTTGAAAATAATTTTTGTAAACGGACGTTCGTTAGACACATGACCCAGTGGATAAAAGCGTTGGTTAGATCCAGGGATTTGACCCAATGTGTTGGGAACAAAAACTTGGGGAGTTGACTTAATTGGATATTACTGCGGCACGCGGAAGAGACATGGCACTAGAGGCGTAGAAATAGATCAATGGTTCCCAACCTTTGGGGACGATGGCCCACTTTGGTATTTCTGAAATTCCGGTGCCCCCGCCCTGTAATATTTAATTCTTACATATTCAACGTTTCACTGCAAATCACGTGGTGGAAGCTTAGAAAGCCATTAATTTGGTCTCTAAACAAACCTCCAAATACCATGGCGTCTAAAGAGAAAAATTAAAAAGACATTTAAATATATATAGTTTCAAAACATATAATAGTGAACTGAAAGGCAGAAATATAAAATATTTGAATGAAAATTTATTCTGTAAAATACTTTGATCATTTGAATCATGAAATAATAATGCAAAATGATATTTGGGCTCACAAGAAAAGAATTCATTGTTAATAACTTATTCTCGAATTGCCTTCTTATTTTTAGGTATAGTAAGCCGAAGGGTGCATATCCTACGCATGTCCCATCAAAATATTACCATGCCCTACCGGTAGGGCAGGCGGTCCACATTGAGAATCATTGAACTAGGTCAATCTACTCCGGTGGACGAAATAAATGGTTCAATTCGAAATTCCAATCACCTGAAAAAGGCCAGAACGTACAACGGCCGAAATGTGAATATGGTAATAAAGATGAGGACAGCAGTCCGAACAGCGTAAATAATTACAATACCTCATCTCCGAAATACAGACGGATATTCATTAGACATTCTTCAAAATATTGAATTTTTATCATTCTAGAAGTAGAATCCTCTTCAGAGTAATGATACACTGTGAAAACGACCCAGAATTGTACAGATTTATCTGAAAATCTATTTTCGTCATTGATATATATGGATTTATTTATATATTTTTGTTCATCATAAGACCCTTGACGACTTCAATCGTCACGCAGAGGTACCTAAGGGTAGAAGATACAGACAAGCTCCCCCGAGATGATTTATTGACAGTGGCTCATGGGAGATCAAGCATTGTCATATCAGCCCCCTCTTTGATGTTTTCTGACCAACGCTTGCGTTGCCTTCTCCGCTTGCATCCACCTTCAACGGTGCCTTGCATGAAACACTTGCAGAGGCTGTCATGCCATCTCCCAATGCTTCATGATTGTTGTAGAGTAGTTTTCACAATGGAGGCTTGTATTTCACTGTCGGTCCTAAATTAGGTTCGACGTACAAAACGTTAGGAACTTGAAAATAATAGTTAATGACGCAGCAATCTAGTTGTGGTGGTTGATACTGCAATGTCCGACATCGACTGACTCACTCAACTCACTGAGCCCCCTGGCGACTGCTACTACTACTACTTATTATATCTGGGAGAGTCTATTAACAATAGAATAGGTATGTTCCGGTATAACAATGATGAAGAGGAGAGATTTCTGTCGGCTCACAAGACCTTTGACCTTGCTTTGTACATCGACATTGGTGTTTGTGCTCCCAATACGGAAGATGCTTTTGTTATCGTATGCTTGCATATTTTTCGTTTCTCAACATGAAGTGTCCACGTCTCACACCCGCAGAGGAACATGGATACAACCAGCGATTTGTAGAGCTTAACTGTTTATAAAAGCTAACGTCGATCTTCCAATATCATCCTTTCCAGTCTGGCCATTGCCGCTGTAGTTATGGCTGTGGCTATCGTGTGCGGATTTCTGCGTGAAACTTTAATGTAAAATTTTGTTTTTTTATTAAAAATGAAGCACTACTTTAATTTTTTTTTCTTTAAAAATCAAAAATATTTTCAGGGAAAATTTATTCCGCCATACAACTAATTATTTAAAATATTTTCTTAAAACTAAACACAAAAATATATATTCCCGCTGTACGTGTGGAAGTCCTTGACAAAATCCAGACACGAATATGCAAGATGATAGGTCCTGATCTGGCATCTAGTCTACAATCGCTATCCCACAGACGTGCTGTGGCCTCCGTCTGTCTCTTCTACAAATATTTTCACGTTAACTGTTTCGACGAGATACTTTCGCTGGTTCCCGCTCTACATGAATTTGAACGAGCTACAAGGCTGGTATCTTGGTCCCACCCTTTCACTGCCAAACGTTTAAATGTAACCCTCTCACCTTCTCAAACAGCTTCTTCTCCTGCACTTCCTGTGTGTGAAACTCCCTTCCTCTTACTTGCTTCTCAGATGACGATAATTTTCAAATATTCAAGTGTGATGTCAATCAACATCTGACACTCTAAGCTTGTTCCCCATCCTCCTTTGTATTCTTTCGTCAAACACGTCTTTTTACTCTTGTTCTCAATCCTCTGTAACCTCTTCCATGCTAGTGGCACTCCCGCGTTGCTTGGAGTGAATTACCTTAAAAAAATATCAATTTGATTTTTATTAAAAAAAAAAAATAATTGAAAAAGTCTAATAATTTATATCAAAATTATATTCAATAATGAATTCTGAACGTGTCTTGTCGATGGCGATGCTATTAAGACTTTCTTTCGGAGCCGTTCAAGTATATAATGAAGGAAACACCGATGAATAGAAGCAAATTTGCGCTTTTATGGAATGGAAGTCGCATTAAAAGTAAATCTTGATACCTCTTCTTTTATTGTTCTCACTCTTTGATAATGTTTTTATTTTTCTAAGTCTTTCACACTCAGTAGCCTCCTTTGTGTCTTAGTGGCTTTCTTGCCTTGCTTGGTGTGACGTAATTTCTGAAGTGTTTGGGTGGGGGTATGGATGCTAAGCCAACCATCCAATATTTAAAAACAAATATTTTTTAAATAATTATTTATTTAATTACTCTACTCTCTTGTTTTTAAGCAAATAAAATCGATTTACCGAAGTTAAAGTTAAGTTCTTTTATCTTCTTTTCAATTTATTATTTTAATAAAAAAAAGTCGTAAATAAATTAAGTTTTACATAATTATTTCTTTTTAAAAGAGCAAAAAAACTATATAGCATCATTTCTTTCCAATTTTTCTTGAAGAACTTCATTCATTTAAAATTTTCAACAAAAAATAGCAATTAACACAAATTGCATTTTGTTTAAAGAAAGTAAAACTAAATGAGAATTACTTCCTTTTTACAAAAAGCAACATGTCCAAAAAGTCATACAAGAATTTGTTTGAAAAGACAACAAAAACCATTATGTTTTTAGATTATTGTTTCTTTAATGTTTTCTATAAACATTTGTTACTATCTGCGCGGTAAATAAATAATAATAAATAAATAAACACTACCAATGCTGCCGTAAAAGCACAAGACTCAGCCTATTAAATTAACTAAATTTTAAATTATTCTTTGTTTTTCAAAGTCAAATAAAATTTGAAATTTAAACATCTTTCTTGAAGCTTTTATTTTCGTTTTAATTCCAAGTTAACGGATTGCATTTAATATTTCCAACAAGCAAAATACTTTGCTGTATTTCAAAACAAATTTAAATTGACTGGATGGAGTTTTCGTTTTCAAATTACTGAAATTATTGATTTTAGCGTCAGTTTTAGCCACCAACATCAGAATGTAATTCTCTTTATTAAAAAAAAAAACATTTCAGTAACAATATATACTTTTCTGAAATCTTATTTGAAGAATATTAGCTGATTTAAAGTTTAATTAATCTGATTGTAAACAAATATTACTGATTTTAAGTTTGAAATATCGCAGAAATGTATTTTTTTAACACGGCGATATGTGTTTATTAATGGTGTTCATATGTTGACAGCTTGAATGTCAGATGGGAGTTTATGTAATTTTTTTTTACGGTGGAAATATCTGTAAAAATTAATGGAACAATATACGATACGATTATATATATATAGATCGATAGTTACGATCAATGTAATCAATATAGACAAATAGAAACAAGTTTATATATATATATATATATATATATATATATATATATATATATGCGCGGTACTTAGTGTAAAGTGCTCAAAATCCGTTAGATAGATAGATAGATAGATAGATAGATAGATAGATAGATAGATAGATAGATTAGAGTAAAATGAAATAGGCAGAGATAGATAGATAGATAGATATAGATAGATAGATAGATAGATAGATAGGTATTTATAGAGAGAGATAGTCGGACAGATAGATATATTGAGATGAACAGACTTAATAGATAGATAGATAGATAGATAGATAGATAGATAGATAGATAGATAGGAAGGAAGGAAGGAAGGAAATCAGAAAGAAACATCTCTGTGATGAATATATGGTCGAGGTCAATCAGTAAAAAAACCGTTCTGCCAAAGTTGCAATTTTTTCTACGTTTTCAATTACGCTCTTTGGAAAAACGATTTTTTTGTTGGCCTTTTTCTCATTTTTTTTTTTTTTTTTTGCTTTGTTTCTTTTGGTTAATCCAACTGGTCATCCTCTGTGAATTGTCCGTCTTTATAGAAGAAGGAAACTTCTGAAGTGGTCATGGGTGGGGTTCATTTGTCTGATGTCTATCTTTCGTTCATCACAGACACATTGCCTCCATCAGCCTCGCCATGACAGCTTTTACTTTTCCCTCTCAAAACATTTTTTCCTTTTTTTTTTCACTTCTCGTTTAGTGCTTTGACCTTCGTCTCTTACAAAGTACAAAACGAAAGTAGTGTATATATATATATATATATATATATATATATATATATATATATATATTGTTAGAATATATCGTATATTGGATTTTGAATTGATTAATTTCATTAACGCTAACAGAAGGTTGATTTTTTTTTCTACTGGAGATTCTATTTCAGTTTACTATTTACTTGGTACATTTTGATTTGACGTCCATTTCAGGAGATAAGAACAAATGCTGGTTCGGGTGTATTACCAAATGGGAAATTTTTAATCTTAGTGCCTGCAAAGAAAAAAAACTGTGTCAAAAGGACCGGTTTTCTGTTGACACCGCTATTACTTTAAACTACCAACACTCCCTCGGTAATGTTTATTTACACGATTTTGAAACATTAATGAACCAGGTACCTATTTGCCATGTTATAAAGATTTATTATTTATGATTTTATAAAGAAAGTAATTTGAAAATACCGTACGTACTCGTGTAACGCCCGATCTCGCGTATCTTGCTACGCCAAAATTTTCACTAATAGAAAGTGATTTCATCATGTATCTTGTGTCTCATGCAAATTTTTGAGAGACCAAATTACAATAGATTAACCCCTTTTTCTCTATCTCTTTATCTCATCTTCTAGATAAATATCTTTAAAAAAGTAAAAGAGAATGATAAAGGTATCGTTAGTATCGCTATATTCGTACAACTAAACATTTTATAAACGTAAATAATAGAAAAGATGCATATTCGCTATGTTTCTATTTTATAAGAAACTAATCTCCTGATTAGAAGACCTGCAACCAGGAGTAGTTTATAGTCATACCCAGGACTAACTAATGCAATGAGTTCGTTGTTTTGCAAAAGACCACTTTTGTGTTAATATAATCATTTTTTTTTAATTTCCTCTCTGTATTCCATGTTTGATTTTCGAATTGAATGTGACCAGCCAATTTTTAACCCAATTTTTAACTGAGCTGTTAGAGCTACAACAGAGTAGAGATCAGCTGCCAAGTTCTGATCACCAAGACTTTTGAAGGTGCACCGTATACTGTTGCATCACCAGCAGAGACATACTTGATCGGAGTATACTCTTAAGCAGAACATTTAAGTAAGTATAAAGCTGGTTGAACCGAGACGCAAACTTTGAAGGACACCTGTAGAGGACTGGCCATTAACAACTGCATTCAGAGACCGACCTGTAAGGAAGGACTTTATAATTGAGAAGACTCTTCCAGTGATTCCATAGCTAGTGAGATAGTCCAGTAATCCTTTATACCACACCTTGACAAAGGAGTTTGAAGTATCTAATGCTATTGTTGTTGAGATATATAAACAATATCACGTCTCAACACATAAAAATAATCTGATAGAAAAATATACATGCAATTGCGGGTGTGGGAAGAGGTTTTGTTACCATTTGAAGAAATACTTTTATCAAAATGCAGGGTGTCCATAAAGTCTGTGTGCAATTTAAAATACTTAAGTATATAAAATTGCACAATTTAAAATACTTAAGTATTTAAAATTGCACAATTTAAAATACTTAAGTATTTAAAATTGCACACAGACTTTATGGACACCCTGTATTTATATTTCTATTAATTTGTTTATTCATCTTCATATTATGACGATAAACTACATCCGGCAGCAAGACCTCTGCTCGGGAGATTTGAAGATTTTGAGGAGCTTGGAACCACCTCTTAATTGCTAGTCCTGGGTACGACGATAAACTACATCCGGTAGCGAGGTCTCTGATCGGGAGTTTGGAAGTTTTGAGGAGCGTTGAACCACCTCTTAATTGCTGTTGTTCCAGGTTCGAGGTGATAGCATCTGTTAGGGTCCCTGCTACGGCCAAACAATGAAACCCCAAACAAAACACAATGAAAGTATAAAAATACATTTTTATAGTAAAAATACCAACAATAACTTTTATATTAACATGACCAATCATGCATATTTATAGTAAAATTATCAGCAATACACACATACTTACAAATTGTAGCGACTCCATCCAAATCCGTTTAAAATACTAGCAGACAACCAACATGAAAGAATGCTTTCAGGACATTAGTCAATATATTCGACAATTTCTTAAATCAAACTGTGTTCCAAAATATAACTTCAAGAAAATTTCAACATAAAACACACATCACCGCTTCTAGTAATTATGTCCAAACAATCATGTATATGTTCAAAAGCTGAGTATTATCTACCATGTATTCGCTTGTGAAAATAGAATAACATTTTTATTACTTCCAAGCTCCCAAGAAAATTACACCATTGTTCAAATTAATTGACACAAATACTTTAGTTTCCTTTCTTTCAATATACGGTCAGTTCTAGAGCCACTGGAGTGACAGGGTGTAATCAATTTCTAGTTTTACCTGAGATTAGGTCTTTTGAAATGGTGTGCAGTAATATGAATCCATTTTTGGGGTGTATGATGAAATTTTGTTGGCCTTGAAAAATACTGTGTCATCCGTGATTTTATCAGATTTTTATCCTGCCCAGACGCTGTTGTCTCGATTGTCGATTAGATGTCCTACAGTCATTGTCTGCGATGGACGTTATTCCAAAGAAGCATATGAAAATTGTAACACTACACGAACACACTGGTAAGCCTTAGCAGTGAGCAAATCAATGTACTATAGACTGGTTCGGAAACTCTCCTGATGTAAATTCAATCGAGAATCTGTGTTCACTCTGCAAGGAAAGACTTTGTTGAATGGACAAACGAAGTAATATGTGCACTGGGTCATGTTTCATTGGAAAATACGAAAAAAGTAAATAATAACGGAATTACTCATTTTGTTTCAATTAATTTGCACAAACGTGTATATGTTAAAAAGCTGAGTATTATCTACCATGTATTCAGTTGTGAAAACAGGATAACATTTTTATTACTTCCAAGCCGATGAGAAAATTAAATTTCGGAATTAAATGACCCATATAGAGTTGATATGCCGTTAAACAAACAAATCAAATTCATACTTAATATTATTTATTATATTTTTCAAATGATTTTGGTCGGTTAATTTGCTTTGTAGCTTTTTGTAGCTGCTGCGTCTATTGAAGAATGAACTGATTATTAAATTGGCGGAGGCAGTTGCAATTTTTCCCTCTTCCCATCTTCGACACCTCACTGAATATTCGATACTGACTCGAATGGACTTTGTTATCTCAACGTTGATAAGTAACACCTCATTCTGATCCTACTGACAGATGAAAAATGTAAATCATGTCACCAACCGTGAGAATTAAATGCAACGTAGTTCTATGATGATACAATGCTGGAGCATGCGCATATCAAATTGACAGTTCAAAATGAAATATCACCTGCTAATAGCTTAAACAAAATATTCGATTCTGTCCACGGCACGCTGGTACGTTGACTTTTAAGTATAGAGTTAAATAGTATAGAGTTAAAATCAGGCCATAAAATAGTAGTAGTAGGAGGACGAAGAAGAAGAAGAAGAAGAAGAAGAAGAAGAAGAAGAAGAAGAAGAAGAAGAAGAAGACGACGACGATTTCGTCAGTTCTCTGTCGTCGTTCGAGGCATCCTCTTTGGAATTTGTACGACATTTCCAAAATTCACAAGTTAAAAAAGTAATTCCAGTGAGGCCCACCATCAGTTGTCAGGATTCGGCTGTCACCCGCCGAACAGATTCCTCGTAGGTTTCATCAACATGATGACAACTTAATTTAAAATGGGTGCGGTCTGTTTAGATAATGTTTCTCGATTTTAAACCATTGGAAAAAAAAAAAAACTATATGCAACCTAAAGACTTTGTTTTTGATTCGGTTGGATTCACCTATTTGTCACTAGTCAGTCAGAAAGAAATACATCATACTCCGGCGAAAGACTGTTATCAGAATAAAAGGATTGACCGTCTAAGGCGTGTAAATCCCGCTCGTAATAATCTTAATACTACTGCTGCTGTGGAAAGGATTCGATGATACGGGTGAGAAAGCTGTGACCTGTGATGATAAAAGACTGTTACTGCTACTACTAATACTACTACTAATCTCGTAAAGAAGAAATTTCTTCAATATTTGATATACGAGTGTCTTTTAAAAACTTATAAGTTTATCTCATTCAATTGCCTTTAATAAATCTGTGAGAATTTATTTCATATTTGAGAATGTTTGATTGTATATTTTGTCTAAAGTAACCAGAAAACAATCTTAGCTTGGGGTAGGTCAACATTTTCTCATTCCTTTCAACTTTCAACCTTTAAACCTTCGACATTTTGAATTGTGATTTTTTTAGAAATAGATATATATCAGCTGCTGCTCTAAAAGAAAGTTGTTAAAATTCTTTTGTTCTTAAGGAAAAACATGTTTTATATTAACTTCTGTTTTTAAGAGAAATCAGATTCGTATTTTGAAAGTACTGTTAAATTTCCTTGATAGTTTAAATAGTACAATGGAACTTTTGTGACAAGCCTATATTTTACTTTGTACTATATGAACTTAAACTAAACAAAGAAAGTAACCAATCCTCGAGAAAAAAAAATAAAACATAAAATAAATTCCTAATAAATAAATAAACAAATTAAGTAAATAATAAACAAATTAAGAAACTATGAATGCACACATAAACACAGGTAAATGTAATAAAATTAATCAACAGATAATAATTAATACATAATAAATAATGAATAAAAAGTTAACAAGCAACGCATTAAAATAACTAAAAATAACTGGATTCGATTTACCAAATATTATTTCTTCTCAATCGCCTATAGAATAATTTGAAACATAAACACTACCCCCTATCCAATAACCGTTAGGATAATAAAGTAGATCTTATTATACCTAAAACATTGACCAGCATATATAAATAGTCGACCTAAAACACATGGGCTGAAGGATACTGGATCTAACCAACGCATCAATGACACATGGCACAGTGGATAAAGGCGTTGGTTAGATCCAGTGACAGGACACAAAGAGTGTGAGTTCAATACCGGAGTAAGGCAGCGGAAAACTTGTAGAGCGGAATTAACAGGAGATAACTGATAGCTGACATCCATTAAACATGGCACGTGGAACGAAATAAAGGATTCAGCTCGACATTCCTTATCACCTGAAGAAGGCCGAAGCTTGCAATGGCCGAAACGTTGTAATAAATATGGCGACAAAGATGAGGACAATAGTCCGAATAATGTAAATAGTGTACATAATACCTCATCTCAGAAATATAGACAGATACTGAAGGGCCAAAACGTTGTGATAAATATGGCGACAGAGATGAGGACAATAGTCCGAATAATGTAAATAGTGTACATAATACCTCATCTCAGAAATATAGACAGATGCTGAAAGGCCGAACCGTTGTAATAAATATGGCGTCAAAGATGAGGACAATAGTCCGAATAATGTAAGTAGTTTACATAATACCTCATCTCAGAAATATAGACAGATATCTAGATTTTACTTTATCACTAAGACTCTCAAGTCGATATCCTGCAAAAGAAGCTGACAGATACTGACTATGCAGATGACCGAGCTAGACACCATTACCAATTACCACAGCGCTCCTACATCATCTAGAAAATGCTTCTACCGATATTGAACTCTATATCAATGCCTCTAAAACTAAATTCACAGGCTTCAATCAGCAACCCTCAATACAAACTCTCTCAGGTGAGTCAATAAAATGTATCTAATCTTTTACATTCTAAGGAAGTGAAATAAATTCTATTGAAAAGATGTGAAAGCTTTTGACGCCTTGAATAAAATGGATGTAATCTGGAAATCTAATCTACAAGACAACCTCAAGCGAAGATTCTTTCCCGTCACTGTAGAAGCGGTGTTAATGTATGGTACCACTACATGGACATTAACTAAAGCCCTGGAGTCTAAACTTGATGGAACCTACACTCGGATGCTGAGAGCTATACTTAACATCTCCTGGAGACAACATCCTACTAAATCACAGGTCTATGAATCCATCCCTGATATTTCTACAACCTTACGTGAACGGAGAATGCGCTTTACAAGAGACTGCTGGCAAATAAGACAAGAACTGTGATATAGTGGACACCTAGCCATGGAGTAAGACGAGCTGATCAGCCAGCAACCACCTATATTGACCTGATGTTATGACACATAATGCCACTCCCAACAAATTACCTTCCGACCTTGATGTAAGACCTTGATGGTAGGCGTGATTGACTCATAAATAGTCACTTTTTTTCACAAATCATCTTTGGACAATTCTAATTGGGATTTAATGAGATAAAAACTCATACCAAATTTTTGATTCTTAGATCGCAACCCCTTTTGAGGAAATGAAATCAAATTTGGGAATTGAAAATGCGTTTAAAATCCATTTGTTTTGGCAATATTTGAATCATTAATGTTAGTATTTCAACAGTAAATAAAGAAAAAATTGCTATTTTAATAAATAAATTGTGTATTACATGAAAACTAATTCAATTGAAATATTTCTATAATCAGATCATCAAACTTTTCAGTGTAAAAGTCTTTAGAAACAAAAGAAGCTCTTGTTGATAATCTAAAGTTTTTGCAAAAATATCCCTATGTCTTGCTTCAAAACTGTAAACAATATGAGAAGCTTCAGATATTAATTTAATTTCACTTTTAACAGTGAGGATGTGAAGGAAAATCAGGCAACTATAATTTTGTGTTACTTATAAGAGATGTTTGAATTTCCTTTCCTGAAAATTTTCACTGGTTGCTGATTCACAAATTCCATTTTGGGATTCATTGATTAATTCTGACCAATGCAAGGCTTTAAAGTTGACTGTTATTTTAATTCAACCGTATCTTGGGTGGCGTCCCATTCCTGAAAAGATAAAAAATCATTTTCTATTTTAATTAAGCAATCCATGTCTGTTTTATTATATTTTTTAGGGAATATAACTTCAAAAAGTATCCTTTAAATCCAGATAAATTAGTCTATTTGCGTATATTTACTTACCTAATGGACAGAATTTTTCCAATAACTACTTTTCTCACTTCCAATTCATCTGCCTTCATCATTGAATACAACACATTCTCACGTAACAAAGCAAATGCATTATATTGGACATTCTTAAATGTAATATTCTCTTAATCTTAAACCAGCTAAGTGCATACACGTCAATAATTAATTTCATAGTTGGTGAAGCATGTCATGGAGTTCTGAAGGGTATATACCACTGGTCCAAATACACATTAACTTGGTTGCTAAAGTTAACAATATTACTTAATAGTCCAATTTTCCAGGCAGCGAATGTAGTTATCTTTACTTTGAAAATACCTAAGGTATATTCCAAAAAGCGACTGTGTTCTTTACTTAAAACCTCCATTTTCCCTTTCGTACCATATTACAAAGAGGGACACTGATTTTCATGAATTTTGTGGCAAATCCTGGTAGCCCCTTTCATATAATTTGCATAGTGGAACTCTCAAAGCAAACGGGATTCTTATTGTACCATCAATATATTTAAAAGCACCTCAGAATGGTAGCTCATTAAGATGTTATAAACAACCAATTGTGTCATTTTCGATGGAGCTTCTTCTCCAGACCTTCTTCTCCAGACCAGAAATATTTATATTTGTGTTGTCCAGAAGAACAGAAGGCTGTGCATACTATCAAATCCTTCCAAAACACTAAAGGCTGCTTCTGTTAGAACAGCACTAGTGGCACCTGTAGTCGGAACTTTATGAGTCAGGTATTTGACAACCTTACTTCCTGTCTCTTGAGTAAATGTTAAATGTTGTTCTGGGCCCTTTTCTTTTCTTTTTTTAATTTAATGTCACCATTTTCCCTATAACTTCTTTTATTCTTTATACAACAAAGTTTTTTATTAACCCATTAACTGCCAAATTTTTTTAATGTGCATTTTTTGGCCCAGACAGGTGTCTTAGGAGTTTATTTATTCCTTATGTTTAATTTCAGTAGTTACCATTGTTGTTTTTATAGAAACTAGAACATCAAATATATATGTGTATAAAACATCAAAAAATAATATTGATCAGAAATAGTAAAAAAATACTTTTCAAAATAGTCATTATTTTTCTACTCGTGAAATGTAAAATTACGACAGAAAGTGTCTTCTTACGACTAATAATAAAAACTTTAAAGGCTAGTGTTGCTAAATATACCTCTGCAAATGCAATGTATGTAAGCAATTCAATGTAAATACAAGTAATAACATGTAGTGAGTTTAATTTTAACAGATCCCCAAATGGGATTCATGGCAGGTAATGGGTTAATCTTGATATCAACTTCTCCTAAACAGACAAGCTTTTTAATACATTCAAAAGTTTCTTTTATGTATCATTACTTTTATTTTAGCCTTTTCTTTACCTAATTTTGACTTATCTATAACCTTTGTCTATAAGATCAAATCCTGGATTAAAAAAGCCCATAGCCTGTAAATCCAAAAGAAAGGCATTATCAAGAGATGATCCAATATTAGAGGAAACAACTCCCATATATTGCGTTTTTCTTCAGAAATTTTAATAAAACGTTTGAAAAAATATTACTCTAGGAAATAATAATAAATTAAACTTTTTTTATGTGTCGTATCCTTTCAGGACGTAGGCGATCATGGCTCTCCACCTCCCTCTATCCCTTGCAGCTCTCAACGTTCCTTCCTTTTGCTACCTTCCCCAGACCATGTTCTGTCATCCACCTGCCCAGGCCCGCACTGCTTTCCCTTGTCTCTCCCTCTATTCGACTTGTATCTCAAGGCCCTCCTTTCCTCATTATGCGTCCTCAGCTGCCTTTACCTGATATTAAGCATGCGTCTCCTCTTTGTCTGCATCCTCTCCAAGACATCATAGTTGCTCACGACCTCGGTCCACAAAATCCTCAGCATCCTTCTGTAGAACCACATCTCCGTGCCCTCGAGTCTTTTCTTCGTCTCTGAGGAAATCGTCCCGCATTCGCATGCCGTAAGGATGGACATATGTCACGTGACTGTTCAGCATTCTTTTCTTTGTTACGAAAGAAATCCTCCTGTCTCACAATACTCTGCTCAGCTTTTGGTGTGTGTCTTTGGCCATCCCGGTACGTCTACGGATCTCAGTGTCGCACTTACCGTCCTCTGTCTTCCTTGCCTGCTTGATTCTAGTGTTCCCGGCGTGCAAATCGCATTTCGGGTTTATCCTTTTACTGATGACCATGCATTATGTCTGCACTGTCAATGTATATTTTACTTTAAAAATTTGCAATTAATATTTTTTATCTTACATTTCTCAAAAGCTTCCAATGTAAAAAAAAAAAAAAAAAAAAAAAAACGCACTCTGGAATAACGGTGTAAAGGCAAATAATCACCCACGAAATTTAAATCCTGATCATTGAAAATAAAAAGTGAAATTGATGTTTTTTGTCTTATAGTTCTTCGGAAAGAAAAATAAACTAAAAGAATATTTTTAAATTGATTTGACATAACTTGTGATTTGAATACATCGATATTGCCTTTTTTATAGACGTAAAATTAGAAAGTAAAATTTAGAAAGCGTGTTATTTCTTATAACATTGGTACCAAATGAGATCCCTGGAAAATGAGCATAGCAGGATAATAACGGCCTTAAACTTGATTAAAATATTTTTCATCGTCTAAATGTTTATGTTATTATCAAGAGAAAAGATCAAAGTATGTTTTGATTATTTTTTTACATTTTTTAATAATTTCTAGCACGTCTAAAGTTTTCGTTAAACATCTTGTATTTTTTTTTATCAGCAAAATTGACAGAAAATCGATAGTCAGCCATTTATTTAAATTTTGTTTACAAAAGTGAAAGTCTCCGTTTAAAATTTGTTTAAATAATCAATTATGATTTTTTTTAAATTAATTTAAGAAAATTAGAAATTATTATTTAATGTATTTTGAAACAAACATTACTTACTTTCTGCGCTGAAAAAAATGTACTTTCAAATGATAGAAAGCCTGTCTTAACAGAGGGGTTGATTGACAAGTGACATGTGCGTGATTTCATCTTACGGGAGGAAAAGTTATAGTACGGAAGGTCACAAGTGAGAGTTTAGATTTATGTGAACAACTTATTTACCTCGTTATTTTTAAGTAGGCATAACATGATAAAAACGGCCTTAAACTTGACGAAAGCAGAATTTTATCGTCAATTTTTTTGTTTTATTTTACTACCAACGCAAACCACGTGACAGATTATTGTTTTCTTGATGCTTCCGGTCTTCCGTATATTTGAATTTAAGCTATTTTGGGGCACAAAAATTATGTTACAGTAGATTTTTAGCTATTGGCAACTTGCTGATTGTAACCAGCTTTATTTTATAATCTGTAAATGATATTTATTTACTTAATAACATCATTTACTAAGGTGTACAAGATTTTCATTAATTTTAGAATATTTAACAACTTTAATGTAAAAAATATAAAATAATTTAAGAAATAACAATTGTTGTAAAAATTTATTTTTCATCAAAAACGTTTTTTGCTTTCAGAAAATATTATCCATATTCATACAAACAAGGAAAAGCAACTGTGACATCCCCCGGTGTCGCTGCGCCAAATGTGACGTCTGCCTGGCCGCGCCCGCCGTGCTCTCCCCGTCTGTCTCCGCGCCGTCGCCGTCCTATCCTGTCCTGCGACGACCAATGTGACTTGGTATTGGTCGCGGCACCAAATGTGACGTTCTAACCCTTTGCTGATTCGAATGGGAATCTGGTTAGATTCGGTATCAGCCTTGTCGTTCCCAGCTCGCCTCCAACGTCTGGTTACCGAAGTAACTGCTTTGACTTGTAGTCTAACCTACCCACGTTGTGATTTGATCTTAGGTAGACGAAATCGATCAGGTACCGGGCGTAATGCAAGTCGAGTCCGAACAAGGGTAATACCGCACAAGTATATGTAAAAGAAAATAAAGTAATAACTCGAAAAGTTCAAATGTGTTAAAAAAAAGGATAACAATATTTTATATCTGGTTGCTGAATACAGGACTGGTCTTTCTCCCAAACCGCTATATGGATTCGTGACACTTTATGTTTGTTAGGCGAGTCTTGACATCTTAAGTTGTTTGTTCTCTAAGAAACTGGTTCTTGGTGCATCTTCAGGAGATATTCGTAAAACTTGTTTTGGTGGTGTGAGTCTAAGTCGTTCTTCAAAAATAAATTGTTCTTGGTTAGAAGTTGAGGTCATGATTGCGTGGAATCTTAGTCAGCTTTCTGCGAGGCGGTCTCCTCTGCAACTCCAACCCAACTGCAAACTCAACTCAGCTGCGAACTGCCGTCTTACTCGTTGCGACTCTGCTTATATGGACACCGACCAAAACCGGGGTGGGCCTGTCGGGGTTTGAGGTTCCTTGATAATTCTAAATCCGCATTAAGGGTTTTCTTTGTCTTCGGGCAGGAAGATTTATTAATTTCCATTTTTGGAAGTCTTTACTTTCTAGGGTAGGGAATCGTGTCCCCCCTTCTTCTTTTCGTTCAGGAAAATTTATTATTTTCCATTTTTGGAAGTCCTTCCAGATTCTTCCTTTTTCATATGGGTATCTCATACCAATCCCTTCAGGGGCGTCAGCGGGTTTCCCCTCTCTCTCACAGTGGCATCTCATACCGATCTCTTCAGGGGGCGTCAACAGGCCTCCCCTCCTTCTTCACAGGATTACCTTCGCTTACCGCTCACGCCATCATTCAGCCAATGGACGCCCAGTAGTGTGGGTGTGGCTAGACTAGCTTCGATTTAAAAAATCTTGCTCAAAGAAAAAAAATTATCTTCCTTTTTTTCTTTTCTTTCTTTTCTTCTGCCCGACAACAAACCAATACGACCCGTAGTGTGGTCCCTTAATCTCAATCTTAACCGAATCCCATCTGGAGTTCATCAATCGAGACTTTTCGCCAGCGTCAAGTGGGTGGTTTAACTGGATGTATTTGCATTCTGTTTCGATAAAATAATTTTCCTATCATAGCCAGCTCCGACACAAAACAGTTGCTTTTTCTCAAATGATACCTCCGTAGATAGTTAAGGGTTTAATCTTTCCTTCCTGGTACTCTGCGGGTGGTCCAGCGGACATTTTTCTCGCGACCCAATTAATTTTTATCTCTTAGAATTCTGCCCTGTAGGCCACCTGACTGACCTGAAATTTTCACCATTGCCATAGGCAGACTGTCACCTTCCACTCGGTGCGCCGTCATAAATCAAACGCGACAGATCCGCGACCTTACTTTCTTCGCTAATGAAAATAAAATCTTTACCACTTTTCCTTGTTAGAAAAAAAATAACATCGTCTTTTCGTGATAGATTCTTATCACCTAATTTAATTCTCGCATTTTTTTCAAAAATTTTTTTCACGCAACCCTAAATAGTGTCACACAACTAAAAGATTTTGAAATTAAATAATATCTTTGTTTTATTGAGTTTTGTATGTTACAATTCAGAGCTGATTTTAAGGTAGAAGGGGGTCAACTAAAAAATTGATTTGCTTTCCTCAAAGCCTTGTGCTTTTAACTAATTAATCACTAAAACTGTACAAATTAGAATTTCATGAGTTTTCATAAAATTTATTAGGTGGGTGGGGGTAATAAATATAAAAAAAAATTACCATGACTTTAAAAAAAATAAACATATTTATAATAATTTCCATCATTTGTGAATAGTTTCTGAAAGTTTCATTAAAATGGGACAATTATTTTTATTTTTGCAAGATTTTCAAAATTAATGACTGCCATTAAAAAATACACAAAAAACCGCTATGTTATTTAGTAGGACACTCGCTGATAAAGAGAAACGAGGTTTTTCAATCAAAAGTTAGAATGCTCTAATAAAGACAGAAAAATTTTGAAAAATAATTTAAAATTACTTTCCTCTTAATGAAGACATAAACATTTTGACGATAAAATTTTGTTTTCGTCAAGTTTAAGGCCTT
Organism: Acanthosepion pharaonis; assembly: GCA_903632075.3. NCBI lineage: Eukaryota > Metazoa > Mollusca > Cephalopoda > Sepiida > Sepiidae > Acanthosepion > Acanthosepion pharaonis. The sequence continues at coordinate 3,230,417 of CAHIKZ030002323.1, read as the reverse complement.
TATTATCCTGCTATACTCATTTTCCAGCGATCTCATGTTGGTACCTATATGGGTTACTTTATCTTTTCCAGTATTTTAAAGAAATATTAAAACTCAGTTTTAAATAGATTTATTTCACTTTATTTCTTAGCATAGAATAATCCGGCCTGCTTATTTATTTCAGTTAACACGTCAACAATCTCCTAGATATTAATTAATGTGATTTTAATTGTATTTCCTTAAATGGAATTGGAATTTGAAAGTAAATTATTTTGTGTGTGGCTTTATAATATAATACCCCAACTATCTAGACCTATCCCAATAGTCTGATTTAAAAAATTGACCCACCCTCTACTCATGAATTTCCGAGCTATCTCGACCGAATAAATAATACACACACACACACACACGCACACACATACATCTTAAAACACACACACACACACACATCTTAAAACACAATAAAATCCAAAATCACCTCATATGGGCAATAAGTTTATTTCGACAGACGAACATATAATTCGTCAGTCTTATTCAAACCCGGAATAGATTTAGTTCATGTCGGAAACAGAAATTTAACCAAAATAGAAATTTAGTTTTAATATTTTATATTACTATGATACACTTGGATTATATACCAACAGATTTATTACCTTAGCTATATATATATATATATATATATATATATATATATATATATGTGTGTGTGTGTGTGTGTGTGTGTGTGTGTGTGTGTGTGTGTGTGTGTGATAAAAATATAATGCTCATTATCACGGATAGAGCGTGTGGAAATATAATGTGTGTAATATATCCGGTTATTTTAACTATTGTATACTGTTGTTTGATACTTTGTTACTCTTTATCTATTAATGACTATTTAAAAAATATTGTTCATTATTATTATTATTATTATTATTATTACATTTACTAGTGTTTATGTGTATGTGATAATAATATAAGCACATTCCATCCCCCCTCTCCCTTGTAACCAACCACAATAATAAATAAACGCTTTCAGCGCTAAATCTGAATTCGTCAAATAATGCTTCATACGTTTCTACTTAGACTTGTTGCTATATTAAAGTGTGAATTCGTAGTTTGCTAATTTGTTTATTATTAACTGAATTCATTTATTTATTTTGATTGTTGCTTCATTGTTATTTTCTTATTATTTTCGGTTGTTGGTTATTTTAGTTGTTTAGTATAGCGTGTGACTTTGTCTTAAAGTGTTTTACATTATCTGTGTTGCATATAATGTGTATATTTGCATTTTTCATGGTGAGATGTTACAATGTACTTGTTCGTTATATATATATATATATATATATATATATATATATATATATATATATATATATATATCTTATAAACCTCACAATACACACAAGAGGAAAGATACTCTCTCTTGAATATTATGTTAAAAAAAGAACGAATGCATTTCAAACTGAACAGTTGCTCTACCAACAAAGCCAGCCCAACTTTTATCCGAGAAATAAATCACATTAATTCAAACAAATTCTTGACAGAATACATTTTTGGTGGTGAGTTTTAAGGGGAAGAAATCTCTACCTACTTGACTTGTCTGGAGCAGACGACATCTTGAGAACTACGCCGACCAATCATGTCGCCGGAAGTGGATGTTTGATCTCTTGGTGTATAAAAGAGATGAGAGAAGTGGAGAATAAAACCGCCCGTCGCTCTTTCAAGTGACATTTTTGCGAAGCGATCTATTTTTTATTTTTTATTTTTATTCTATCAGAAATTTCGAAAAGAACAAAGAAAAAGAAAAATACTTTTTAAGTACAATTTCATTTGAGGAAATTATTTCTATGTCATTTAAAATTCATTGGAGAAAAATGAAGCTGATCTACTTCATTTTCTTAATATTATTATTAGTAGTAGTAGTAGTAGAAGTTATAGTAGTAGTAGTAGTAGGAGGAGGAGGAGGAGGGGGAATTGTAAGAGTAGTATTTCTGCATGTTTCCACATAGAATTTGGTGGTTTTTGAAGAAGACTAAGTGAAAGCTTCTACTATTTGCTCTCCAAACCAAGCACTGTTGTGCTCTATTTAATCTCTCTTCTTTTGTTTTCTAATTAATCTATTTTTCTTCCACCGTTTGAACAAAGTTCATTTTATGCCTGTTAATTTTCCCAGTTTCTCACGTTCATCATCACCTTATGATTCTACGAGACGACAGGTCTTGCTTTCCTCGTTTACGATTGTCAGATGTGACCTTTTCGCATAGGTGGCACTGTCGCTTTAGATGTCAAAGAATATCTTATTGTTTGTATTTTCTACGACAGTCCCTAGTTTGGTGCTGTTACAAGGGCTTCTCTTATTTGCTTACACAGTTCCAAGTCTATGACTACCCATCTAGTATTTCTTAAGAATCATTATTCAGCATTTAATTACGATATGTTTTACTATCATATCTTTTTTCTCATAGCCAGTATTAACTTTTTGTCTGTGTTAAGAAGCAAAGGTAGAAATGCGGTAAACGTAATGATACAGACGAACTATTCTTGTACACATTTCCTTCCAGGTCCCAACCTGAGACCTAATGTCAGAAATGACTTCAACAATGGCTTTAAAAAAACAAAAATAAACACTGACACACATAGATAAAGCACTTCTTAATGTGTGAGCTGTACTTGTGAGTAATTTTTTTTGTATTTCTTTAAGGCATAGGCTACCAGGAATCCCTTCAATAAATCTATTGGAAACTTGTTTCCAATAAATCCAAGGGCTCCAACTGCAACTGGAATTTCCTTTTATGTCATCACGGGGCACATTTCTGAAAATTCCACTTTAAGATTCCGATAGCTTCTTTTTTTTTTTTTTTTTTTGAAGTTCTTCAAAGGTACATTAGAATCTGTAGGGACTGCTATGTCAATTGAAATCACTTTCTATTTTCGTGGTCTTTGATCATGATGTCTGGGTGATTAACTTCGATTGTTTTCTCTGTGTGTATTTTAAAGTCCCATAAATTTTTTACAGGTTCTATGTCAGCAACCGAGTCTGGGTGATGTTCATACCAGTTTCTTGCAATTTCCTTTCCGGATAAGTGGCATATTTTCCAATGCCGATATTGGCCCACTCTATTACGCCGCGTTTTATATTCAGTGGTTGTTAACACCGTGCAACCTGATACAATATGATCAATTATTTCTGGATATTTATCACAGAATTTGCATTAATTATTATTATTATTATTATTATTATTATTATTATTATTTTATTTCCTTTGATTTCTGATGTGTACTCATTTCTTTCCGGATCCCACCCAGGGACCTAAGGCATCATGACATTTTCCACTAAAAAAAAACAAAAAACAAACATATTTTACATGGACAAAGCCCTTCGTAAAGTGTGGGCTGTACTCGTGAAAACTATTTTTTGTATTTCTTTAAGGCATGGGCTTCCAGGAATCCCTTCAATTAGTCTCCTGGAATCTTTTCCAACCAATCCGAGGGCTCCAACCTCAACGGGGATTATTGATGTTCCCATATGCCACATTTTTGAGATTTCGATTTCAATGTCCTTGTATTTTGATAGCTTTTTGAAGATCTTGAAAGATAAATTGCAGTCTGCAGGTACTGCCATATCAATAAGGAGATACTTTTTTGTATGCGATCTCTAATAACAATGTCTGGGCGGTTAGCTTTGATTGTCCCATAAAATTGTAACAGGTCCTATCTCCGTAACCGGGCCAAGGTATGGGTAGTGTGCATACCTCAGGTTCCTTCTCGTAGATGTTACAGATATTCCAGTGCAGATATTGACCAAATCTGTCATGCCGGGTTTTATATTCTGTGGCTGCCAATACCATGTAACCTGTTACAAGATGATCGATTGTTTCTGGGTAATTAACACAGAAGCTGCATTTTGGGCTAACACTGTATTTTAGTATCTGTCTATATTCCTGAGATGAGGTATGATGTACACTATTTCCATTATTCGGATTATTGTCCTAATTTTTGTCGCCATATATATCACAACGTTTCGGCCTTTCAGTATCTGTCTATATTTCAGAGATGAGGTATTATGTACACTATTTACATTATCTGGACTATTGTCCTCATATTTGTCGCCATATTTATTATAACTTTTTGGCCCTTCAGTATCAGTCTATATTTTTGAGACGAGGTATTATGTACACTATTTACATTATTCGAACTAGTTTCCTCATCTTTGTCCCCATATTTATTACAAGGTTTCGGCCATTGTCCGCTCTGGCCTTCAGGTGGTTGGAATGTCGAACTGAACCCTTTACTTCGCTCACTGGGGTACAACGAATCTTTGTAATAAATATGGCGACAAAGATGAGGAGAATAGTTCGAATAATGTAAATAGTGCAATGTATTTTAGTATGTGTGCTTGATAATTTCTATTTAACAGGCCCTGATCCTGTGCAGCAATGATAAAAGCTTCCATTTCAGCTTTTAACTCCGCACTACGTAGCCACTGATGGATACGGGGTTTGTCTACATCAGCTTGTTTGGTATGGTCAGAGTATTGGCCATGAAGCCGTTTATCTTCTCATTTTTTCTGTATCTGGTCGGTTGCATTTGTTTTTGCTTTGTTTTTATGTATTTTGCAGCTTCAATTGATGTATTTACTTGTACTTCTACCATTTGAAACTCCATTTTGAACTTGTTGACTTCCTTTATTACAGAATAAAGATGCTTACTACTTTCATGTTTATTACGGATTATTATTATTATTATTATTATTATTATTATTATTTTTCGGCAAGGTTATATTTTGTTCATTTCCTGCATCAGGTATATGTGTTGGTCATCTTCATACCTGGGGTATCTGCTGGTCATTTTCGCCAACACTGATATGGTGTCTATTGATCATTATTAGAAATCAAGCAGATATTGGCCCACTTTGTCATGACGGGTTTTATATTCAGTAGGTGTCAATACTGTGAATACAAGACGGGTCAATTGGCTTCTGGATATTTATCACAGAATCTGCATTTTGGGGCGAACACAATTTTTCATTATGTGCGTCTGGTAATTTTTTAGTTAGAAAACATTGGTCCTGTGCAGCAAGAATAAAAACCTGTTTTAGCTTTTAATCCTTCAGTACGTACCAACTGAGGCGTGCGAGGTTTGTCCATATCAATTTGTTTAGACAGAATATTGCCCATGAAGAGAGTTATATCATTTCTGTATCTGGTCCATTGCATTTGCTTTTGCCGCTGTAGTGGGTGTTTTATGTTTTACTTGCATTTCTTCACCCACTTGTGATTCCATTTTGAATTTGTTGGCTTCCTTTATTACCGAATAAAGTTACTTATTTTCCTAAAATCTATTACTGGCTATATTTATTCTTCAGTAATATACTAATAGTAATATTTTTCTTTAAAAATCTATTGTTGGTAATAATGTATTGGTGGTAATAATTTTTTCTTCAAAAATCTATTGTTGATAATAATTTCTACAAAAATTCATAGCTGGTATTAAAACCCTATTTTTACACTTTCATAGCGTTTTGACTCAAGTTTTTAACACTCGATAGACATATATTTGGCAATTTTTTAAGGGGGACATCGCTGTAACGATAACTAGACGAATATAACGTGAACACCTTTACATATTTTTTTAACTATTTAAAAAAATATTTGAAGTTAATATTTTATTGAATTTTAGGTACTTTGGCTTTATAGTCTTACTTACGTTTGTTGATGAAATGTTAGAAATTTACTAATAAATATTTAATTTACTATGGTTGTCGGTATTATTTTCTGAGAAGGTCGTGTATAGTCACCCGTATTTACAAAAATTGACGCGTTTATAATCCCACCACCAAAAAAAAAAAAAATTAAAAAATTCTTACCTAACTTACTTTTTACTTAATAATATCATCTAACGACAACAAATTAATACGGAATTTTAAAAGATTTATTATAATTTTAAAGAAATGAAAACAATTCTTGTAAAAAGACATAATTCATCAAATACTTTTTTTCCTTAAGATAATAGGCTACATAATATATCTTATATTCAAGAGCATTTAAAAGCTTTTCTAATTACATAATGTCATGGTTTTATTTCATTTTCTATTTTAAGATTCAGAGTAGATTTTCGGTAACTGTCGGGCCACCTGCCGATTGCGTATAGCATGAAACAGACTGTCGCCTCTAAGTGTTGATTTCTATGTTCACTTTTATATTTAAATATATATATATATATATATATATATATTTTGAACAATAAGAAAATAAAAGATTAAAAAATTAAAAAATTAAAATCATTAGACACACTGGGTTGTAGATTAATATTCTTTGTTTTTTTTATAATTATTATTCCATTTAGATTCCTATGTGTGTGTGTGTGTGTGTGTGTGTGTGTGTGTTCACGTTGTATTCATCCAGATTTATTCAGTTCTGTTCCCCTTACTTAAATTTCCCAAACATCAGGCTTTCAATCATTTTCTTAAGACGCCAGCAAAACACCCTAACTCTATCAAAAAATGCTTTTCTGTGATATTATAACTAAAACTAAGTAATATTTGTTTCTCTTCAGATTAATTAAAATTTAAAGCAGCTAATCTTCCTCAAATAAACTTTCAGAAAATATATTCTACTTTTCAAAGATTTTTTTTTTTTTTATAAAGAGAATCTCGTGTGTTTCGTGCTGACAGATTTGTCAATATGAACGCATTTGTAGATTTTACTGATAAGGAGAAAAAATAAAAATGCAGTGTAACCCGGATATAAGAGAGTTGTCGGGGCCCGAGACGAAGTCTCTTATATCCGGGTTTCTCTTATATCCCGGTTTGGTCTATTTTGTTTAGGTAAGTATGGGAACAATTTGGGACCAGAGAAAATCTTTCTTATATCAGGGTTTCTCTTATATCCAGGACTCTTATATCCGGGTTACACTGTATACCAATTAGTTTAAATTCGGCTTGAAATGCACCAAACTATTTTGCATATTAGAAATATTAAATTTAAACTATTAACTTGGAATTAAATCTAAAATTAAAGCTTAAATAAATATCTTCTATTCTTATTTAATGCATTTTAAACTTAGATGCAGCTTTTTGTTCCCTACCAACATATATTGTGGTTGCGTATTGGTCCATTTCTCTCCACGAACGGCAAATATGGAAAGATCTGTGAAGACCTTTTGTCCAACTAGAGACTTTCACAGGCTGAGAAGAAATAGTTTCTTTTTTTTTCTTTTGGATGTACCTAAATTATATAACATATCATTCATGTTTACGTATATAATAAATGCCAAATAATCCATTATTGGATTTTAAAGTTCTAGAACGTCTTTTTTGAAGAAATAAATAAAGTTTATATTGAGAAAGAACGTGTACATATAAGAACTTGCTTAAAAATATATGCCGTTAGTGAAAAAGAAAAAGAGAAAATAATAAAAGAGAACAAACAGAAAAAGAAACAAAGATGAATAATAAGAAGAAGAGGAAGAGAAAAAAAAAGATGATGTTGATAAGTTCCGAATTTTCAAGTAGGAAGTCATCTTGTCCGTTTAAGTGTTTCAATATAAAATGTTGGTAACTTATGTTGACGGTTCACCATTCGGGTTTCAATCTTGCTTAGCAATAATCTTTTCTCAGTATGTGATTGTTTTTTTTTTCCTTGTAATACATTTTTGAACTGAAAGTAATAAATGCCAGGTGGGTCTTCCTGCTTAGGCAAGCAAAACAGTGTCTCTCTTCAGAATCATTTTAGAGCCTTCTTTGGGTTTCAAAGCAAGAAAGCACTTTTCTTAACATGGGCGTGGATTGTTAAAACGAGACACAACAAACTCCTCCGCTAACTTACTCCTGTCGCCCGAACGGACCAAGTATCCTAGTCCGTAAATGAATAAGCCCACTTAACAAATAAAAAGAAATGTAATTCATAAAACGAAAAGTAAAAATAAAACATTGTCTTTTCCCATTATCTTCTCACTTTTTTTCATAATCTTCTCCGACGTTCGTTTTTATTTTTTATTTTTTTTTATTTTTTCAACGAGTCTTCAAGCTTTTCTTTTATTCTTCTCATTTAATTCACTTTAGCCTCCACGTTTTTTGACGTTAAACAAACTCAAAAAATAGTTAAAATAAAAAGTAAACGACATGAAGTGAGGTTTTTGGTATTAATTGGTATACAAGAAGGGTTTGATTGAAACCAGCTTCTAACACAGTTTACACCCATTACTGTCATATGATTTTTTTTTCCTTTAAGAATAATGATTTTTTTTTTTCGTAAGGACAACCTCAATTTGCGGTCGACGTTAACGAAACGTGGCAGCGAATTGTTATATCTTCGGTTGTGGGTAGACAGACGGATATTTGAAAAGCAGTAAACGATGAATGAATCTCTCATCACCGGGGTTTCGAATTGCAATATGGGTCTGAGCAGAACGACGAATATGTGTTGACTGAGAAAGTATGGTCAGATTATACAGGGAGACTCGACTCGTCTTTCAGATTTTCTGTCTTTCACTTATCGACTGAATGGAACTTGATCGCTGGTGAGCGGACGTGTCTAGATTTCCGGAAAACATAAAAATAAAAAAAAAAGGATTATATATATATATATATATATATATATATATATATATATATATATATATATATTTTTTTTTACCTAACTTCGTATTCAAAGTTGAATTTTTTTTTAAACTTTTTAAAATAATTTGTCTTTTTAAAATAGTTTAACTTTTAAAATAGTTTAACATTTTAAAACTTGCGATTTTTTTATCTAATTAGATAACTTGATTTGTTTTATATCAATTCACCTCCAACCGAAGTAGAACCTGTTAGTTCTCAGTGAAGATCAAGTGACAGCAAGCTTCCTTAAAATATCAACACTTTCTTTCTTGCTGATCTTAACAATGCTGCCGTCTCGATGACTTTGATTCTTCATTGGATTTCAAATTCTTTAGAACTATTCGCAGAACTTAAAATAACTCCTAAGCTTACCAAAAAGGATAAATGCGACTTTTATCCTTATCTTCAATAATGTTCTTAAGTATTCTGGCGATGTCCAGATTTTTTCCAGATATTATTCCAGATATTTTTCCAGATTTTATATTTTGCTTTACTTTCGCTTCTACTGCTACAGTCGCATCCACCATGTGACACATTTTCTTCTCGTTGTTTATAATAACTAGATCTACTTTTCTAGTCTGGAATGGGTGATGATACCTTTTCAATAGAAGATTATCTCATCAACTGGATCCTTCAGTCGTTTCAAACTAGTCACATTTTTCGAGATTATTCATAGCTCGCCAATATTGACGAACACAATTGTCAGATGTACATTCCGTACCTATCTTTATATAAAATTCTGTGATTCCGTTAGTCTGTCCGTCTGTCACGCCCTCTAATATAGCCATATATTGACCAATCGTAACCAAATTTTGGGGACAAGTGCAAAACAAGTATGGTGCTACAAAATACATTTGGTTTTACTAAGATACGTAGTTTAGCACGATAAATTGTCAGTAAAGTTTTATTATTTAACATAGAAAATATTCTCACTATTTTAAAAACAATTTCATGATAAAAATAACAAGAACTTATTTAATAAAAATGCAATGTTGTTCTTTTTTTGCATAACTTTTCTTTAAGCTTTTATACAAGATTCCACTTTCCACTTCACCCTGTGTTTGCGAGAAGTGTAAATAAATCACAAGGCCAAACGCTTCAGAAAGTTGGAATTTGACTCCAGAAAGAAATATTTACGCATTTCAAGTTGTGCGCTGCGTGCTCAAGAGAAAGAAATCCGAAGAATTTATTCTTCGCTGTTAAAAAAGAAAAAAAATAAATTTTCTTAAAAAATATTTTTTAACATGAAGTCCTATAAAATGAAATTAAATTATAGAAATTATTTAACTCCGAAGTAGGGTTTTTGTCAAAGTATTCTCAGTATCCTTCTGTAGCACCACATCTGCATTGCCACAAAAGTCTCTATTTCATCTGTGAGGTAAAAATCATAATATTCTTGGTGGCATACAGCGTAAAAATGATTGGTTCGTTTTCTATGGGCCATCAACCACTTGCAGGTTATTTAAAGCCAGAAATTATTTTTTAGATTGTAAGAATTTTTCTTGGAGATAATAATGGTTTAGTAATGCAAATGTTACTAATTAACCCATAGTGGGGTGAAGAAGAGGTGGATTTATATCTTTCCCAAGGGTGTTTGCATACAAATAAATGTAACACAACTGGGATTGGAAATCCGCTCTCTGTTTGAAAATCCTGAGCCATTATCCATTACAGCACTTGCACATCCATGCACCTGGTATTTCCAAGAGGTCACCCATCAAGCTACACACTAGAAACGGCGTTGCTTAACTTTGGTGATCGCACCGAATGGGACGTAGCCATAAGCATGCTGTAAAAAGTACACAGCTATGTGAATTAAAGTAAATAATTGAACGTTAAGTTTAAAATCTCTCCACATTCAAAAGACAAAAGAAAGCCAGTAATTACAATGATCCTTTATGGATGAGATTCATGAATTCAATAAAAACACGAACAATGATCAGGGTGCAGAATTGAAAAAACATTTTTTGAACAATGATCAGGTTCGAGAAAAGAAAAGACTTTTTATTGAACAATGATCAGTGTCGAGAACAGAAAAGCCTTTTTATTGAACAATGATCAGGTTCGAGAAATGACAAGCCTTTTATTTTTTGTTTGTATTGATATTGTTTGCAGAAAGATAAATTGTTATACGGAGGTGTCAAGTGTCGTATTGTATTGTAGGTAAATGGACACCTCGACTTTACTAACTTTTAGTTTTAATTAACTTAATATCTTCTATAGCTATAATGGTTAATATCTGTTAACACGTTGTGAATATGTCGCCATAAAACTGCGACAAAATCAGATAAGACATAACTATAACTTAGACCAAAAATGAAACAACGTCATTTGTTACATTCTTATAAGTACTTAAGAAAACTTGTACTAAAGATCATAAGCAAATCAAATTATCCTATGAACCAGTAGATCGTCGTGGTCTCATGCTGTGCCATTCATAGCATTTCTATGTGGAATTTGTATTATCTTTAAGCAAATCTCGTGCCTATCCCTCAAGGTCGAGAATAACGCTATTGTTTTGGGTTTGTGACCTCTGATATGTCAAAGAGGACCAATTTCTGCTAGAAAGGTCCTTCGACATTTCGGTCAGGTTATTCTGGATGGTTGATTAGGCCTTGACTGTTGTTATCTTTGTTTTCGATGTTTTTTTTTACTCTAGTTCGGCTGATCGTTTCGATTCGAAGATTTTTGTTCCGTCTATGACATTCGATCTTCAGAGATTCCAGTCCATTGCACTGGATTCTCAGCTGTTGATATCAATATTACATTTCTTCATGTTTTGTTTTAGAACTCATTTCAACCTCTTTTTTTTACCTTCTCTTTTTTTCTTTTTGGATCCCGTCCTGGATATAACATTAAACTACATCCAACAGAAAAGCCTCTGATCAGGAGGAACCACCTCTTTATTGCTGGTGTTCCCAGGTCCACCCTGACTCAGAGTTGTAGCACCTATTAGGGTCCCAGCTATGGGAAAATAGTTAACTCCCAAACTGGTGTCAAAACACTAGGAAAATGTAAAAACAGATTTTAATACCAGCAATATATTTTTTTGTAAATGTTACTACGAGCAATGAATTTTCGGAGGAAAAAAATTATTACCAGAAATAGATTTTTGAAAAAAAAAATATTAATAAAAATAAAAATCTTGACGGCATTAAATAACACAATAAGGTTGATATGACGTAAAACAAAGCAAGCCAAACCAAATCTTTTGGGGTCGTTTTGAAGGAGCTCACGTCCAAATCTATATTACTAATAAAAAACCTATTCGCTATCCGTCGTAACACAATGTATGCGCCTATGTGTATGCATATGTGTCATTTAATGTACGTGTACGCAAACGCACACACACACACACACACAAACAATATGAAGGTTTTACACTTAAGTTTTTTCTTTCATTTGTAAAATTATTCTAGATCTGTCATTGATTAAAATATACGCAATCAGAATGATATTAAAATGCACATCTATATCGAGAGGACTCATTTTCATTTTTGTCTGGCAACAACCACTGGGCAAAAGGAAAAGGACATACAACGGCCCTATGAATTCATTTTCATGACTCTTTCTGTATTTAAACATAATATCTTTTAAACTATTTACATCGATTCGGACTGTTCTTTATTGCCATATTCACGACGTTTTGGCCGTTGTAAGCTCCAGCCTTCTTCAGGAGATATACGTTTGAATTTCGAACCGAACTCTTTACTGAGTCCACGGGGAAAGATTGCCCTAATTCTCTGTGACATTTAGAACAGTCTACCCCCTGAACGAAATAAACTGTTAGAAATTCCAACGTATATCACCGGGAGAAGGTCGGAGGGTAAAACGGCCGAAACCTCGTGAATATAGCAATAAAGATGAAGAAAACTATGTAAATAGTTTAAATAGTTACAATAACTTGTAAATGCTGCTTGTGTACTATGTTGAAGAGATTAATGTGCCTGCGCGTTGAAGAACATTTAATATCTATACATTATTGAATCAAGGAAAAACAATGAGAAAATGATTTTTTGTTTCAACGATAAAAATATATATTAAAATCAACAAATACAAAACAATTTTGTAATGTATGAATATTAAGGAGAAAAAAGTAGCTTCCCTTAATCTGTTAGCTTGAATAAGATAAAATGTAATTAAGGAGGTTTCTTGAATAGAATGTTCAAAGTTCGATGTCGAAATAGAATGTTGCATTTAGAAAAACATACAGTTAATTCAGTTGTGTGTTATTTGTATAACTATCAGAGTGTTGGTTTGTAACTTGGCTTGTTCACAGAAAACGAATGGTGCAATGTAATTCAAGTTCTGTGCCTGTGTGTGCGCAGTGAGTAGAATCAATAATCTGTGTAAACGCGTGTGAGTTGCTGAATTCTACTGTCTATTTTTGAAACAAAACGCTGCTTTTATAACTATTGCTAGGCTCCAGGAACAAAGGCGGGAGAATTGAACGAACACAGAAAATATATGGTTTGGTGAAAAATTAACCAATCGGTAATTTTCTAACAAAAGCATGTTTGTGAAATTCACAACAGAAAAAATTTAGTGTGGTGACTGCGATTAGTAAATTGTCCTGTGGTAAACAGTATTTATTATTTAACCAATCACAGTTGAGAAAAATGTAGGCGTGGCAAACGTAGTATTAGTCACTACAAACTCATCCAAGAAATATAGACAGATATTAAATATATATATATATATATATATATATATATATATATATATAGATAGATAGATAGATAGATAGATAGATAGATAGCAAACATATTTCATTGTCTAATGTAGACATATTATGCCGATTTATTTTTCTAATAATCCTTTTCAGTTCTCTATCAGATCAGTTTCTTGATTTTAAGATGAATTTCATCAAAGGAGGTGCTGAATTTTTTCCTACCCCAGTAAATGTTATGAGGTCCACCCCTTTTTCATACAAGTGGACTCGCCCAGTATGTACTTGTACTGCTGCCGGTGAATACCCGGGAGTGTAAGAGTTAGTGGGAGATACACTGATACAGTGAGAGCGTGAGAGTGTGAGGTAACCGCTTTGTAGGAGTCACAGTTGCGAGCACGTAGACTCAGAAGGAAGTCCTACTTCGATACTGAATTTCCCAGACTGTATATATTAATATATTATTATTGCTACTAACCGCATTTCTGGATCTACTAACCGTATTACCGTATTATCTACTAACCGTATGATTGCGTCAATACATTTATTTGCTATATTTCATTCCTGCGTTTGTCATTCATTTGAGACCGGATTTCATCTCGGAATCCACAACAGTAAATATCTATATATATATTTAATATATTTTCTGTTTATACGTTATTTTTAATAGATACAATTTATTTAAGTGCTCCTTTTATTTTTTTAAGTAAACAGTATTAATTGCATTTACCGGCCTGAATGTTCAAAAAATTTTGTAGAGAATATGTGCTTCTCTGACGAGGAATTGAACTTGTAATTCCCATGGGAACCATCATTTGATCTGATGTGCTGTCAACCATTCAACCACAAAGAAGCGTCTGGTTAGTAATGTCCGAATTATTGTTTATAAAAAACAAATCCTTGACGATCTTTCTCGAACTATCATATCAGCTCAAGAAACGTACCTTAACGTAAACATTGACAACATATTAGGAAATAGATTAAGTCCAACAAAAAATTATTATATTTTCTATTTATACATTATTTTTAATAGATAAATAATGGATTTTTAAAAGAAACAAGCACATACTTATATCTATTACAATAACGTATAAATAAAAAAAAATATATACATATATATTTAAAGTATTTGCATATAATTATCTTTTTTATACGTATGCGCAGAGAAATATATATATAGATATAGATAGATAGATAGATAGATAGATAGATAGATAATAGTGGTCAATATATATATATATATATATATATATATATATATATATATATATATATATATATATAAATTCCCAAGAGGATAGAATCCAGATAGAACTCAATGTCCAGGACAGAGTAAGAATATAATATAAAAGGCTCAAACACTAATATTCCATAGTTATAATTTATTACATTGGAATCGTAATGACGATCCAATTCATCAGACCTACAAATTCAAAAAGAAATCGAAAATCGGTTATTAGTGTTTAAGCCTTTATATATATATATATATATATATATATATATATATATATATATATATATATATATAACGGGTAACAGTGTGAAACTGGAATCAGAGAACCGATTTTAAATCCAGGGCAAGACTGTTGTGTTCGCTTTCGCACTAATGCACTTGGAAAAGTCATGAATCGGTCGCTTCTAAATCTATGGTCGAAATAGCAGTTTAGGCTTCGATCTCTCCCCTTAAATACCAAAGAAAAGGGGAACTGTGGAACAGATCCTGGGAAAGCATCATTCAATCTTTCCCAAAATCACATGCCAAAAAAATGATCTGAATATTTAAGTAAAAAATTATTTGTTAGATGATCTTTAATTGCATTAGATATTACACACTAAGCTGTAAACTACTCAGCACGGTCGTTGTGGGGAATAAGAAATACAAGCAGAATATTAATCTGGATAATCTATTGTTCTTTCAAGTGAAATTTTTGCCGTGTCTCACCGTTCCACAAAGACAATGTATCATGGATGAAAGAACTTCATTTTTCCTTTGTTCAAGAAAGAAATTTCGGGCCTCTGAGCTCACAGATTTTTTTCGATGCCGTTTCCTGTAATTTTGTGGCTGGTCATTTGCACAAAGTTATAAAATGAAGTCATCTTGCAAACGATAGCCATTTGCCAAGGAAAATGGACATTTTGATGGCAATTGTAGACGCGATGCAGGAAAAGATGTTTTCCTTGCAGCTATGAAGAGATTTGGTGGTCCCAGTTGTTGAATTAATGTCGGGCAAGGAGAAGAAGAAAAAAAAAACTAATGAAAACAAGAAAAATGGAGCAGGCGTCTCTCGTCGGAGTGGGGAAGGGTTCAACACCGACACGTGTCCGCCGCTTAGAGTACTCAGGCAAAGATCACCATGATGAGACTTTCAGCTGGAGTTGGTGACTCCCACTAAACCTCCGCACACACAAATGTAAGATGATTTTTTTTTCATCGCGCACACGTTGCTACCGAATGTGACACAAGGTCAAATTTTAAAGTGGTTTTAACGGCAATAACGGGGAAAAATTGCTCAAGCCCCATCGGGACTTTCACTTTTTGGAAACGCCGAGTAATTACACCAGACCCCTTCTGAAGTAAAGGTACTGCCTGGGGTTGCACCCCTCTGGGGTTTGCGTTTAATATTATTTTGGAACTACCCCAGTTGAAAGCACATTTACACTCATATGTACGGACTCAAAATACGGTTATGAACAAATGTATATTTGTTTTTAATATAAATGGTACATGTTTAATATTTTACCACAGTTTCATTCCATATATATATATATATATATATATATATATATATATATATATATATATAAAAGAGAGAGAGAGAGAGAGAGATTAATTTAAAGAAAAACAGACCACTTTAAGGCTCCATGTGTTATAATTTATTTCACCAGAAAATTTTATTTTCTCTGGATCTTCAGACTTCACTTTCAAAATGTGATACGAAAAATGAAAAGGAAAAAAAGTGAAAAAAAGGGGGAATATATATTAGGTACCTTCACAGATTCCCTTAAAATGAGAATACCATCAATGATGGAAAAATGTCCCAGATTTAATAAAAACAAGTTTATATATATATATATATATATATATATATATATATATATATATATACACTGCGTGCCAAATTATTATCAAGATAACTTTTTTCTTATATTTCAAAAACCGTCCAATCATTTCACACAAAATTTTCATACAATATTGGCAACACTAACCTGCGTAATCACTGAAATTTTCATACAGATCTGCGCAATGTAAACAAACTGGCGCCATATTTGTTATCACCACGATGATTTGAGTGTGCCAAATTATTAGAAAGGTGTGAGAATTTAGTGAAAAGATGGGCCGTAAAAGCAGTTTAAAGTGATGCTGAAAAGAAAACTATCACCTCAGAACTCTCAAAATGTAAATCTACCCTAGAAATTTCTAAAAGGATAGTGAGGTGTCATCAAACATTGAAAAAGTTCACCGCCGACCCTATACAAGTAGGCAAAAGGGCAGATAAAGGCAAGCCGAGGGTTATTTCACGTCGTCTCATGTCACGACTTAAACAAGAGGCCACGAAGAACCCTGGACTTACCAGTCAAGAGCTTTTCAGTCGCATTGGGGATCCTACTGTGTCTAAAAGTACTCGGTGTTGGTATCTGAGGGAAATAGCAACAACAGTCAAACCTGTATCGAAGCTTCCGTTGACGAGAAATTACATTTGAAATCGATTGAAATGGGCCGAGGACAATATGAAGATTGACTTCTCTAAAGTTTTGTTCACAGACAAAATTCGAGCAACACTTGATGGGCCAAATAGATGGTGCAAAGGCTGGGTAATGAACGGACAGAATCTCCATCAGCGTTTGAGACGCCAACAAGGCGGTGGAGGCGTAATGATCTGGGGTGGTATTATTGGAAAAACATTAGTGGGCCCATGGAGAGTACCAGATGGCGTCAAAGTGACTGCTGATGCATACATAGCGTTTATGAAGGAGCATCTTGAACCGTAGATGAAAAGGCAAAGAGTTGCCTTAAGAAGGGCCAATGTTTTTATGCAAGATAATGCCCCCTCACATGCTGCTCACAAGACTACTGAATATTTGAAACAGTTAGGCTTCGATGGACCTCGAAAAATGATGTGGCCAGCAAATTCTCAGAAATTGAACCCAATCGAAAACCTTTGGAGCATCATGAAGCGAAGACTGTACGTCAATGGACGACAATTCAGGAGCAACGCTGAGTTGTGGGAAGCAATTCTTGACATATCTCGCGGCATTACAGCAGATGACATCCTACAATTAACAAATCCTATGGATCGTCAACTTCTTCAAATAATTTCAAAACAGGGAAAGCACATTCCCTATTAATTTGTTTAAAACTGTGCCTTTGTTGGTATCTGTTATTATTTGTTTGATTATCTTATTTATTAGCTTCTTTTGATCATAAACATTCATGTGCAACATTAATAAACGCTTTGTTTGCTCAATTCTGGGAATTTTACTAAACCTTTCTAATAATTTGGCACGATCAAATCACCGTGCTGATAACAAATATTGCGCCAGTTTGTTTACATTGCGCAGATCAGTACGAAAATGTCAGTGATTGCACAAGTCAGTGTTGCCAACATTGTGTGAAAATTTTGTGTGAATTGATTGGACGGTTTTTGAAATATTAGAAAAAAATATATCTCGATAATAATTTGGCACGCAGTGTTTATATATATATATATATATATATATATATATATATAGCGGGGTTAACAGCAAACCTTTCCAATTTTTAGATAAAGCTTTGAGCTGTTGTATCTTAGAAATGATTAAATATATTTTCCTGGAATTCTCTGCAATAGGCATGCGCTAGCCGCCATTGGAAAATGGATTTGTGAAGTTCTTCGTAGCTGAGCGGCAAATGCACCCCGGATCAGATAAAAATTGCACATGAAAAGAGCAGCCAAGGTTCAAATCCTGCCGGAGGGCACATATTTTCATAAAGTTTTCTCGATTACGCTGGTAGGTAAATAAACAGTTTAAATTAAATGCATCGTCTACTTAAATAAGGGATTCTACTAAAAATAACATTTGAAGTAATAAGAAATTATATATATATATATATATATATATATATATATATATATATATATATAATGAATGAAAGCGGAGACTTTAGAAATCCTTCGTAATAATTTATTTCGCGAGATCAGTAGGATCCCTTCTCTTCATTCCAAACATTTTTACAACCATTTTGGTCTGAAGAGACGGGATCTGATTGATCCCGCGACATACATTATTGCCATCGATTTCTAAAGTCTCCACTTTCATCATTATTATATCACATTGAGCTCTCTTTTGATTTATATCCTCTTTGGAATTATCCTTATTAATTATCAAATAATCTTATATATATATATATATATATATATATATATATATATATATATATATATATATATATACTGTTTGCTTTGTAAGTTTGTCACACAAACATATGTAAATTTCTGTTTATCCGCCATGCTTACGAAATAATTTTAGCTTACGAATGCTTAAAGATGGTGTCCACGGAATATATTGTGAACTTTTTATTAAATTTTCCTTTTTTTTCATTTTTTATGGGCGATAGAAGATGGTTTCGCCTATCGTCCGGTTCACACTCCATTTTTTTTGGGGGGGAACAGAAGTGTTTTCTCCCTTGTTTCCTGTTTAGAACTGGGTTTCCGTCTCCTTCTAAAGCCTACTTCTAACGTCTCCGCCTAAAACATGGAAGTTTTATTTACTATTTATATTTTTCCTCAATAGGAGTAGATAGATTTGCCTATTGTCCAGTTCACTCTCCTCCCCGGAATTTTGAATAGAAGTTGAGGTTTATCACGTGTTTTCTATTTAGGAATCGGTCTCCGGATCCTTCTAAATTCTTCTCATTCTCTTTCGCACCAGCTGCTACTTGCATCTTAGTGGCATTATCGCCGAGTTTGAAGTGAATTGATTAAAAAGAAATTATTTCTCCACTTAAACACAGTTTAAAATTTCACCACACAAGTAAGGACACAAGAATAAGTGAATAAAAAGCTTCCAATATACTTTTTGTTCATCATATTCAACTAAACATGCAGAAAAGGACAGCTCCCCAAATATACACTATAATATTTTTAAAAATGTACTAATGTTTGAACATGTATGTAATTATTGAATCTATTTATGCTTGTTTAACTATGTTTGGTAGTGGGAGGGGGAATCTACTTCTGTGTTTGTTTGGGGTGGCACTATCATACGCGTAGACACACACATACAGGTGTACGCATTTTAGTTCACATCAACACATCCATATATGCAATTCGAGGCTAGACGCATATACATTTCCGTGCGTTCGGGCATACATACATACGCAGTTGTAATTCTATTTTGGTGTCAGGACCTCAAATTTTTATGTGTAGTGATTTTCGTTTCAACAAGTAGCGGGTAGATCTACTACATGGGCTGTAAGAGGAACTTACACTTCCTCATACACACACACATACACAGATGTGGAGACACGCGCTTACACTATTGTTGGCCTGGGTCTTTTCCCCACCACTTTGGTTATGCTGGGTTCTGTTTGTCGTCATGGTGATGATGATGTTTATATTTTCAAAGTTAACTTCTTGTATTTTGTTGATGGTTGTGATGATGCTGGTAGTGATAATAGCTGTGATATTAATTATTATTGATAATGTTAATAATAGACATTGATGTGTTAACGGTAAATTTAGTGTTAATGACGGAATATATATATATATATATATATATATATATATATATATATATAGATAGATAGATAGATAGATAGAGAGAGAGAGAGAGAGTGGAGTAATGGATAGCGGCTTGGATTGAGGAATCGCAGAGCCGAGTTCGAATTCCAGCCATTACATTCACTTACGTGCTAATACCCTTGGGAAAGGTATGAATCCACTTCCTCTCTCTCCAGCTATGGGTAAAATAGCAGGACAGACTGGGTTCTATAGGCTTGGATGGCAACTGGTCTAGGAGAAGGACAACTCTGAATTCAAAATCTGCGGAGGGTCGTTTGGGGACCTTGTGGCACGTAGTGCACCAGGTCTCTGTATTCGGCCCTTCAAAAAGTGTGGCTGGTCCTGCACGAAACCTTCACTACTATAATCAAATCTCATGTGCTGGTGTCCAGGCAGTCGGTTTCCTGGAAACTGATCTGCTTAACCCTCATACGTCGAATCATGACAGGAGAGTCGACTATATACATATATACATATATATATATATATATATATATATATATATATATATACACACAGTGCTGTGCAAAATAAGTGAGCTCTTAAGGTAATATTTTTAAAAATTCTCTTTTTTTTCATGTGATCAACAAATCGTAATTAAACTATATATTCATTAAGAAAAACATACATTTAATCAATTATAACCAATTTCTAAAAAACATTTATCAAGCTGGAATAAAAAATATTAATTAAAAATTAAGATATGCAAAAGTAAGTGAACCCTTACATTTATTATTTGTTGACTGCTCCTTTTAAGGCTTCAATGTCAACCAGCCTTTTTCTATAATCTTTAAGAAGTTTCTCGAAGCAATGAGTGCCAATTCTTCGACTATTCTTTTTGGCAAAATTCCTATAATTGCTCAATTTTACCTGGGCTTCTTGCATGTACTAATTCCTTTCACTTGAATCCCAGATTTTCAATTGGCTTTAGATGAGGACTTTGATCAGGTCGTTGCATGACTTGAAATTTATTTTTACAAACCCATTCTTTTGTGGATTTGATTTGATGCTTCAGATCATTGTCTTCTTGAAAGTGCCAGTCCTGACCTAAATCCAACTTTTGAACTGAGGACAAGACACTTTCATTCAAAATTACTTGGTATATTGCAGGATCCATTATGCCGCCAGTGCATACTATTTTACCTGATGCAGCTGCAACTAAGCACCTCCAAATCATAATTTTCTCACCGCCATGTTTAATGGCTGTTATCAAATTCTTCTCTTCAAAAGCCATATTAAGAGCTCACCAGATAAACCACCCACTGTTCCTCCTGAAAAGCTCAAGTTTGGTCTCATCCGACCGTAAAAACTTTTGCCAGAATATTTCTAGCTTATTAATATCAGCTTTGGCATATTTAAGGCGAGCATATTTGTGCTATTTTGTAGGCAGGGATTTTTCTAGACATTCTGCCATACAGATCACATTGTTCAGATTTAGTCGCACTGTAGATGTATGTATATTGATTCCAACATTGGCCAATGAGCATTGGCGAACCAAAAGGGTCACAGCAGGATTTGCCTGAGCTTGCTGAACTAGACGTCTGCTTGCTCTTGCAGTCATTTTTCGCGGACGGCCACATCTTGATTGTGATTCCATCCTACCAAAGAACTTCCACTTATAAGTAATTATTTACACGGTAGAGAACTGCACTCCAAATCATTTTGATAGATTTTTGTGGTCATCTCCATTATTATAGGCTTCACTATGTGATTTTTTTAAAGTTTCAGGACGTTCTTTTGATCTTTGCGTATACAGTTTAACCCGGATATAAGAGAGTTGTCGGGACCGGAAAAGAAGTCTCTTATATCCGGGTTTCTCTTATATCCGGGTTCGGTCTATTTTATATACATTAACACAGGCTCTAATTTGGGACCAGAGAAAATCTCTCTTATATCCTGGTTTCTCTTATATCCGGGTTTCTCTTATATCCGGGTTTCTCTTATATCCGGGTTTCTCTTATATCCGGGTTACACTGTATAGGTTTAAAATTAAGTCTCTAACTGCACAGTTTTGCAGACACAATCAGCTACATTGTTTGACTGCAGTATACACGGCTTACCAAAAAATGAACACTTGTCCTTTTAATTTTTACACGTGCACAAAAATTATTTGCACTGACATGGTTGTAAATCAAAAATACAGAGTTTATTTGTAAGGGCTAACTTATTTTTGCACATCTGAATTTTCATTTTAAATTAATACTTTTCTTACATCTTGATAAAAACAAAAACTTTGAAAGTAGTTGTAATTAATTTAATAAGGGTTTTTTTTCTTAACGAATATATAGCCGAATTAAGATTTGTAGATTATCTGTAAAAAAGTGACAATTATTTTAAATATTACCTTAGGGGTTCACTTACTTTTGCACAGCACTATATATATATATATATATATATATATATATATATATGCAATATGTTTTGGAAGTACTTTCTTGTATGTGCAAGATAGATAGATAGAAAGATAGATAGATAGATAAATAGATATGAAAACACCGATAAATAGATATGAAAAGACTGATAGATAGAAAGATAGATAACGAAGAAACTAAATTCGATAGATAGATATGAAGAGATTGAGATAGATACATAGATAAAGAGACTGTGATAAATTGATAGAGCTTTAAAGAAAGTGAGACATCATGACAGGAAATTCGTATTTTAAGCGACTTCCCTTTTTAGTCGATTATTTACTTCCTTTGTGTGTGTGTGTGTGTGTGTGTGTGTGTGTGTGTGTGTTTTCCGTTCCAGTTTTGATCGGTCCCTCTAGAAAAATCATCTTCTCTTCACATAGACTGTTTTCTGTTCTTTTACAAAGGCCACAAATGATTGCTACAGGAACTAAATGACTTTCTCTTCAGAATCCCGAGTTCACACAAGGGAAAACTTGATGAACTCCAATTCCACCATCCCTTTTTTGGTTTTATTTCTTTACAACGTGGGGAAGGGCAGGCAGATCGCTAGGAGTGGTAAGCAGATAGGTATCAGAGGCAAACATAAGTTGAGACAATCAATATAGGAAGAAAGGAATGGAAAGGCTGTGTCTTATATTGGGATTTTATAAAATATTTCATACTACCAATATTACCTTTCGTTTAATAATTGATGTTTTAAAAGAATATACATACATACATATGAAGTTAGATAGATAGATAGATAGATAGATTTGATAATGAACAGTCATATATAGATAGAGAATGAACAGATAAAGATAATGAACAGACATAGATAGATAGATAGATAGATAGATAGATAGATAGATAGATAGATAGATAGATAGATAAACATAGATAGATAGATAGATAATGAACAGTCTAAGATAGATAGATAGATAGATAGATAGATAGATAATGAACAGACTATGATAGATAGATAGATAGATAGATAGATAGATAGATAATAAACAAACATAGATAGATAGATAGATAGATAGATAGATAGATAATGAACAGACTAAGATAGATAATGAACAGACATAGATAGATAGATAGATAGACAGACAGACATAGACATAAATAGATAGATAGCTTGAGTATAGTAAAAAGCAACAGCACTATTCTATTGTACTTTCAATGTTTATGCCTTCTCCGAGGTGATTTTTCGTATACGGCCATATCACGTTGAAACACCTGTTCCCGTACGGACAGCGAAGTTAAGCAATTTCGAGCTTGGTCACTACCTAGACCACATGGTATTACCAGGAGCTGTTAGCTTGGATGTGTTGTGTGTAATGGATAAAAGCTCGGAATTGTTAATAAGAGAGCCGAGTTCTAATTGCAGCTGTTCTCGTTATATTTATAAGTGCAAATCCACTTGGGAAATGTATGGACCCACCTTCTCCCCTAGCTATGGGTTAATGAATAAAACTTTTATCACTAAAATCATCATTATCTCAAAAAATGAAATAAAACTGCGTAAAAATATTTAGATTTCGGTATTAAATAACCCATAGAGGTGTTGATATGCCGCTAAAGTAAAACAATGAACTAAACAACCCATCAAGATTAGTTTTGTCAAAATGTCTGAGTTTTCTTCCTGAGTATTGATACATGTCTTCCTTGAATCGTGGAAATCTAAGAATATCCTGATTTATATTAAGCACATGAGGCTTTTCCCATTGGCAAGCTACCTAACTTGCCAGATAACATAATTGTATTATCTATTAATACTCTGGCTTTTTTGGACAATCCTACATCTAATTTCAATAGTATACTTTCAGGAGATTCAGTGAGTAATAACATTCACTGTAGTATATATAGCACTGTAGCTCTCATAAACAAATTAGATGGATAATATGATAATCCAATTCTGTTAAAATTTTGCGCACAATGAAAATTAAATACAAGTCTTTAAAACAGAAAGAAAAATTTAAGGTCATTATTCTGTCGCCAGATTTTTTAATATAGGAGGATGGAATATAGCAAGAAAGACTTTGGTAATGCTCTGCTAGTTTTCCAGATATTTTAATTCATCTTTGGCTTTTCATGACGATGAGATAAAAACATTAAAAAAAGATCCATTTACCAAATAAATGAAAATTCACAAGATATTCAGTTGGGATATATTAGATGGGACTTTGATCTGGTCGTTTGGGCAATCGGCGTCACCGTAAACCATCGTGTTGTCAATTTGAGTGCTTTGTCCAAAGCGCCAACTTTCTCCTTTTAATAAAGTGCTGACCATAAGGATCTCCTAAAAGTAAAAGTAAAGATAGAAAAAAATTCAAGACAGATTTTATCGTTTTTTATTAATCAAACTTGTTTGTAGATACACACACACACACACACACACACACACATACACACACACACACATATATATATATATATATATATATATATATATAATATATATATATTCAGAAATTATTCAGCGAAACAATTTTGATTAAAAAGAACGGATAATATCCAATTTTTCATTGTATTTTTCCAATTTCGAGTAAGGTTTTGAGCATTGTTCACAAATTGTACATAAACTGACTGAATTCCATATTCTGTTACACACACACACACACACACACACACACACACACACATATATATATATATATATATATATATATATATATATATATATATATATATTCACCCGTACCATGGCTCCAGTTTTTTTGCACAACCCACTCTTCAGGTGTTGAGTAGAAACTCTACCAAGCACCTGAAGATTGCAGTGAGGGATAATATATATATATATATATATATATATATATATATATATATTAAAAATATACATTTTAAGGTTCTGCGTTTTGTACAAATATAGCAATTAGAGAATTCTTTTTTACCGGTAAAATTTAAATTCAAACTCAGCGTTGCGACCGCACGTTCCAAAAAACAATAGCACATTTCTCATAGCATTTTTTCGGATTACATCTCTATTTTCGTTGTCCTCTTATTACTGAGAAGTAAAAACAAGAACAAAATCTATTTCCATACCTGATGATGTCTGTAGGAACAGACGCAAGCTTGTAAAAAATTAAAAAGATCTTATGCAACTGGAATTTATAAACAGGGATCATATCATTCATATACAGGTTTGGGGTTGGTGTATCTTATTTATGTGTTTGCGACGATGTATTCTCGCCATTTAAATCATTAAACTCTATATTTGTTTTTGCTATGAATGATTCATGAATTTATAAATTATATTTGCACCATTTAATTGAAATAAATAATATATATATATATAAATAATATAAAAGGCTCTTAGGAATTTATGTATATAAATATATATGTATTGAACACTAATATTATCAATATATATATATATATATATATATATATATATATATATATATATATATATATATAAAATGGCTCAAACACTAATATTCCATGGTTACATTGGAATCGTAATCACGATCAATTCATCAGACCTACAAATATATATATATATATATATATATATATATATTTATATATATTTTGCGTGTATGTATGTGTGTGTATTTTGTGATGTCAACGCACACTCGTTGCCACTTTTGTGATGTCAACGAATATTCGTCACTTTCGTAATGCTCGTTGTAGTAGAGACTTTGTAATCGCAGATACACCTATAGTAACGCCGTTGAACAATACTGGTGTCAAACGCCTTCGATTAACAATAGCAATCATAGTACTTGCTTGATGATACTCGCTCGAATAGGAATCCGTGTAGTGATCCGAATAGAGGAATATTATAAAGAATAGCGAACCATATAGTAATAAAAGATAGACTAGAACTAGCGATCTGAATAGTATAGAGGATAGACTAGAAATAGCGATCTGAATAGTATTAGAGGATAGACTAGAAATAGCGATCTGAATAGTATTAGAGGATAGACTAGAAATAGCGATCTGAATAGTATTAGAGGATAGACTAGAAATAGCGATCTGAATAGTATAGAGGATAGACTAGAACTAGCGATCTGAATAGTATAGAGGATAGACTTTATTCCTTTATAACAGTATATATATATATATAATAATAATAATAATAAAATTATTGGTAATCCGTTTGGAATTTCCAACAGGATATAGATCCATTGAGAGTTCTATATCAAAAGACAGAGAAAACATTATATAATGACACATAAACCCTTATAAACCATAGGTGATATCTTATTTCATTGAAGCCAATAAAACATGGCTTCAAATCCTCAGACCTGTAAACCAAATGAGGATGGAAAAAATAACTTTAGGTTTAAAAATTAAGAATAGTGATTTTATATAGGAAGTAGGGAAAAGAAAGATATTAAATTATCATCGTGTAGGAAACGAGGAAAAGAAAACGGTCTCAGTTTTAATAATCGCTGTGGTGACCTAAAATGACATATGGATTGTAGACAAAAATCGTTATATTAAATTGTAATTTGAGAATACATTTGCAAAAATATATATATATATATATATTTTAATTGTAAATTCGAATATTTGTCTGGATCCTTCCTCGGTTTAGATTTTAACATAGAGAGTTATATATATATATATATATATATATTGCGTATATTTTGGCAGCATTTTTTCATCAAGACATGTCTCATTGAATAATTTCGATAAGTTTTGTCTACTTATTTTCAATAGAATCCTCTCATAATTACGGACAACCTTCTTAGTATCCTTATTAAAGGAAGAGTGAAAATTACCATGTTGATACATATTCATTTATTCCGAGTACTTTCAACATTAGCACAATGTTATCATTAGGGTGTCGTTTTTTTTTTTCTAAGAAAAATTGTTGTATATATATTATTGTATTCATTGGAAAGTTAATTTTTTAAACTCCGACGTGAAAAACGCTATGGTTATGTACTGTACGATTGAAATTTCACGATGTTGAAAATAAATTAATTTTCTTGTTGAAAAAACATCTCTACTTTTTCATGAAAATAATAAACATGAACTAAAATTCTTGAAACTATCTATATTAAAAAATTTAAACTAACCTGTAATAAAATTAATTATGAATACTACACAAACGTTGTCAACTGAAAATGACGTCAATTGTTGTTAATTAACAGTATGAAAATAGCGTTCTCTAACTTCTTCCAGTTGTTAAGGACATTTTGTTTTTGTTATTATTAGTTACTTTGTTTAAATAAATTCATTTTGCTTTTTGGCTTGAGAAGGTCTACATTAGACGAAACGCGTCTGCAACTATTACATTTTTCCTGTTGTCTTTTACACTTATAAATATTGTCTTTTTCTACAGGTTAACTCTAAGAAATTTTTCATATATATATATATATATATATATATATATAGCGACAGAGTAGCAAGAGGCTAGCAATATTGAGTTAAGTAGAGAAGAGCACTACATATAGATAGATAGATATGAACAGACTGAAATATATATATATATATATATATATATATATATATATAGATAGAGAGAGAGAGAGAGAGAGAGAAAGAGATAAATAGATAGATATAAACCATCTGAAATATATAGATAGATAGATATAAACAGATTGAAATATATATATATATATATATATATATATATATATATGAATATATAGATAGATAGATATGAATATATATATATATATATATATATATATATATATATATATATAGATAGATATATAGATAGATAGATATGAACAGACTGAAATATATATATATATATATATATATATATATATATATATATATATAATTTAATCATATATATATATACTTTATCGTTTTTTTTTTATCTAGGGTATCAACTCTGAAATTAATCCACCTATTTTATGATTTGGGCTCACTTTGCTAATCGTTTCTGCAATTTTTTTTTCTTTTGTTTTTTGTTGTTTGTTTTTTTTTACTTGTTATAGATAGAAGCAGAGCGGCAAAATGGCGTCTGACATGAGTGCGCTCACCAAGTCGATTTGCCAGTGAATCCCTCCATGCGAAGGAAACTGCATCCATTGACATCCACTGAGGATTGCTGAACTTTGGCAGAGATCCCACAACGAATGTAAGAGCAGACGATGCTAATGTGTTTCAGCTGTGTACAAGCTACGTTCTGGGCGGTCCTGCATAACTGTCAATCAATGAAACCAGCGCAAGCTATCTACCTTTGGTCTATGTTCAGAGAATAAAATATAATAATACATTATCTTTTCTACTGATATTCTTTTCTTAGAGTTTAATGGAAACAAAAAAAAACCTTCATTTTAGTTTTATTTATTTATTCATTTCAAATGCACCGAGATGGCAGTGAATGTTGGACAGTTTTCTCATAGATAATGAGAATTCTGAAGTCAATAGAAATATGTTTCTACGGAAGGATGTTGATAATAGTGAGGAAAAAGTGTGTAAGCAACGAAGATATCTTAAGTGATATGGAAGCAGGAAGGACACTTAGAATCAGACAGCTGAAATTTGTGGTAGGATGGCTTGGAGAAGTAGACACTCACAGGAAATATCGAATTAACAAGGGAATGGGGAAGACAACAGGTGAAATAAATGGGAAGGATTACTGAAAGACAAACGTTGCTAAAAGCTAAAAGGGATAAGAAGTTGTGGAGAGCCATGTCTCGAAGGCACACAGCATAAAAACTGTTTTTATGTCAGTCTATTACCGTAATTCCCTATGTATAACACGCCTTCATCCATAATATACAACCCTAAAACTCTGCTGAAAGTATGGGAAAATGCTTCTACTCACGCATAATACGCACCCCTTGTTCGGTAATCAAACCCTATAAATTATAGCCCTCCTATTTCATTACGACCAGCGTTTCCTACACTTATTAAAAATGGTTTTAAACATAGAATAATATTATTCTAATTTAGCTTTATAGCAGCTCGGATTGAGAAATCAGAGAGCCGAGTTCGAATTCCAGTCGAATCCATTACCTTCACTTATGTGGTAATATCCTTGGTAAAGGACAGAATCCTCTTCTTCTCCCCTCCCCCCAGCAATGCCTAAATAGCAGGACAAGCCGGATTCTATAACCTTGGATAGCAAATGCTCTACCGCAGAAAGAAATGGCAACCTACTGCGTGAAAAAATCTGTCTCATCAGTCATGTATCGAAAGGTACATGATCGCCTCAGCGTGTATCACGCATGACACATAACTGACTGAAGTATTGTTAGGTACAAATGATTGTATTTGACATCATTATGGTGTCGCAGTCGCTGAATGTTAGTGTCAAATTGTCGTATGTTTGTGGTGAGTAGTCATTTCGCAACTGAAATCCACCTATGAAACGGCCATTTTTTTAAAGAGTTTTTGTAGCTGTGCATAATATGCAACCCTAATTTTGCTTAATATTTTTTTAGAAAAACAAACGCGTATTATACATGGGATATTAGGGCAATTAAAAATGTATAAATCCCGACTTCGTTGTCTTTCAAGTCATTGCTGTTTTGCTTTAAACCTTTTATTCACACGATTGATATTGTTAATTATTTGCAATTTACTTTGCGACAGGAATTCTCCCCGAAGTGCTCTAAGTGTTATCCATAGACAATTAACTCGGACGCAGCAGGAAACCTGGTAGAAAATTCCATAGAACAAACAATTTTTTGTTTCTTCATCAAAAGATGGACAACGAAGTCATAAGTAAAGAATCAAGAAAACCCATAAAAAACAACAGCTGCTCAGTTGGTCTCGACACTCTCAGGGGTAACGAAAAATTCAAAACTTTTAATGGTACAGTTATATATATATATATATATATATATATATATATATATATATATATATATATATATATATAGGAGAGGTGCTAATTTGGTATCTATTGCAATAAAAGATCAGGGGAATAATTAAAGCCTATTACTTGCTATTATTTGATTTGAATTTTTTTACATTATTCTTTCATCTCTTCTTTAATCCTGTTAAATATTTGAACCCTGACTGTTCTATTTCTACGGCCCCCTTTCTCACCTACTCTCTCTCTCTCTCTCTCTCTCTCTCTCTCTCTCTATTTATATATATATATATATATAT